>JAOANR010000015.1:39965316-40452082 GCA_030278955.1 Hygrophila difformis
GGTCCCCGTGGACCTGTCCTTGCTGAAGCAGGTACCGTTTTTTCATTGCAGGAGATAAGGGACGGTGGAACTGATGCTCGGGAAACCGTCCAATGACCGTCCTAAAGGACTGATGGCAGTTGGGAGGGTCAGTGGATGGTGAGTTGGAGGTTCCCATGGACCGTCCTCTACCCTCTTGTACTGTTCCGTGAATTGGTAAACCCACTACATAAAACTTGGTAAATAGGATAGGTTAAACTGGTAAGCTATATGACAAAACTTGGTAAGTTGTCAGTAGTGTACGTTGGTAAATGGGCTAGTGTCTAATTGGTAATCCCCACTACGTAGAACTTGGTAAATAAGGTAGGGTTGGAGTGGTAAACTATTAGCACAAAACTTGGTAAGTAATACTAGTCTACATTGGTAAATAGGCTATACTGTCAACTGGTAAGCCCTTTGCCAAAAAACTTGGTAAATAGGCTATAGTGTGAGTTGGTAAAACCTTTACATGTATATTGGTAAATTGGCTACAGAGACTATTGGTAAACCCGATACGCAAAAATTGTACTGTTCCGTGAATTGGTAAACCCACTACATTAAACTTGGTAAATAGGATAGGTTAAACTGGTAATCTATATGCACAAAACTTGGTAAGTTGTCAGTAGTGTAAGTTGGTAAATGGGCTAGTGTCTAATTGGTAATCCCCACTACATAGAACTTGGTAAATAAGGTAGGGTTGGATTGGTAAACTATTTGCAGAAAACTTGGTAAGTTCTCTTTAGTCTACATTGGTAAATAGGCTGTACTGTCAACTGGTAAGCCATTTGCCAAAAAACTTGGTAAATAGGCTAAAGTGTGAGTTGGTAAAACCTTTACATGTATATTGGTAAATTGGCTAGAGAGACTTGGTAAACCCGATACGCAAAAATTGTACTGTTCCGTGAATTGGTAAACCCACTACATAAGACTTGGTAAATAGGATAGTGTTAAACTGGTAAGCTATATGCACAAAACTTGATAAGCTGTCATTAGTGTACATTGGTAAATGGGCTAGTGTCTAATTGGTAATCCCCACTACATAGAACTTGGTAAATAGGGTAGGGTTGGATTGGTAAACTATTTGCACGAAACTTGGTAAGTTCTCTTTAGTCTACATTGGTAAATAGGCTGTACTGTCAACTGGTAAGCCCTTTGCCAAAAAACTTGGTAAATAGGCTAAAGTGTGAGTTGGTAAAACCTTTACATGTATATTGGTAAATGGCTAGAGAGACTTGGTAAACCCGATACGCAAAAATTGTACTGTTCCGTGAATTGGTAAACCCACTACATAAGACTTGGTAAATAGGATAGTGTTAAACTGGTAAGCTATATGCACAAAACTTGGTAAGCTGTCATTAGTGTACATTGGTAAATGGGCTAGTGTCTAATTGGTAATCCCCACTACATAGAACTTGGTAAATAGGGTAGAGTTGGATTGGTAAACTATTAGCACGAAACTTGGTAAGTTCTCTTTAGTCTACATTGGTAAATAGGCTATACTCTCAACTGGTAAGCCCTTTGCCAAAAAACTTGGTAAATAGGCTATAGTGTGAGTTGGTAAAACCTTTACATTTATATTGGTAAATGGCTACAGAGACTATTGGTAAACCCGATACGCAAAAATTCATCTTCCGTGAATTGGTAAACCCACTACATAAGACTTGGTAAATAGGATAGTGTTAAACTGGTAAGCTATATGCACAAAACTTGGTAAGCTGTCATTAGTGTACATTGGTAAATGAGCTATAGTGTAAATTGGTAATCCCTACTACACAGAACTTGGTATATAGGGTAGGGTTGGATTGGTAAACTATTTGCACGAAACTTGGTAAGTTGTCTTTAGTCTACATTGGTAAATAGGCTATACTGTCAATGGGAAAGCCCTTTTTGGCTAAGGACGGGCACGGTCATCTGGACGGTCACAATACCATTTCATGACCGTCCCAACACAGACTGTGAGGAGCAGGTTCTATAGGACGGTTTCGGGACGGTCACGTAGGACCGTCCCGCTCTACCCAGGACCGTCTGTTCCAATTAATTTGTATATGGACGGTCCAATTTGACCGTCCCATAGTTTCTGAAACATAAGACCTTTTGAACGCACTCCTTCTCCGTCCCATTTAGTAATACCATGAGAGAGATATCATGTTAGATGTTTAAAACACAATAACATTCATAGCATAACAAACTATCATTCACATGTTGCGACCAAATACCAACACCAATTGTTCCTGCATTGTACTACTTGTCATTCACAGCATAACAAAAGATTACAAGCATGCCATTAATAGGACAACCACAAGATACTACTCATTCGAACACAAAGTCAGTAAACACTAAAAACTACTTAGGAGGACGGAATCGGTCTATATCAGGGGCTGCTTACTCGTACCGATCCAACATATCACCAATGTCTCTGATATCTCGTTCCATCTCGTTCATTCTGCTGTCCCAGTTTGCCTGCATCTGTGTGAATCGATTATCAATATGATCCTGCATATGTGTGAACCTTGTATCAATGTGAACTCGTAGGTCCTGAAACATCCTACCAAGCTCAGTGTAGTCCATTCCCGCTTGGTGCACGTGTGGCATGGGTGGGGGCATGAGGGCTGGATGGTCTGCGTCCATGGCTTCATGTTGGTCATTTTGTTGTGGCGCAGCGGGTGGCGGTGGTGGTGGTGGTGTTGGGGGACGTTCTGGTGGGACTATAAGAATCAAGCCCCCGTCATCCGCCTCATTTATTGTTGCGGGTGCATCTCTCCCACTTTGTATACGAGCACGTCGCTCAGCGAACTTGTGCACCTTGAATGATCCCATCGGTGGTTTCCTCTCTTCGTTTCTGTTAATTTCTACACGGGCTTCTACACACATGCGCCATATGAGATGAATATGAGAGATAGCGAGCGAGGCAGTATGAGATATTTCCAACATATGTCTTCTTATCAAAGAGCCAACATTGATTGTGCCTCCGAACGCCAAGTGGTGTATCAAATCGTATGCATCACGAGTGACATAGTTCTCCCGTAGGGTGGGTCTTATGTGTCCGTTCCAAATACATGCGACGAACTTCCATTGAGGATCTAGGCACCGCGTACGAACTTCTAAATTGTTCTTCGTGTTCAAAGACACTGGTTCCTGGGTGCAAAGTGAAGCCCAATCCGGCAACACAGGCACCTCATCCGGAGGTAAACGAAAGATGCCTCCGTTTGGTATGCCGAAATGCTCGTTGATTGCTGCCGACGAGAAATTCACCCTTTTCCCACGTACAAATACATTTGACATGTCATCGTCTGCATCCGGGGTGTTTGCAAATACTTCCAACGCAAGATCAATTGGTGCTTCACCTTCCCGATGGAGTGCAAGCTCGTGCCAACCCCACCGATCCACTAAAGGTGCCACCCTATCATCCTGAAGATGTTGCTCCTTAAATGCCCGTTCTCCTACATATGCCCTCTGATCATGCATTGTGTAATACCTCTCTTGCGCAGCGTCAGTCAGGAACTTCTTCTTGTTCAGTCTAGATGGTGCATTCTGTGGCTTACACCCCATTCTTGTTCGTGGGGAACTCTCGTCGTCTTCAACCACTCGAGTGCGCTTCGGGGCCATTAACCATGCCAGGGACAACAAGATTTGCAAGAATCCCATGATAATTGCAAATAAAAATCACAGTAATGTATGAAATTCTAGTTTAAACATTTCTTCGAACACCTTAAGTGCGCAATGATAAACCATATCAAACTAATTTTTGAAACCCTAAACATTCCACTAAGAAACCGAATTCAGGACCGTCAATCGAACTCTGCTCACTTCGAACATATGTGTTTTTAAACCCACAATTTTTCGAAACCCTAACACACAAATACATTCAAGGATCTAAGTAGAGAAATAAATGTGGCAGGAAGTATGATACCTGAAAGTCCAAAGCGCCGCGGGCAGCAATTTCGTACGAACCGAGCGAGTGCAACGTTGTGGAGAAGTTTAGAGGGGTGAGGCGGTTGTGGAGAAGTTGTGCAGAAGGGTTCGATCGATTTAAAAAAAAAAAAACTGATGAAAGGAACCCTAATATTTATAAGATATTGACATCACCAAGATTTTAAAAAATTACTAGATCGTCCTCTACACCCGGTAAATTAGTATAGAGTAAATTGGTAACAAAATGACTAAACGTGGTAATCGAGCTAAACCCTAAACCCTAAACCCTAAGCATGTGTAGTTCCCCAATTTTTTGAGATTTTAAAAATTAAAAAAAATATATATATGCTATGGGACGGGATATTTCTACCATCCAAAGTACCGTCCTCTACTCACCAAAACCCTTTCAATATCTCCTTTACCAAGTCATTCGCTAGGATTTACCAACCACGTTAATACATCTTTACTAACTCTAATATTTCCATGTTACTGTGTTACTGAGTGAATTAGTTACCGCATTTAATCTATTTCGTTTTTGAACTCGTCTATAGCTATGACTACCATACCATGGGATATAACTCCAAATAGACATTACAATGTAACGATAGCTCATCGAAAAAAATATGTAGTTTACGTTAGTTAGGATAATGTCGTCATTAAAACATATAATACTTAGGTACACAATTTGAACATTACTACTAGTACGGTGTTGGTAGATTATTAACGTAAGTAATGCAACGTGACACGCGATAAGGTATGGAGAAACAAACACCCTAATATCAATCGTGGTGATAATACGACAACGATTAGATGGATTGTATGGAGAAACAAACACCCTAATATCAATCGAGTATGGATTGTATGGAGAAACAAACACCCTAATATCAATCGAGTAATACGGAACGCTACAACGAGTACGTATACTATTCTCCCGATGTATGCAACGTGACACCTCCGATTAGATGTCCGTTTGTAATACATAACACCCTTTGTACATATATGATCATAATTTTAACTATTTGAGATAATACGACAATGCATATTGCCTTTAGCGGTAATAATGTCAACTATTTTCCACCCTAAACCCTCGATCGCATGAAATTACCACTATCTTGGCATGTCACTTACCAATTTATTAGTTGATGCCTTACCAAAAATATCGCCATTTATTTACTAACTTAGTGCTTACGTGGTTACTACATTTTTGTATGTCTCTCAAATATATTGATACATGGGCAACCAAGTATCCCCAAGTCACTTACCAAATTCCAGATATGATTTACCAACTTCTTCTAACGTTACTTACCACTATCTTGGAATGTCACTACCAATTTAATAGTAGATGCTTTACCAAATATCTTGAAGTCCAAATACGATAATACGTGGTTTACCAAGTTTTTTAAAAGTCACTTACCAACACTATAATATGGTACCAACTTCTTTTGATGTCACTTACCAATTACATTTTTGATTCTTTTAAATTTCGGCTACCAGGTTTTTTATTGATACTTACCAAGTTAATGTCGACATTTTTACCAGGTTTTTTTTATGGGACTTACCAACATATCAAATTGATTTACCAGGTTTTTTTATGACACATACCAATATAGGAATATGGTTTACCATGTAGGCTTATGCGACTTACCAAGTTTGTTTATATTATTTATCAATTTATTGGTAAATGACAATATCAAAAATACCACGGTAACTGGGAGGCGTCCACAGAAGGTCCGTCCAAGGAGGCTCTGTTTTTTTACAAACGATGGGACGGTACTTGGGACGGCCGTCCCAAACGCCCAGGACCGTCCCTAAGCATCCTGTAGTAAACATTAGTGGGGGACGGTATGAGGACGGTCCGTCCCATATCTCCTGTTACAAAGCCTATTTTAGAGACGGTATAGGGACGGTCCGTCCGACGACTCCCAGGACCGTCCCTATTATAACTTTCATTCAGGACCTTCAGGACGGTTAGGGGACGGTTAAAATTAACCATCCCTTAACCGTCCTCTGAGCCAGAATTTCCTGACACGAAGGACGGTGCGAGGATGGTCGTCCCTTGACCGTCCCAAGACCGTTTATCCTCAGTGATCAGTTTGGTTTACCACATCTACACACAAAATATTACCATAACATTCAATCCTCTTACCACATTTAATTCAACTTGTTTACAAATTCCACAAAAAAGAAGCTTGCCACAAATACTAACCAAACCAAATATCAAACCAACATCCAATTGCAAAAGTACCAAAACACATTATCCAAATCATGAGTTTCCATTCTCAGTCAAGGCACATGGACACTTTAACGATTCAAAGCATGCCAAACAAGTTAATGTGCATCAAATTATCGACAAAAAATCACATATACCCGACCAGACTACTTTTGCACTCGGGCATTCTTGCAAGTACGTTTGTTGTGTCCGGGCATGTGACATAAACGACAGGTATTCTTACACCCAACAACTTGGGATGGGATCCGCTTGGTTTTCCTTCGCCCTGGCTGGGATCGCACGTCCAGGGGTCGTATCACTTCGGTCGCCACGACCTCAGGTTCTTCCTCGTGTGTGACAGAGATTGGGTAAATGGCCCCTTCGTACGACTTACGGTACATACGAACACTGTAGTATGGGTCCACATAGTCATACGGCGAGAAGTGCATGTGCGAAATGCACACCAAAGCATGCGAACAAGGAATGCCGGTGACTTGCCATTCTTTGCATGAGCATTCCCATTTGTTGAGGTCGACCACCATCCTCAAAGCACCCTGACGAACCTCGTACAAACCCGGCAACGATCGAATGCAAGACAACGGCCTCGACTTGTCCAAATTGGCTTGAATCTCTATCTCAATTCTGGGGCAAACATTCCGGCCCATTTCCGATGCTTCATTCCTTCGTTCGTCCATCATTGTCATCACATTAACCCTAAGCATATCCACCATAGCAGCGGGTGGCAAAACCCTAGCATCTTTCGCCCACTTATTCCAACTCTCCGCTAAATTATTGTTCATCGCGCCCCATCTCATCCTCGGGAAGAATGCATTGGCCCACCTCTCTGGTTTCGAACGTGCTATGAATTCCTTGGCATGGTTACCGAATGCATCCACGAGCTTCTTTATGTATTTCTCATAATCGGAGGCGGTAAGAGCATTCGCAGCAAGGTGGAAAATGTTGCACCATTTACTCTTACGGTGCAAGGGATATTTCGACAAAACCTGTTGCATTAGTGAATAAAGCACCATAAGATAAACGATTCGAGCAAGCATCACTGGGACTCGTATACTACAATAGTAAACAAACTTTGGCATACATACGTCAGTCCGAAAATTGTCTATCAAGTGACGGAGACATATTGCATGGGCACAGATTGGGAATACATTGCGTACGGCGTTAAGAAGCCCGGCGTGTCTATCCGTGAACAAAACCAACTGCTCGAAAGGGAAATTTTCGCTTTGGGCCTCAAGCGCTCCATAAAGCTTTTGACAGAACCATCCCCAGCTAAAGTCCGTCTCCGCGTCCACGACTACCAGAAACAAGTATAAGATACCCAATCAATTAACAACAACAAAACATCAATTAACAACAACAAGATATACATACCGGCGAATGCTAATGTAAATATGTCGTTGTTCGCGTCCTGCCCAATGACCGTTAGCATGGTCCCTTTCCATTGTGTCTTAAGATGTGTACCATCAAGAAACAACATCGGACGACAACCACTCAAAAAACCCCTCATGCAAGCGCCCATGCAAATAAACACACGGTGGAATTTCATTGTGTCCGGAAATATTTCCAAGTCGGCGATAGTGCCGGGGTTCGAGGCCTTCAACGATTCGCACATACCCCTAAGTTTGTCAAAGGATTTCTCATCCTTTCCATGGATCTCTCTTAATGCTATCTCTTTCGCCAACCAACCTTTATGGTAGGGTATATCAACCGCAAATGGAATTTCCACATCAGCTATGGCTTCTCTAGGCGTAAAGGCCGGCGTGCTTCTAACTTTCTCTCTAATGATACTTGCAACCCACTTGGAATTCGCATTTGGATGGCTTGTACTTTTTATGCGGTCGACACCACATGTATGATTAAGGTTGCAATTACGGATGCCAAATGTATCATCCGATTTAAGGAATGCTGCATAAATACGCCATCCACACTCTTCCACCGAACATCTCACTATCACCTTATCCTTCGCATTCTTCACGTATCTAAATCCTCTATTTGTTGCAATGCAATATGACCGCAATACTTCACGGAACTTACCAACACTCTCAAATGTTTGTCCTTCACCATCAATACGTTGAATGCCACCGGATCGTCCCCCCATGGCCTCTTGCTCTATCCGTACCATTGCCAATTGGTTATGGCTTGATGACTCCGGTACATCATCCACCCTACATTTTTCACAAATTATCTCACTACACAATCTAACCAAAACTTGGCCAATCAAATTATAACCACCGAAGATCTAAAATATCATACCTTCTTCTCTTCGTGTTCGGTACGATGTGAACATTGCACAAGTGTACATTCGTCACCGAGTGATACCACAACATCAACTTTATATCCGTATCACTTTTGATTCGTACCGGTAGCTTGTCCCCGGGAGCTTCGTATTCCAGTGTGTTTAAAAGAGGATCGAACTCGGGCCATCTTTCAAACAATTCAGTATGCACATCCGCCACGGTTGTCTGATTCGTGATGCTTAATGGGTACTTCTCATTCTCATAGTCACATATTACTAGCAGATTAAAGCTACTAAAGCTACTGCTTCCCACTTGCTCCCCACTATTACTCATTCTTTTTCACACCTACAAATAAAACAATATTAAAATAAATATGGATACGTACGAAACCCATGCAAATACATTCCTACACCTCTAGGTACAACTAAAACCCACCCATATTGCTTCCTGCTCATAATTGAACATCAACAACTACTAAATTTATTCTACAATGGCATCCCAACCTCACAAAATAAATCAGAAACATTGTAATGACAATACCGAAGCCTCTATGCATCAAATGTCAGTAAATAGCCACTATGAATCAGTATGCTTTCCTTAAATATTGACTCTACACACAGTGAAAGAGTAGCTATAAACTGTTCCTTTCACAAAAACACCACTATTGTTGCCATTGCACATCATTTGAGGTTGTTTTCCTATTCAACATTACGAGAAACATTTCATACAAAGAAGCCCTATTTTTCTTCTTGTTCTCACCTTACAATAGCTAAACATTGTTCTTCTCACAAAAATACGAATTATTCTTCTCATTCTACATCATTCCTTAAGGATTTTATCCTCTTCAAGAATGGTAAAAAGTCGGGCAGAAGTTAATAAATAAGCCCTATTTTTCTTGTTCTCACCTTCCAATGTCTTCTCCACCGTGCTTGGACGTGTCCCACTGACTCCTTCGCTATGTTGGATCGTTTGCCTTGAGAAGCTCGGTCCTCCTGCTTGCTCGAGCCCTTTGCTAGCGGGAGAATGGAGAGGACGACGATCGAATAGGATGGAACAGGGAGAGACGTTGGAGGGAGAGGGAGTTTAGGGCATTGGGGTGTTTTACGTATTTTCTCACGAGGGTATTTGAGTATTTTCATGTTTGCCTTAATTAATGTCATTGTTTAGTTTTTTGTTTAAGTTTGCTAATTGGTAGTGCCTAAACTCTAATGATTTAAAATGTGGGGTTTTGACTGAAATAAAGTTTGGTTGATGGGGACTGGGCTGGGGTTTTCCCTTGCTTTCTTCTTTGGTCAATTGTGGTATTGAACGAACATGCTGGACTACTACTTGTAACGCATATGGACTTCTCACATTAAGAAATACATGTTTGGGCTTTGTACTTGAGATTACATGTAATGGTCTTCTCTAATTAATGATGTTTTTAGTCTAATGAAAACCGAAATTAACCTTATCAATGCATAGAATTTCTATTTTATTTAGATAATAGAAGTGGCTAGCTTCAATCCTGTTCCAGTGCAGCCCCACCACTCACCTACACCTGCAGTCATGTTGGGACATCTAAATTTTGTAATAGGAGATCTTAACTTTTTGATGTTTATATTTTTGACACCATAAAAATAATAGCATTTATCACAAAATTTTTAAGCATCACAAAATAAATTCTCATCACAAAAATAATACTCCACATCACAAAAATTTTGAAATATCACAAAATAGTAATCTCTCATGCTGCCTGCAGGCAGCTGCACTGTATTTGTTCCCGGCTAGCTTGTTTTATTATGTACTACTTCCTCTTTCTCTTTTAATTGCACACATCCTGCATTTCACACTATCCAATACATATTTTTAAATGTCAATAACTCAAATTATACATAAGTAAAAATTATAAAAAAAAATAATATTATAAAACTACGTGATTAGATGAATCTAACAAGATCTCACTTCACTATGTTTTATCTTACGTAACTATACTAAAAAAAATTGATCAAAGTTACTTAATGAATAGTAACTACTATGCAAATGGAACAATTATATGAGAACGGAGGAAGTATAATCATTCTCAAATTACCATTTTACTTCCTCTGTTTTTCAATATTTGCTATGGACCCACTCGACAGCAGTCCAATGCACATTTTAAACCACTAATAACTCAAATTCGGTACAAGTAAAAATTCTAAAAGTTCGATATTTAAAAACTACACGATAAAACGAATCTAACAAGATCTCATTTGATTATTTTAACTTTTATAACTATGATAAAATTTTAAGTCAAAATAGATGTGTGAACAGTGTTGAACAATCAAATGGTGCCTTCTTTAGAAAACGGAGGAGGACGTATAATATAAAATGATGTACTAATTTTTAACTTACATAACTTGAACTTCTACTTATCCCTTTTTTAAAATGATTATTAAATAATGGCATGTGTGGACTGAGTAGTGAATAGTGGGCGGGCACTGGCCTGGGTGGGGAGGCAGGAAGAATACTCTGCAGTGAAGGCCGGTGAGCTGCGGTGCGGTGCCGGGCAGTGGCATTGCCTCTTCGATTTTACACCAATGTTTTCTTCTAAATAAATCCACCAATAGTATCTTTTTATTTAAAGATGATGTTTCATAATATCTAAAGTTTACACTTCGATCTTTTTTCATCTTCTTTTTTTTAGGAGCCATTGAAGGCCTGGAAAGGGGTGGTGGGAGCCCATGCCAAACAATTACAAAGGGGAAATAAAGGGAGGGATATGGGGCCGGTGGGGAATCAAACCTCCAACCTTCCGTTGGAAGTTAGAGGACTTAAACAATTGGGCTAAGTCGTCATCCCCTTTTTTTCATCTTTTTTGAATTGCGGCAGAATTGTCAATCTACGAAAATTTGTTTTCCACTTCCTTTATCTATTTACTTCCCTTTTTTTTTTTTTGTGTCACGGACGTTACTATAGTGGTTGTTATATTTTTAATTTATTGCCAATAGTGAATAAGGGAATTAGTTTTTTTTAATATATATATATAAATATTGACACTCATACATGGACAAATGTGTGTGAGAGTTCAAACCACAAATTACAAATGTGGAATTAATTTTTAGTCCAATCATTAAGTTTTTAACTTTTTTTTTTGATGAATCAGCCTAAGAAGGCGAGCAAAGGAATAAAAGAAAAAATGCAAAATGGTTAAGTTTTTAACTTTCAAACTTATAATTGAATTATAGTAGTATTTTTCTAACATGGCAAAATCACTCTTCCGATTTTATCTTTTCCACCAAATGGTGGAATTGTAACCAAAATCGGTGGGGCACGCCGGTTTTATCCGATTTCAGTTCCGCCGGTTCTAGTTAACCCCCCACCCCCGGTTTTTTTTTAAATTTTTTTACGCATTCTTTTTTGTAATACCGGGCAAAACCGTCCCCAAACCGCCAAAAGTCGAACAAAACTATCCCAAAACCACTCAATCGAAAAACTGTCATTTTTTTTTCTAAAACAGAAAAAAAAAAAAAAAGTAAAACAGTCATTAACCGACTGTTTGAAATCTTTCCCAAACTAAAATAGGACAAAACCGAACACAAACAACCGGTTTTGGTTAAAACCGGTGGTTCGATTTTAAATGGACAATTACTCTAATAGCCCAAAAAAGTCCCCACCTAACATTTTATAATTAATTAATTAATTTTACAGTGTATTCGAGTGCATCATTCGATATTTTGAATGCATGATTTTTGCTTCGCTCTTCTAAAAAAAACATGCATGATTTGAAATTTCACTTGTTAGACTTTTTAAAGCAAGTGGTTTGAGTAATTGAGTAATTTTTTTATTTTTATTTTTATTTCTTTTAATTTGGTTCGATAATCATACGAGTTTTTAATTGAATCAATTTGAACTCTTCTCCATACAAATCTATTTGTGTTATAGAAATAACTATATTTATTTATGTATATGTATAATAAAATGGTATATGGCTTATTAGCTTGTGTTTATAGTGGAAGTATTGTAATGGAAATTGGGATTAAATGGTGAAAGAAATGAAGTTTAAAGGTGGGATAATAAAATGGATAAAGTGTAACAATTATGGCATGAGATGAAACAAGTATTAAGCTTGCACAAAATTTTTTCTCTCTTTTCTCAATACATTACATAGGCTATTTATAAACTTTTTTATCCTCTCACTATTTACTAACCTCATAATCAAGGCATATGCATTTCAAGACTTTCACATGTCTAACCTTATGATCAAGGCACGAACATGGATATTCACATGTTGAACACTAGACATTCACAATCTTGTTTACATGCATAACACTCCCCCTTGAATGTCGTCAATACGAAGAATATGCCTCGTTAAAACCTTACTTGGAAAAAACCCTATGGGAAAAAAATCCAAGTTAGGAAAAAGAGTACATGATTCTTGCATATTTACTTCTCCCCCTGATCAAAGCATCAGTTGAAGTTCTTTAGTTGGCGCATCCCAATGCTTTTCACCAACTTTTCGAATGTTGCTGTTGGTAGTGCCTTGGTAAATAAATCTGCAAGATTATCAGCTGAACGGATTTGCTGCACATCTATTTCACCATTTTTCTGTAAATCATGAGTGAAGAAAAATTTTGGTGAAATGTGTTTCGTTCTATCTCCTTTAATATACCCTCCCTTCAATTGTGCTATACAAGCTGCATTATCTTCATATAAAATTGTTGGGGGTATCTTTTCTTCAGTAGCTATGCCACAATTTTTCAATATATGGTGCATCAAAGATCGCAACCATACACACTCTCGACTGGCTTCATGAATTGCTAAAATTTCAGCATGATTTGAGGAAGTAGCAGTCAAAGTCTGCTTCATTGATCTCCATGAAATTGCAGTACCACCACATGTAAAAACATAGCCAGTTTGAGATTTGGCTTTATGTGGATCTGATAAATATCCGGCATCAGCAAAGCCGATTATTTCATGTCGAGAGTCATTTGGGTAAAATAACCCAAGATCAATAGTTCCTTGGAGATAGCGAAATATGTGTTTAATTCCATTCCAATGTCGTCTAGTAGGAGATGAACTGAATCTCGCTAATAAATTTACTGCAAATGATATATCTGGTCTAGTGCAGTTTGCAAGATACATTAAAGCACCTATGGCACTTAAATATGGGACCTCTGGTCCAAGAATTTGTTCACCTTCCTCTTGTGGTCTAAACGGATCCTTTTTTATATCAAGTGACCTTACGACCATTGGAGTACTCAATGGATGTGCTTTATCCATATAAAATCGCTTTAATACTCTCTGAGTATAAGCTGTTTGATGGACAAAAGTTCCATTATTTAAATATTCAATTTGCAGACCAAGACATGATTTGGTTTTACCAAAATCTTTGATTTCAAACTCCTTTTTTAGGTATTCAATAGCCTTTTGGAGCTCCTCTGGAGTTCCAATCAAGTTGAGATCATCAACATAAACTGCAATGATTACAAACCCTTGTCCATTTTTCTTAATGAAAATACATGGACAAATTGGGTCATTTGTATAACCCTCTTGTATCAATGACTCACTGAGTCGGTTATACCACATTCGCCCGGACTGTTTCAGTCCATATAGGGATTTTTGTAATTTGATGGAATACATATGTCTAGGATTTGATTCATATGTCTCTGACATTTTTAATCCCTCTGGGACCTTCATATAGATATCTGTATCTAAATTTCCATATAGATACGCAGTAATAACATCCATCAATCTCATTTCAAGATTTTGATGGACTGCTAAACTGATAAGATATCTAAATGTTATTCCATCCATTACGGGGGAATATGTTTCATCATAATCAAATCCGGGTCTCTGTGAAAACCCTTGGGCGACTAATCTCGCTTTGTATCTGACAATTTCATTTTTGTCATTTCTTTTTCTTACAAAAACCCATCTGTATCCAACTGGCTTTATATTTTCTGGTGTTTTGACAATCGGTCCAAACACATTTCGTCTAGCCAGGGAATCCAATTCAGATTGGATTGCATCTTTCCATTTTGGCCAATCTTTTCTTTTCCGACATTCATCAACCGAATTTGGTTCATGATCCTCGTCATCATTTATGATGTCAAGTGCTATGTGGTACGAGAATACATTATCTATGATAATTGCATCTCGATTCCAAACATTTCTGCTTGTGACAAAATTGATTGATATTTCATTATTTTCAAGTTCATTCTCCTCTGGAGCTGCAAGTTCCTGCTCCTCTGGAGCTACTTGCTCTTCAAGAGCTTCTTTTTCCTCTGGAATATTTTCTGTAATTTTGTCACTTTCAATTATTTGTGATCCTCTTTTCTTTCGAGGATTTTTATCTTTTGAACCTGGTGGTCTACCACGCTTCAAGCGTGCAGTAGATTCATCTTTGGCACTTGTAATTGGTCCCTCTGGGACATTAATTTTGATAGGAACATTTGCTGCCGGTATAAGAGATTTTGTTACTCTTTTAGAGTCGCATAATGCGTCCGGCAATTGATTTGCAATACTCTGCAAATGTACAATTCTTTGTACTTCTAGTTCACAATCATTTGTACGAGGATCGAAGAAATCTAACGGTGTTTTCCAGTTGATTTCTTTTTCTTTCTTCGGTTGATTTCTGTCTCCCCCTAATGTCGGGAAATGAGATTCGTCAAAATGACAATCTTTGAATTTCGCAGTAAATAAATCACCAGTTAATGGTTCGAGATATCGAATAATCGATGGTGATTCATACCCGACATATATTCCCAATCTACGTTGGGGACCCATCTTTGTGCGCTGAGGTGGTGCAATCGGGACATACACAGCGCAACCAAATATTCTGAGATGGGATATATTGGGTTCATGCCCAAATGTTAATTGTATAGGGGAGTATTCATGATAATGTGTCGGCCTTAACCGCACCAATTTTGATGCATGTAATATTGCATGCCCCCAAGCTGTCAATGGCAATCTAGATCTCATTAATAATGGTCTGGCAATTAATTGTAAACGCTTTATAAGCGATTCAGCAAGTCCATTCTGTGTATGGACATGAGCAACAGGATGCTCAACTGTTATGCCAATTGACACGCAGTATTCATCAAACCTCTGCGATGAATATTCACCAGCATTATCCAACCGGATATTTTTTATTGTATAATCATGGAACTGTGCTCGTAATTTAATAATTTGAGCAAGTAATTTTGCAAACGCATGGTTGCGAGATGATAATAATGATACATTGGACCATCGTGTTGATGCATCAATTAGCACCATAAAATATTTAAATGGTCCACATGGTGGATCTATAGGTCCACATATATCACCCTGAATTCTTTCAAGAAAACTGGGGCTTTCAGTTCCCACTTTTGTTGGTGAATGTTTGGAAATTAATTTTCCTTGGGAGCAAGCAACACATATATAATCATTATGTTGCAGCAATTTTTGTCCCTTTAATGAATGGCCATGACTATTTGTAATAATTCGCCTCATCATTGTAGAGCCGGGATGGCCTAGGCGATCATGCCATATCATATATTCATCAGTAAACCTATGGCTTCCAATAGACCTCTGGCCTATTTTGGGATGATATATATTAGTGGGCCTCTGGCCATTAATAAACCTCTGATTTATTTGGGGAATATTAGACCTGTGGTCTAAGTGATAATTTTCAATTGTATTTATCTTTGAAAAATACAATCCAGAAGACAGAGCTGGTAATTTTTCCAATATATATTTCTTACCATGTGTGGTATTTGTAATTAATAAATATTCGACATTCTCTGAAGTCGATGTCTCGAGATGATACCCATTTTCTCGGATATCTTTAAAACTTAATAAATTTCTTCGAGACTTGGGAGATAGGAGTGCATTTTTCACAATTAATTTTGTTCCCTCTGGGAAAATAAGGTTGGCTGTGCCAATTCCTTGTATAATATTTGCACTACCACATATTGTGTTTATGCTTGTATCTCCCATTTTTAAATTGGAAAAATACCTTATGTCTTTTAGTATCGTGTGCGTTGAAGCACTATCAATAAGACATATATTATCACTTTTATAATTCCCCATTTTGCTGTAATTAAAACAAGATATAATTAATATTAAAACAAGATTAAATATAAGTGAAACAACACAATGCATAATAATATAGCAGAAATTAAAAAAATTCAAAGCGTAATAAAAACAATATAATAATATTGTATCATTGAAGAAATTTGTATATCTTTCGATGATATATTTAGCATATCAATAATGGCCTTTTGTAATATTTATATTGTCGTACTTTAGCAAGGTTTATTTCAACCTTTATTTGCTTTATTTATCAATAATTCTCGGTAACTAGTACCAATTCATTAGTCGTACGACAAATTATGGGACTATGTCCTCCTGCCATATTGATAGCATTTTTCTTCAATTGCTTCGCCTTTTAGAGGCATAATTTCTGGCAATTATTTTGCCATTTAAGAATCTGACTCTGTCAGTACACACCAAACTAAAGACCCACGAAATCTCTTGGTATAACCGAACTAAGATTTATGGACTCTGTTGGTATTAATGTCATTTTTATTAATATATTGTCACATATCTCAATCGTGACATTATTCTGAACATGACTGATTTATATCATTTACAGACTTATAGTCTTGCAGTCATTATGATGCCCCGCATTTGGGATTTCAGCCAAAAATCTTTATTTTATCAAAGAGCTGTCATTTGCCCCCACATTAAGGGAACTGTCACTATCTCTTATCAAAAATAAGAATTGGCAAAATGCTTATTTCCCATATATAGACCAATATGATCTTTTGACCGTTTTGTTTTTCTAGGTCTTGGCCTGTGGCCGTATTTTTTTTTTCTGCGGTTTAGGCCTGTGGCCGTATTTTTTTTTATAATGGTCTTTTCTAGACCCATTGTTTCCAAATAAATCTTAATATCCATATTTCAAGATAAATAATTAATCCCCGGATCTTTCCAACGGCATAGATTCCTGTTTTGAAAAATTAGTCATAACTGATATTGAAAATAGTTGTAATATATTACCTCAAGTGATTTTCTTCTGGATTTGAAAAATTTTGGCAGAACCCCGGTATGAATCAAATTTACAACAGAACTCCAACAAAACCTTGGTAGAATTGGCAAACTCTAATAGAGCTCGTGCTGATAATGTGTTATAGAAATAACTATATTTATTTATGTATGTGTATAATAAAATGGTATATGGCTTATTAGCTTGTGTTTATAGTGGAAGTATTGTAATGGAAATTGGGATTAAATGGTGAAAGAAATGAAGTTTAAAGGTGGGATAATAAAATGGATAAAGTGTAACAATTATGGCATGAGATGAAACAAGTATTAAGCTTGCATAAAATTTTTTCTCTCTTTTCTCAATACATTACATAGGCTATTTATAAACTTTTTTATCCTCTCACTATTTACTAACCTCATAATCAAGGCATATGCATTTCAAGACTTTCACATGTCTAACCTTATGATCAAGGCATGAACATGGATATTCACATGTTGAGCACTAGACATTCACAATCTTGTTTACATGCATAACAATTTGAACAAATTATACTAAAGTTGTAAGTTCAAATTCATCCTGTTTACTCAAATTATTACGATCGTACAAAGGATGCTGTATATAATAAACATTTTATTATGATTCATTATTATTATTATTTTATTTTTATTTTGTCCTGAACTAATTAGGTAGGAATTGAAATTGTCCAGAAACCTAATTACACTGAGCTTTGTTTCTTTTGTCTCGTGATGAAACATACAAAATGCCCTACTCCCAACTTTATAGAAAAATAATGTCACCAAATTATTTCAATTTTAAATGCAACAAAAAGTTGTACTACTACTGTTACTACATCTATTGTAATGAAAGGAAAAAATAAAAATAAAATAAAAGGCAAATAATTAAGAATTTGGTTTTAAATTATAAGTTCTTCAAAAGGCATAAAGGTTTGTACCAAAGTTATTAAAATCTAGATCTAGATCTTAGGATCTTACGATCCTACGATCCCACGAAGCCAAAACGATCAAGATCTATATAGGATCTAAATTAGGGTGAGATCTGGATAAGATCTATAGGATATATACAAGATCTTAAAATCTTTGAACGATCCGATCCTACTCCCTCTTATTTTTTATCTCATCTTTTCGTTTTTTAGTTCTCCAGTCTTTTCCAAAATCCAGTTCTAGGGATTTTTGTTTGCATCTCTATATTCCTCGCATCCTCTTCATTTTCCTCTTCCAACAGTCGCCGTTGTATCTCCTTCATCTTCCTGTTGTTGACGTCGTCGTCGTATCCCCTTTCTCCTTCTATCGTCGCCCTCATATCCCCTTCCCCTTTCTACCGCGGCCCTTGCCGTAGTATCGCCTTCCAGCACCCCCTGCTGATGAAGATCTTAGTCTTAAGCCTCATGCCCAGATGGATGATGCTGAATCCAATGAGACAGTGGTTGAGACTGACGAAAATTGGGAAAATTCTAATGACAAATCCAACACAGCTCAAGTGTAATGTCTTAAATGCTCAATTATTATCCTTTTTTTTGCTAAACAAATTATTATCTGTTGATATTGGTTACTAAAATTTACTAATATGCAACTATTTTTTTTGTCCTAATTTCATAGGATCTTAGGATCTGAATACGATCCTACGATCTCGATCTTGCAAATGGAAAAACGATCCTACATAAGATTTAGATTTTGATAACCTTGGTTTGTACTACTTATTTCTTTTATATATATGGCTATATAGCAATATTACCTGTCTTGTTTTTTTTTTTTTTGAGGAGCCATTGAAGGCCTGGAAAGGGGTGGTGGGAGCCCATGTCACACAATTACAAAGGGGAATAAAAGGGAGGGATAGGGGGCCGGTGGGGATCGAACCTCCAACCTTCCGTTGGAAGCCTAGGGACTTAACCACTTGGGCTAAGTCCACATCCCTATTACCTGTCTTGTTTTGTAACAATTATTCTTTGCATCAATTATATTATTTCATTTATTTGTAGTTTTGTACTACCATAGAGATAGAGGCCTGCATGCACATGATATACAATATACATCGATCGATCAGGTATGCATCTGATCTGGGGTAGACAATATTAATTAATTAATCAATTGTATGTAATCTAATTAATTATCAAACAATATTAACGATAATACCAACCAAAGCCACATGCAAGTTTCTAAAATGTAATGAGAAAAATGATGACATTTTTTTTTGTGTGTGTGTGTTAAATAATGTACCTTAATATTTATATTAATCATTACACATATTAATTAATAATTTATATAATCCCACATGAAGAAACAATGTATTTATTTATATAGAGAAAAATAAACACTCCACTTATCCCAACTAAAGTGTGATATTTTTTTTAATATGAAATCTAATATACTCCATCCGTTTTTTTTTTTTTTGTTAGTTACCTTTGACAAATTGCTACTGTTCACTCATAGACTTTGACTTAAAGTTTTATCATGATTATATAAGTTAAAATATAGCAATGTGAGATCTTGTTAGATTCGTCTCGTCTTGAAGTTTTTAAATATCGAACTTTTAGAATTTTTACTTGTACCAAATTCGAATTATTAATAATTTAAAATGTGCATTGGACTGCGTGCTGGGTGAGTCCGTAGCAATCTTTAAAAAACAGAGGAAGTATTTTTTTAACTGTTAATATCTTAAAATTGTGTAAAAAGAAATAAAAGTCATATAATCTTTAGACGAACTTAAACAAGACACTAATTAATTATATATATATATATATATTATTCTCTCTCATTAATTAGCACTAGATGCTTGAAAGGGAAAGTGAATATTTGGTGTTCCATTCGAACCGTTAGGTCCGGACTTCACCTCACGGTTTTTCCACAAGAAGAATGAGTGTAGGGTGCAACGTAAAGAATGTCATCTTGCAATAAATTTGTTTTTTTCCTGAAAAATATGCTAGGAAAATTTGGTAGGGCCAATGGTACACAAATTACAAAGTGATAAAATGGGAGGGATAGGGGCCGGGTGGGGAATCGAATCCCCAATCTATAGATTGGGAGTTGGGGAACTTGACCACTAGGTAGGGCTGTCAAAATGGGCTTGGCCCGTTGGGCCAGCCCGCCCCCGCCTCCCAAAAGGGTGGATTGGGCTGAATAAATAAAAGCCTGTTTGGAAGCGGGCCTAAATGGGCTAGCCCGCCTGAACCCGCCGTCGCTTGGGCTGGCCCGCGACGGGCGCGGGCCAGCCTGCGGGCTAAACCAAAATTTTAATTTATTTAATTTTTTGTTAAGTTTGTTATGGAAATCTAAATAACATATGTATTTGTAAGAATATTGATTAGTTGAATATTATTTGAATTCATATATTTTAATTTGATATTAGTTAATATAATTCAATTTATAATTTTTAATTATAAATTGAATTATATTAACTAAATTAAATTAGAATAATTTTATCACTTTATATGACATGAGCTACTTAACATTACTTTTTTAACTAATTTTTTCAAAAAGAATACTATACAAAATTAAACTAAATCATTTTAGATTTTATTAAAAATATTATTTAATTTTAAAACTAGTTAATATATTTAATTTTGGATATTAACAATATTATACAATTTATTATATAATTAAAAGTTAATTTATTAATTAAATTAAAAAACCGCGGGCTAGCCCGCCTGGCCCGCAACCCGCCGGCGGGTTGGTCTCGGCTGAGGTTATTCTAGCCCGCCCCGCCGTGGGCCCAGCCCGCCTAAGACCGCGAAATGGTGGGCTGGAGTGGGCTTGGCCCGTATCGCCCCGCCATCCCGTCTTGACACATCTACCACTAGGATAAGCCCCATCCATATTTTGCAATAAAATTGAATAAAAATTAAATAATAAACAAAATAAATAAATAAATATAGGAGTAACACTTTAGGTGTCCATACAGTGATGTGTTGTATAAAAAGTGGTTACCTAATTCACCCCTAGGGCGGCTCTTTGTTTGCTGCCTTTTTCTTTATCTTGTCCATACACTGATGGTGTTTTTCAGCCATTATTCAATGTATTTTACATTTAATGGTAATTAATACCTTACACCGATCACTCTAATCAGATTCCTTTTTTTTTTTTCATGATTATGTAGAAACCTAAACTTCTCACCTAATGTCAATAATAATAATATACGAACTAAAAGGAGCTAGGAAGTCTTAAAGTAAATGTAATAAAAATCCCCTATATAACTTTTAACTAATGATAGTATGTGTCGTGTGTGTTTCATGAATGATATACTCCCGTTATCAAATGATATTAACATTCCATGTTTTCATGCAATCCAATGCAAATGTTTAACGATTAATATCTCAAATTGTATAAAATTAAAAATTATAAAAATTTAATATTATAAAACTATATGTGATTAGACGAATCTAAGAAAATCTCACTTGACTATGTTTTATCTTATGTAACTGTGTTAAAAAGTCGAATCAAAATTATTTAATAAATAGTGTTTACTATGCAAACGCCAATATGATCGATTAAATGATGGAGGGAGTATGAAGGAGCTAATTAAGTGGATACAATGCTCCATGCAAGAAACCAACACACAACCCATCTTCTCATTCGATTGCTTTCACAAGATATTTGAATTCAATAAATAAAATCAAAAGGTATTATATCTACACAAAGTTAATCATTAACAAAGAAATTTAGAATTAAATATTTAATTTATCCATAACAAATATATAAATATATATATATATATATATATATGGATTAACTACACATTAAAAAAATTACGAACATGTATGAAGAGGTTTTTAACAAATATTACTAAATTTAGACAAATAGAGTAATTAATAAATTCTTCCATTTGAGAAAGACACAGTGAAAATGAAGAATTTGAATATATATTTGAATAGATAGTGAAGAATTCTCATATTTATAAACAAATAATTGTCAAACTTGATTGTGTATATATCTATTGTAGATGATAATTGTGATAATTTGGACTAAATGATAATGACTTGTGGAATTATAAGTAGTTTTAAGCACTTGGAAAAAAAAAATATAGAAAGTGTGAACGTAAATAAAAAAAAATAAAAAAAATTGGGTTATTCGTGTCCAAACTTAGGACCCGATACCTAACCCGAACTTTGTGTTCGGGTTCGGGGCATTTTTTTTCTTTTGGGTTCGGGGTGGGTACCCGACTAACCCGAACCCGATGCCCACCCCTATATACCTCAGCTCTTGATTAAACATACTAACTACAATCTTAACCCTATGTTAGAAAGAAGATGCACCTACGGCTCAAACTCAAAACCAAATGGTAGTAGATAGAATAGTCCATGTCCATATAAACAGTGTGTCTTCCCAACATATAACCGATGTGATAACAAACACCCTATATATACCCATGATAGAATGAATGTACTGGTTTAGAATGATTTCCCTTCTTCATTTACTTCTGCTTTTCAACCTAGCTATCTAGCATCGTTCTCGGCCCTTACACAATGGGCGCGGAAGTCGGCGTTTTTCTAGTAATTAAACAACCTATCTAGCTCCCTTAATTTAAGAACAATCCTAATGTCGCAACCTCCTCTAGCTATGGCTGTCTGTAATTAAACACAATCTTGTGTTGACAATTGAAATGGCAAGAAAGGAACATACACACACCACAACTTTGTGATGAGGAACTGTTTTTATTACTGATCATTTCAGAAGTTTAGGAACACTAATACGTGATTAACAGAAAAACTAACTTTGCCAACATTTGGTTGGAGTTTGTCGTATTCCCACTGTTCAAAATGAAATTGTTGATTCTGATTCAGCTAATAAGTGATGGGCATACTGGGTTCGCACAAATTGGATTTGTGGCCAAGTGCAGGAGTAGGACGATATATAGTGGTCACAACTAGAAACTATATATACACTTCATGTCTGAAATGCGGACAATGATGATGATGATGTTATAGATATCTCACTCTCAGACAACGTGACAATTGGAGGGTTTTTTGATTGACAATATGTACAATGACCTGTACATGACTCAACCCCACTCATTTACTAGCTAGGAGGAATATTAAAATAAATAAATAAACAAATACAGATTCCTAGATAATTATTTATTTATTCCCTTCATTCTCTAGCTCCACGTTTTTCGTTATATAATACTAGTATGTCAAGAAAAATTATGCATGAACAACCCCACTTTCGCACACATACGGACATATATACTGTATTATATATATATATATATATATGTACAAATGGATATTAATGTCTCTGTGCGTTATTTATGCTAGCATCTTACAACCACAAAAATATAGAGTGGACAGAATAAAAATATAAAATATAGATTATGTTTTAGAATTTTAGTATTTTTGTGTGTCTCTCCATTCTGCACATTTTGTTTGGGAATTATTGATGGTTATCTTATTCATTTTTTGTTTGCTAATCATTCATGGAGTGCATACTAGCTAGAAGAAGTGATGTTTATTTTGTGTGGTAATTATTGCAGCAGCAGATAATTTTGAAGAAATTCATGTTTGTATATATCCAAGCATATAATTCCACCTATTGTTTTTTCCTTCTTTAAATTAAATGCGTGTTTGATATAATAGTATATATATAATGGTTTATCATATTTAAGCTAAGCTAAGGGTAAGCTAATAAGGAATATGTTGCTATATTGATTTCAATATTTGTTGAAAATGATAAATTATCACTTTTCCGTGAAGTGCTGGATAAATATTTTTAATATTAACTAACTGATATGGTAAATATACATTCAGTATGTTTGATTAATTATTTATCAGTTTTTTTAGAAATGTTCAGCGTCTTCAACAAATATTGAACGTCTTCATTCGGCACTGTTTGAGTTACGGCTAATTAATAATGCTTATTAGTTAATCAAATGTTATAATGGCGTGAGTGTATGGGTTCTGACAACTTAAGTAAATGTCTCGCTTTCGAGTCTTTGTGTATACAGAATTCTACTTTGGGGAATGCAACCCTTTAATACCCATCAGATCCTCGATATGACATGAGAATACTACATAAATCATGTGAGCATATTGGTCAATTTTGTAAGACTAGCACAAAAAAAAAAAAAAAAACCTCAATGATTGCGAAAGTCGAAACAATCATGCCAATGCCATCACTACTTAACTTTGCTTCGGCAACACTTCTATGTGTGCTAAAGTCTTTCCACTTAATATAATTAATATCCACACATTTAATTATAGTGGTTAACGACTTAAAGAAAAAAGTGCCCATTATCTCGTTAACAACCCACGGTTTTGTGCTCATTGTTTTAATTTACTTGATTCTAAGTACATTGATACAAAATTAAAGAGGCATATGCAGCACGAACTACCACCATCATTTCCTAATCTGTATACGCTGTCAAAAGTGAAAAATAAAAAAATAATAATAAAAAAGCACATAAAATTAAAATAATTTTCAAATTTCAAAATTTTTTTGTTCATGAATAATAAATGTATATCAATTACTGAGATTTTTTGGGTCCACAAATGAAAATGTTATTCTGTCAGCAAAGCAAAAGTTTGACATATCTCATTTTCGTATACGTGGACCAACAAATAACAATCGACTGTATAGGAAACCTCTAGATTGCTGTGCAGTAGTAAATCTATTTATTTATTGTTTTGTAAATAAAATTCGTTTTAATTGGTTTACAATTTTCAACAAAATTATCCAACAACTAATAAGAAGTCGATTGTTTAAGTTGTTTAAAGAGATATTAATTGCTATATACTGCAGGGTAATGATCGATCAAAAATCACACTGCGGGTAGTTGGCCGAATTGAAGAATATTTAAATACCAATTGTGCCAAAAATAAACACAAATAAATGAACAAATTCTACTTCAATAATGGTTCTAAACCCACCATCACCACGCATGTGATGCACACTATACAAAAACAAAAATCAATGCTCACACATATATAAAATAAAATAATTAAAATGAAAAACAACATAATACTCCCTCCGTACCACCTCAATTGTCCTGTTTGACTTTTTTACACTATTCATTGTTCAACTTTGACTTGATATTATTGTAAGTATATATTTAGAAAAAATAGTCGAGTTCGGTCATGTTAGATTCATCTAATCGTATAGTTTTAAAATATATAATTTGTATAATTTTTACTTGTATATATTTTAAGATATTACCGATTAAAAAAGGCATTGAATCATGTGCAGAAATCAAACATGACAGTTCAAATGAGACAGAGGGAGTATACAGTATATGTTTTGCTGAACAACCTATACAGATTAAAAAAAATAGGTAGTGCGAACCCATGCCATACAAATTACAAAGGGATAAAAGGGGATGGATATAGGGCCGGTGGGAAACGAACCCCCAACCTGAAGTGGTCAAGTACTCATCTCCAATATATTTTAATTATACCGTGTATTTTAAAGTTTTTTTTTAAAAAAAATTCAATACTTATTATTATTATTATTATTATTATTATTATTATTATTATTATTATTATTATGCAACGGTAATATATATGTCAATTTGTAATCAATTTAATTTGGATAGATGTCAACGGTTACAAATTGTCCAAAGATGGTTCAACATCAACTTTAATTTAACTGCAATATAATTTAACAAGTTTTTCTTTAAAAAAACCAAAAAAAATATCAACTTTTTCATTCCAATTGCTTAAAAAGTTTGGATAATCACTTTCATATTTATATTATTTATTAATTTTATATATGTGCCTAGTTTTTGTTCTTAAAGAAATTATCATACTGTATTATGTTGCATAATTAATTACTATAATCATTTAGTAATTCAATAGTTGTGAAATCTGAGGGGCAAATTGGGAAATTAAGTAGCAATCATACTAGCCGTTAAACTACAGTAGAAGGTGGTGGGCCAGAGCATCGTGGGTCGGCAGAAATGTGATCCATCTAATGGGCCCATTTCCAGCCCAATTACAAATTTAAATCACAATTAATTTTCTATAATCAATCTAATTACGAATTCCGCACTATAAATACCCCTTTGCTCCTTCCCTGCTTTCTCCCACTGCATTGCACAGCTAAATCTACTGTATACGTACTATACATACATATTTCTGTATCTATCAATTGCTGCCTTACAATGACAAAGGATGTGGCAGAGCATGGCTCGTTCGGCGCGAAGGACTACCACGACCCGCCGCCGGCGCCGCTAATCGACGCGAAGGAGCTAACCAAGTGGTCGTTCTACAGAGCTTTAATTGCGGAGTTCATAGCTACGCTTCTGTTCCTGTACGTCACCGTTTTGACGGTTATCGGTTACAAGAGCCAATCGGCGGCGGACGAGTGCGGTGGAGTGGGGATTCTCGGAATTGCATGGGCGTTCGGAGGCATGATTTTCGTCCTCGTGTACTGCACCGCTGGAATTTCAGGTTCGGATGCCCTAATCTCTCGAATCTTCGAGCTCCAGTTCAATTTTTGTTAATTGTTTTAGTCCTGTTTTAACGTTTTTTTTTTTCCGTTTTCTGAGCGCAGGGGGTCACATCAATCCAGCTGTGACATTTGGGCTGTTTTTGGCGAGGAAAGTGTCGCTTGTACGAGCGGTTATGTATATGGTGGCCCAGAGTTTGGGGGCAATTTGTGGAGTCGGTTTGGTTAAGGCATTCCAGAAAACGTACTACAACAGGTTCGGCGGCGGCGCCAACACACTCGCGGACGGCTACAGCACCGGCGTCGGATTATCCGCCGAGATAATCGGCACATTTGTCCTCGTCTACACCGTCTTCTCCGCCACAGACCCCAAAAGGAATGCTAGAGATTCTCACGTCCCTGTAAGGACATTAAACCCTTACTGTGACTTATATATCATTTATATCATTATCCGACTTTAATTTGCAGAGTTCAAAGGGAGAAATTCTTGTTTATATAGCATTTGGTCTCATATTTGATTGTCTGAAATAACCTAGAACCTACAGACTTACAGTGGTCTATATGTTCTTGATATCATTTCTTGGGTATTTCTGGTGAATCATGTAAAAATATATTGCGAAAATATGAACCAAGAAATGTGCTTTACAGCTTGTGGTTGGTTCAAGAAACATGTGGTCGTTGCATCTTTAAGAAATTCACACCCAAAAGGTAACTTGGGGAATTTATTGCTCTGCATGACTTCAGGGGCAGGGCAAGCTTTAAACCTAATGAATTTACTTTAAGAATAAGATTTACTTGTAGCTTTTTCCTGGATCTGAAAATGATGTTATCCTTTTGCTGATTACAACAACAATTCCCATACATTTTGCTTTCCCCCAAAGAGGATATCAATGTTTTCATAGTGGGGTTAAATGCACTTGCCTAGGTTTGTAGTTTAATTCTTACTCCATGGTGCTAGTGCTACACTAAAGTTTTCACTTTTAGTTAAATAATTGGGACATTTGTGGCTTGATGCAACTCCTTTTTTTCTTTTTTCTCCAAGAATTCAAGATGGCTATATAAGCCTAACAATTTGAAACATGTTTATAGGTATTGGCACCCCTACCAATTGGGTTTGCAGTGTTCATGGTTCATTTGGCAACAATTCCAATCACGGGGACAGGGATCAACCCAGCAAGGAGTCTTGGAGCTGCAGTAATCTTGAATGAAGACAAGGCATGGGATGATCATTGGATATTCTGGGTAGGACCCTTCATTGGTGCAGCAATTGCAGCCTTCTACCACCAGTTTATTCTGAGGGCAGGTGCCGCCAAGGCCCTTGGTTCATTCAGGAGCAGCAGCACCCCCCACGTTTGATTTCATCATTACACCATTTATTTATTGTACTATCACTTCAACATTTTTCTTGCCCTTTTTTCCTTTTTTCATGCTTCTTGTAAGCAGAAAAACGGAGGCAGGAAGGAAAGTGGATGATCCTTTCATGTTTAATATTTAATGTTGCAAGTTTTTTTTTTCATCCATCTTCAGCAATCGTGACTGCTCAAATATTGTATCAATATATTAATATTGCTGCTTCTCCTATTCGCTATTATTGATTACTTGGTGAAACTAAAAGAGAGTTGCAAAATTAAAAGACAATGACACTCGTTGCTATTATTTATTTATTTTTATTAATAAAGAATAGAAAAAACACAGTAAAATTTGGGGGCATCACCGAAAATGTAGTACCATTAAAATATTAATGATACTTTAGGAGGAAAATAGCATAAGTATACCAACAAAAAGATGAGTCATGACTCCTCTGGAAGATTTGTGATTTAGAAATTAGAACCAGATGAGTGATGCAGACAAGATGACGTACACATACTGTATTACATACACTTCTCCGTTATGCCTACTACTTTTTCAAATACTCATAAAAAGCATCCTCATTTCATGGAAAATAAAATAATCTAATTTATTTTTGATGCTAGTATACATTTTAAACTTAATTTATGAATTTTGTGAACTTCACTACGTTTATCATGTTTAGGGATGGCAATGGATCGGAGGTGGATCGGAGAAGGCTAAATCCACCTCCATCCATGAATGTTATTTCATCATCCAACCCACGGACCCACCCATCATTCATCTAAAACTCAACCCAAATCCAATCCACCCATCAACCACGGGTGAAACGGGTGGATCAAGTGAGTAATGGATTTAAAACATGCATAAACTTACAATTATTTATATTTAAAGTTAATTCATGTTTCAACATCATAAAATCTAGAAAGTTATATCCGATTTGTGATATATGAAAGCGAAGTGTAAACAGATAATAAAACCCAAAAAGTGAAAGAATCGAACACTGTGAATGAAATTGTCAAACCGGAGAATTATAAAACATGTTGAAGAGTCTTAACATTAGTAAGATTAGTCGATAAGACCCCTCTTAATAATGAGTGGTGGAATTACGGGGGAATTGGGAAATGTAGAAACGGCGGAAGGGATTGTGGAGGAAACAAATGAGGAAAAACATATTAGATTTTTTACAAGACATGGCTAAGTGGAGTTGGGAATCGAAATTTCAAGCAATACCAAGGGAATGTAATAGAGTTGCCGATAGACTCATCCGATGACATCTTCCAGTAGCCGGTTTCTAACACCTAACTAGGCCGCCTTGTAACACCCCGGTTTTTGGTCACCCAGGTCGGGGTGTCACCGCCACACCTCTCTAGCAAGACACGGTTTCTCCGAGCTCACTAAAGAGATGCAAGGCTATGGTTTTTTTTCAGAATTTAAAACATTCAAACAGCCCATTTATATATAATTTGAAAATAATATCATTACAGTTGCAGCGGAAAATAATATCTACATAAGTATAATGCAGCGGAATTTAAATATAGCCAACACGGCCAGAATTACGGGTTAAACAGGCCCGTTCATGCAATTTCTAGTCTAACTTAACATTTACAATTAAAGCATTTCCCCAAAATTCCCATGAATGCATATGATGATGCATATTCTTCAGCTCTGAAAGAAACAGGAAAAAAAATACGGTTTTGGTCAGCACTACGTGCTGAGTAAGTTAACACATACAAGATTATGAGGTTTCAAAGCCTTTATTTAAATTTAATGAAAACATGTGCATAATTTAAATGATTCATGTAATCGCATAATTTAGAAGACATGGATTCATAAGGTCATCAATATAGCTTGCAACGTAATTAAATAAGTTGCCATAATTTAAAAACACAATTTAATACGGATTTAGGTTTGGAATTCTCATAAACTTCTCGGTTCATATCTTTTAGAGATCACCACCGCTAGGGCTCTTATGTCCGCCAGCCTTACGCCTGGGCTCTTATGTCCACAGGTATCATGGTCGATCCAGATCTTTTAATTAGAGTTAATCCGTCCGCTAGCCATACGATCAGTGTTTCGCTAGGGCTCTTACGTCAACCTAGACATACACTTGGGCTCTTATGTCCCAAGCCGCAGAGAACATTGACAGTATCTAGCTTAGTCATAACCCGCAATATTTTAATCTTTTCGTTTCGTGTATCGTATTTCAAAGTATTTCTATCCGTTTCAACCTCAAAGGTTAATTTCACCGTTTCAATAAGATTTCAAGATTTGACTCGGTCAACCACAGTTTACTCTAAAATTCGTCTAAAATCAGATTTAATTTCAAAAATTCCGAAATTTCACGTCTGACTCCAAAACGTCGAGATCTACAACTTTCGTGTTTTAACTTTTTCGATCCGAGATACGGAAACAGTTCAAAAACTCCAATCTTCGTCAGACCAGAAATCTGTCCGCGTTTTCACACAGCAGTTTAAAAGTTTCGAGATCTATCATAGCAAATGAACTCTAAATTTGATGAAATTTTACAGAGATCATCTTAAGACAATTATCTACAACTTTCATGTTCGGCTAAAGATCTAATTCGGCCTAGAACCATAGTCAAAAACGTCAACAAGTTCGCCCCTATGTTCTGTCCAGTTTCAAGATTCGATTTTAAACCAGTTCGGTTCGGGGTGGATTTCATATATCAAATCATCACGGAAAATTCTGAAATTTTACGGAGGTATTCATAAAGTATAGATCTACAACTCTTATGTTCAACGCCAAGCCTAGATCGGTCTAGATCTAAGGTAGAAATCACCAACAAGTTCGAATAAAGAATCTATCATCGTTTCAAGATCTAAATCGAAAGCAGGCTCGTTTCCGATCCGTTTCGGATATTAAAACACGATGAAAAATTATGAAATTTTTACAGAAGCTAGATCAATGTCTTAGGAATGTTTTTCGTGTTTTAAGTTTTCTCGTTTGAACGTTTTAAGGGGTTCGAATAAATTCAACAAACACGCTGCGCCGGTGTAGACAGATTTTAGATAGGGTTCCATTCGATCTATATGTTCGAATCTTTTAACAACCCAAAACCAAAGTAAGCGTTAACTTACCGATTGTTGAGCGTCCGGGATCGTCGATTCGGAGGCGTGGCTTCCCGTCCTCCGTTTATCCTCTCCGTTTGTCGGGTTCTTCGCTCTCGATTCGGATCGGGGGTTTAGAATAGAAAAAGATCGAATTTAGGATTCGTTTTCGAATCACATATGGAAAAGAATGGATCAAGGCTTACCACAGCGACGGGGGTCTCCAAATTTCGTCCAAGTCAGTTCCTCCTCTCGGTGTTGTGCCTCCGACGACTCCGGGATTAGGGTTTCGACGTATAGAAGGATTTCGTAGGGTTTCAAATGTATTCGGAGCTCTTAGGAGGTCTTATTTATAGATATTTAAGACCTAGGGCGTCCAAGGTCTGACCTAAAGGTCTTGGGTCGGAAGATGTTCAACCGAAAGTCGAAAAATCCGCGTTCGGGCGAGAGATTCACGCAACGGGCGAATCTGTCAAGTGGCGCGGTCGTGGCGCGGTCTTCCCTCTTCACCGCGCGGCCACCGCGCGACTCCCGCCTGGACTTCGGTCCGGGCGGGTCGTGCGATCCGTCGTGCTTTTCCGCCTCTCTTTCGGGTTTCTATCCCTCTATGCTCCCGAATTCCGATTCCCGGGGTATATTCGGGCTCCGATTTCCTATCCTAATTTTATTCGGACCTAAATTTATATTTGGACTCGAGTTATTGAGTCCATCGATATCGGGTCCCCGTGTAACCATTTATTCAATTAAATTGTCTTCGGCTTCTCGGGTTTTCGGAATTTTGTTTTCTTTTTAATTTAAATTCCATTTCTCATCTTCTATGATTCTTTATCCATTTATCATGTTTATTATATTTCTTTATTTTATTTATTTATTTTTTTTTTATTTTATGTTACAAAATTCTCGGGTATTACACGCCTGATTACATTTTGAATAGTCTTAGAGATGATTGTATTGGAATATATAATTTTCAACAATTTCATGAATAAATTGGCTTCGGCACCCCTAATACCTCTCGAAAAAAAGGGAGAAAAACTATACTAGAGTTTTTACTAAAATAATTTACTATTAAGTATATATATGTATATATATATTTAATAAAACATAACGGGTGATGGATGGTTTGGATGGTGGGTTGGGTGATGGATCGGGTGGTGGGTTGGATGAGCCTAAATCCATCTCCGACCCGATCCGTCACCCGATCCACCCATCACCCTATAATAATCCACCTTTTGTCGGATTTTCATCCATCTCGTCGGATCAGGTGGATCGGGTTATGGGCGGGTACGGATGAAATTGCCATCCCTAATCATGTTGTACATTCCAAGTTTTTTATGCCATAGTTGCAAATTAAATTCATAATGCATATATTGAATATTAGTTCTTGAGAGAATCACAAATAATTGGATTCATATACCCTATCTCGTTTAAGCAGGTCATTTATTATTATTATTATTATTATTATTATTATTATTATTATTATTATTATTATTATTATTATTATTATTATTATTATTATTCAATGCATTATAAATATATAATAAAATATAATTAATTTGGATTTTATTATATTATTTCATTGCATTGATTTAGAATACATAGTATTTTGTGATTTTGACCACTTTCTTTTGGATATAAAATTTACGGGGTGTATTCAATTCAGATTTATATGGATTTTAAAAAGTTGGTGGATTTAGAAAATCCATAGACTCCACGTAGAGTTTTCAGAGTCGATTGATTTTGTATAGATTCTATATAGAGTTTGGCTGACTTTTAGAAATCCATGGATTTTTAGAGAGATTTTGTTTAGTTATATATTTTAAGAGAATCCATTAAAATCTATAAAGATTTAAAATCCATGGACTGTTGAATACACCTAGATTTTTAAAGACTTTTTAAAATTTGTATTGAATACACCTAGATTGTAGGGAAGATCTATCTCCTACAAAACTCCACTCATAATTTCATGCCTGTGGATGAGTGAACCTGGTGAACTTCTATGCCCTATAAATAGGAGGCTATGGTTCCCTCTATGATTACACATCAAGCATAAGAATTAACAAGTTGCATGTAAGATTTCTTTCACTAGAATTGAATAGATAGCTTAAAGAGGCACATTTCTATTTTTCAACATAAAAAATGTTGCACATGCACATGAATATTCCAACGATTTTATCATTGCACATTTGCACATCACAACTAATACTAAGCTGAAATACTTCACCATCGGCAATCAAACCGTTCAAAATATGATTGCTCAAATAAAGCCAAAAATGAAACTAAGAGTCAGAGTTTTTCCTGGGATCTTCACATTAAATGTCTTCTAACTTCTTCTTCACATCTTCAATGAACATGTGAAGGATTCCCTCAAGGTCAGCATCAGTAACCACAGGGCCTCCATCCCAGATTCTCTTTTCCTTCTCTGAAAGTTGTATCCCCACCAGGGCTGCCAACTTCTCCTTCAAATCCATCTCTAGTTCCCCCAGCTCCTTAGACTACAATTGTTTTTTTATTTCCATCAACAAGGAAAAAAAACAAAAACAAAAAAAAACAAAAAACAATTATACCTTCTCAAGGTCACAAACAAATAGAGCCTGAAATTTCTGCTTCATGATTTGCTTAATGCGTGTCTCCAGTTCCGTTGCTTCCGGCGGTGACTGAAAAAACAGAGACATTAGCGAGAGAGAGAGAGAGAGATCGTAGGAGGGGAGAGGAGCACATACCATCAAGTAACGAAGTTGGGATTTTATTTCAGCAACATCACGAATGTATGAGAGAGATCTTCCCTCGACTTCCCCCTTTTCGATAGGCCCATATTCCGGCTCCGGCTCTGGCTCCGGCACGTTTCTTGATCGAACCAAACACACCGAAATGCCCTTACCGGCAAATATGAGTGGAGGTGGAAATGGGGTATTGGGACGGAAAGACATCGTGAGTGGAAGCCGGTGGTGTTTCTCTTCTGGGTTCCGGCTAGGGATGAAAACGGTACTGATACGGTCGGATAGTGTCGGATACGGATATTATCCATACATAGTATTTTGTGATTTTGACCACTTTCTTTTGGATATAAAATTTACGGGGTGTATTCAATTCAGATTTATATGGATTTTAAAAAGTTGGTGGATTTAGAAAATCCATAGACTCCACGTAGAGTTTTCAGAGTCGATTGATTTTGTATAGATTCTATATAGAGTTTGGCTGACTTTTAGAAATCCATGGATTTTTAGAGAGATTTTGTTTAGTTATATTTTTTAAGAGAATCCATTAAAATCTATAAAGATTTAAAATCCATGGACTGTTGAATACACCTAGATTTTTAAAGACTTTTTAAAATTTGTATTGAATACACCTAGATTTTTAAAGACTTTTTAAAATCTGTATTGAATACACCTAGATTTTTAAAGACTTTTTAAAATCTGTATTTAATACACCTAGATTTTTAAAAACTTTTTAAAATCTAAATTAAATACACCCCAACTTTAAAAGTCCAAAAAAATCCAACAGACTCTACATTGAATACACCTCCTTAGGGTCAGAATCGAAAATATTTTCTATTTATATAATAATTTTAGATTTCGAAAGCTAAATGAGTGGAGTTTTGTGCTAAATGCAACCTGGTGACATGGCAGGAACCTGGTTCCCTCGGTTTTAAATTGTTGATTTGCTTCATTTTTTCTTTTCTTCATTTTCTTATTTTTCTTTAGCTGATGCTTGTTGCGTCCTGTTCACAAAAAAAAAATTAATCTTTGTAAATATTCATTTTTAACTACAATACGTGGAGTAGTAGTGGGTTGTGTACGTGGATGTGTACGTGGGGAAAAAAGGTAGGAGTACTGATTGTTTTCTCTCTCAGTTGCAGCAGCACAAAAGAATAGCCCATATTCTATTAGTACAACAACAACAGAACAGAAGCATGCCTATTAGTACTACAACAACAACAACAGAAATCGCCTTCTTCTTATTTTCTCTCAAAATTCTCTCGGCCTTCTTCTTATCTTCTCCCCAAAATTCTCTCCATCTCCTGTCCTGCCTGCTCCACCCTCTCCTCTGCTGCCTCCTCCACCAGAAAAAAAATGCTTACTGGTGCTGCTGGCCTTCCCAAATTCCGGGGCCCAATGATGCGAGTCAGCCGGAACTAGGGGTGAAAGCAGTACGGTAAATATCCGACCGATCCGATGACGTATCCGATTATATTCGAATCCGAATCCGTTTTTGACTATCCGGCCGGATATTTCAATATCCGTATCTGAATCCGAATCCGTATTTTAATATCCGCATTCGTATTCGTATTCGAAAATATCTGAACGTATCCGAGAAATCCGACCGTATCCGAAAATTGATAGGATATTATCCGGATTTTAAATATGGATATTCGAATATATTAATATATTATTATTTAATAATTAAAAATTATTAATAATTATAAAAAATATCAAATTTTTAAAAAATATTATAAAAAAATATCCGATAATCTATATCCGATTCAATCCGTATCTGTCATATATTCGTCCTGTATCCGTACCGTATCCGTAATCCGAAATATCCGAAACCGTATTCGTATCCGGCCCATCCGTATTCGATACCGAATTCGACAAAAAAAATATGGATAATATCCGTATCCGACACTATCCGACCGTATCCGTACCGTTTTCATCCCTAGCCGGAACCCAGAAGAGAAACACCACCGGCTTCCACTCACGATGTCTTTCCGTCCCAATACCCCATTTCCACCTCCACTCATATTTGCCGGTAAGGGCATTTCGGTGTGTTTGGTTCGATCAAGAAACGTGCCGGAGCCAGAGCCGGAGCCGGAGCCGGAGCCGGAATATGGGCCTATCGAAAAGGGGGAAGTCGAGGGAAGATCTATCTCCTACAAAACTCCACTCATAATTTCATGCCTGTGGATGAGTGAACCTGGTGAACTTCTATGCCCTATAAATAGGAGGCTATGGTTCCCTCTATGATCACACATCAAGCATAAGAATTAACAAGTTGCATGTAAGATTTCTTTCACTAGAATTGAATAGATAGCTTAAAGAGGCACATTTCTATTTTTCAACATAAAAAATGTTGCACATGCACATGAATATTCCAACGATTTTATCATTGCACATTTGCACATCACAACTAATACTAAGCTGAAATACTTCACCATCGGCAATCAAACCGTTCAAAATATGATTGCTCAAATAAAGCCAAAAATGAAACTAAGAGTCAGAGTTTTTCCTGGGATCTTCACATTAAATGTCTTCTAACTTCTTCTTCACATCTTCAATGAACATGTGAAGGATTCCCTCAAGGTCAGCATCAGTAACCACAGGGCCTCCATCCCAGATTCTCTTTTCCTTCTCTGAAAGTTGTATCCCCACCAGGGCTGCCAACTTCTCCTTCAAATCCATCTCTAGTTCCCCCAGCTCCTTAGACTACAATTGTTTTTTATTTCCATCAACAAGGAAAAAAAACAAAAACAAAAAAAACAAAAAACAATTATACCTTCTCAAGGTCACAAACAAATAGAGCCTGAAATTTCTGCTTCATGATTTGCTTAATGCGTGTCTCCAGTTCCGTTGCTTCCGGCGGTGACTGAAAAAACAGAGACATTAGCGAGAGAGAGAGAGAGAGAGAGATCGTAGGAGGGGAGAGGAGCACATACCATCAAGTAACGAAGTTGAGATTTTATTTCAGCAACATCACGAATGTATGAGAGAGATCTTCCCTCGACTTCCCCCTTTTCGATAGGCCCATATTCCGGCTCCGGCTCTGGCTCCGGCACGTTTCTTGATCGAACCAAACACACCGAATGCCCTTACCGGCAAATATGAGTGGAGGTGGAAATGGGGTATTGGGACGGAAAGACATCGTGAGTGGAAGCCGGTGGTGTTTCTCTTCTGGGTTCCGGCTAGGGATGAAAACGGTACTGATACGGTCGGATAGTGTCGGATACGGATATTATACATACATAGTATTTTGTGATTTTGACCACTTTCTTTTGGATATAAAATTTACAGGGTGTATTCAATTCAGATTTATATGGATTTTAAAAAGTTGGTGGATTTAGAAAATCCATAGACTCCACGTAGAGTTTTCAGAGTCGATTGATTTTGTATAGATTCTATATAGAGTTTGGCTGACTTTTAGAAATCCATGGATTTTTAGAGAGATTTTGTTTAGTTATATTTTTTAAGAGAATCCATTAAAATCTATAAAGATTTAAAATCCATGGACTGTTGAATACACCTAGATTTTTAAAGACTTTTTAAAATTTGTATTGAATACACCTAGATTTTTAAAGACTTTTTAAAATCTGTATTGAATACACCTAGATTTTTAAAGACTTTTTAAAATCTGTATTTAATACACCTAGATTTTTAAAAACTTTTTAAAATCTAAATTAAATACACCCCAACTTTAAAAGTCCAAAAAAATCCAACAGACTCTACATTGAATACACCTCCTTAGGGTCAGAATCGAAAATATTTTCTATTTATATAATAATTTTAGATTTCGAAAGCTAAATGAGTGGAGTTTTGTGCTAAATGCAACCTGGTGACATGGCAGGAACCTGGTTCCCTCGGTTTTAAATTGTTGATTTGCTTCATTTTTTCTTTTCTTCATTTTCTTATTTTTCTTTAGCTGATGCTTGTTGCGTCCCGTTCACAAAAAAAAAATTAATCTTTGTAAATATTCATTTTTAACTACAATACGTGGAGTAGTAGTGGGTTGTGTACGTGGATGTGTACGTGGACTAGGAGTGGGGAAAAAAGGTAGGAGTACTGATTGTTTTCTCTCTCAGTTGCAGCAGCACAAAAGAATAGCCCTTATTCTATTAGTACAACAACAACAGAACAGAAGCATGCCTATTAGTACTACAACAACAACAACAGAAATCGCCTTCTTCTAATTTTCTCTCAAAATTCTCTCGGCCTTCTTCTTATCTTCTCCCCAAAATTCTCTCCATCTCCTGTCCTGCCTGCTCCACCCTCTCCTCTGCTGCCTCCTCCACCAGAAAAAAATGCTTACTGGTGCTGCTGGCCTTCCCAAATTCCGGGGCCCAATGATGCGAGTCAGCCGGAACTAGGGGTGAAAGCAGTACGGTAAATATCCGACCGATCCGATGACGTATCCGATTATATTCGAATCCGAATCCGTTTTTGACTATCCGGCCGGATATTTCAATATCCGTATCTGAATCCGAATCCGTATTTTAATATCCGCATTCGTATTCGTATTCGAAAATATCTGAACGTATCCGAGAAATCCGACCGTATCCGAAAATTGATAGGATATTATCCGGATTTTAAATATGGATATTCGAATATATTAATATATTATTATTTAATAATTAAAAATTATTAATAATTATAAAAAATATCAAATTTTTAAAAAATATTATAAAAAAATATCCGATAATCTATATCCGATTCAATCCGTATCTGTCATATATTCGTCCTGTATCCGTACCGTATCCGTAATCCGAAATATCCGAAACCGTATTCGTATCCGGCCCATACGTATTCGATACCGAATTCGACAAAAAAAATATGGATAATATCCGTATCCGACACTATCCGACCGTATCCGTACCGTTTTCATCCCTAGCCGGAACCCAGAAGAGAAACACCACCGGCTTCCACTCACGATGTCTTTCCGTCCCAATACCCCATTTCCACCTCCACTCATATTTGCCGGTAAGGGCATTTCGGTGTGTTTGGTTCGATCAAGAAACGTGCCGGAGCCAGAGCCGGAGCCGGAGCCGGAGCCGGAATATGGGCCTATCGAAAAGGGGGAAGTCGAGGGAAGATCTATCTCCTACAAAACTCCACTCATAATTTCATGCCTGTGGATGAGTGAACCTGGTGAACTTCTATGCCCTATAAATAGGAGGCTATGGTTCCCTCTATGATCACACATCAAGCATAAGAATTAACAAGTTGCATGTAAGATTTCTTTCACTAGAATTGAATAGATAGCTTAAAGAGGCACATTTCTATTTTTCAACATAAAAAAATGTTGCACATGCACATGAATATTCCAACGATTTTATCATTGCACATTTGCACATCACAACTAATACTAAGCTGAAATACTTCACCATCGGCAATCAAACCGTTCAAAATATGATTGCTCAAATAAAGCCAAAAATGAAACTAAGAGTCAGAGTTTTTCCTGGGATCTTCACATTAAATGTCTTCTAACTTCTTCTTCACATCTTCAATGAACATGTGAAGGATTCCCTCAAGGTCAGCATCAGTAACCACAGGGCCTCCATCCCAGATTCTCTTTTCCTTCTCTGAAAGTTGTATCCCCACCAGGGCTGCCAACTTCTCCTTCAAATCCATCTCTAGTTCCCCCAGCTCCTTAGACTACAATTGTTTTTTTATTTCCATCAACAAGGAAAAAAACAAAAACAAAAAAAAACAAAAAACAATTATACCTTCTCAAGGTCACAAACAAATAGAGCCTGAAATTTCTGCTTCATGATTTTCTTAATGCGTGTCTCCAGTTCCGTTGCTTCCGGCGGTGACTGAAAAAACAGAGACATTAGCGAGAGAGAGAGAGAGATCGTAGGAGGGGAGAGGAGCACATACCATCAAGTAACGAAGTTGGGATTTTATTTCAGCAACATCACGAATGTATGAGAGAGATCTTCCCTCGACTTCCCCCTTTTCGATAGGCCCATATTCCGGCTCCAGCTCTGGCTCCGGCACGTTTCTTGATCGAACCAAACACACCGAAATGCCCTTACCGGCAAATATGAGTGGAGGTGGAAATGGGGTATTGGGACGGAAAGACATCGTGAGTGGAAACCGGTGGTGTTTCTCTTCTGGGTTCCGGCTAGGGATGAAAACGGTACTGATACGGTCGGATAGTGTCGGATACGGATATTATCCATATTTTTTTTGTCGAATTCGGTATCGAATACGGATGGGCCGGATACGAATACGGTTTTGGATATTTCGGATTACGGATACAGGACGAATATATGACGGATGCGGATTGAATCGGATATAGATTATCGGATATTTTTTTATAATCTTTTTTAAAAATTTGATATTTTTTATAATTATTAATAATTTTTAATTATTAAATAATAATATATTAATATATTCGGATATCCATATTTAAAATCCGGATAATATCCTATCAATTTTCGGATACGGTCGGATATTCTCGGATACGTTCAGATATTTTCGAATACGAATACGAATGCGGATATTAAAATACGGATTCGGATTCAGATACGGATATTGAAATATCCGGCCGGATAGTCAAAAACGGATTCGGATTCGAATATAATCGGATACGTCATCGGATCGGTCGGATATTTACCGTACCGCTTTCACCCCTAGTTCCGGCTGACTCGCATCATTGGGCCCCGGAATTTGGGAAGGCCAGCAGCACCAGTAAGCATTTTTTTCTGGTGGAGGAGGCAGCAGAGGAGAGGGTGGAGCAGGCAGGACAGGAGATGGAGAGAATTTTGGGGAGAAGATAAGAAGAAGGCCGAGAGAATTTTGGAGAGAAAATAAGAAGAAGGCGATTTCACTTGTTGTTGTTATAGTACTAATAGGCATGCTTCTGTTCTGTTGTTGTTGTACTAATAGAATATGGGTTATTCTTTTGTGCTGCTGCAACTGAGAGAGAAAACAATCAGTACTCCTACCTTTTTCCTCACTCCTAATCCACATACACATCCACGTACACAACCCACTACTACTCCACGTATTGTAGTTAAAAATGAATATTTACAAAGATTAATTTTTTTTTTTTTGTGAACGGGACGCAACAAGCGTCAGCTAAAGAAAAATAAGAAAATGAAGAAAAGAAAAAATGAAGCAAATCAACAATTTAAAACCGAGGGAACCAGGTTCCTGCCATGTCCGCCGAAAGGAGCGGCCGAATGCTGTCTGGGGGGAAGGCCCATGTCGTGAAGAAGTCCTCCGATTTGGATCCTCTCTTCGCCAATGCATCAGCTACAGAATTTCCCTCCCGAAGGATGTGATACCACTTGTAGCCCGGATGGAGCCCAAGGATGTCCTGAATGTTTCTGACAAGTGCAAAGTAGGCATGATCCGGAGAAAGCTCTTGTCTGATAAGGCGTAAGGCATCCTCCGAGTCCGAGTAGCAGCAACTAGACTCAATCCCCAAGCTATGCATTCGCTTGAGGCCATTCCAAATACCGTGAAGCTCCGCTACAAGATTAGTGGAGGTGCCAATGGACCCAGAAAAACCCTCCAACCACCGACCATACCTGTCCCGGAGAACCCCACCAAACCCCGCACTCCCCGGGTTGCCAAGGGAACTCCCATCAACGTGGAGAATCATGCCATGGAAATCCATAGGATTCCAGTGAACAAGGCGAACTTCCCGATGTCTAGCGGCTCGGCCACAAGCCTTGCCAAAAGCTAGACCTAAGAAGCGAGATTGCCGCACCGTAACATCAATGTTAGGAGTCTCACCACGAAAGCACATGTTGTTCCTCCCTGTCCAGATATTCCATATTGTTGCCCATTGGATGCCAGACCAGTGGCGCCCAAACCTAGCAAAGAAGAGTGCCGCATCATCAAATCTGGAGAGCCACAGAGAAGATGGCCGGCCACCCATACGCTGCCAGACCTCAATCGCCCAAGGACAGTGAAATATCATATGCATGATAGTTTCTGTAGCCACGCCACAAATGGAGCACGTTGGAGAGCTACCAATGCCACGTTTAAACCGAACTTCATTGGTTGGTAAGGAGTTATGCGAAACTAACCAAGCAAATACTCGGACCTTCTCCGGACCTCTAACTTTCTGTGCCCACGACTTCAGCGAGTCTCCTTGCTGGCCCCGCCTCTCAAGCAGCCATCCATAACCAGACTTGGCTGTGTAATGTCCGGAATTCGAAAGAGCCCAAGTGATCTTATCACACGCCACAGCATGGCACACCAGAGGCCCGAAAACCTGAGCTTCAGATTGGATATCCTCCGGCACTGTAGTGTATAAGTTATCCCAATGCCAAGCTCCATCATAGTAGACATCTTTAATTCTCAACGCCGAATCCGATATATGGACGTAAGGGATCCTGGGAGCGATAGGTCCCCCATGCAGCCAACTGGTGGTCCAAATGTTGCTATCTCCATTCCCAACTTTTAATTGAAAGCCCTCCATTAGCAAGGGCCCTACGTGAACCAGCCCACGGTAGACATTGGAAGCTCCAGGTTTGGTTTTGATCTCCCGGCCAGGCGCACCATATTTACTGATGAGAAGTTCCACCCAAGGCTTGGAGGATCCGAGCATAAAATCTGCAAGTAACTTCCCGAGGAGAACTACGTTCATGTCACGAGCACGACGAATCCCTAGACCACTCATGTTGCGAGGCCGGGACACTTTATCCCAACTCACAAGAGGTATACCTCGACCTCCACTGTCCTTCCAAATGAAATCTCTAATACATTTATCAATCTTTTCACAAGTAGTGGAAGGCAGCCAAAAGCATTGCATGATGTAGGAAGGGATCGAGGCCAGAACAGTTCGAGCCATAGTAATACGGCCAGCCCTATTAAGTATTGCCCGTTTCCAAGTCCTTAGCCGGGCATACATTTTGTTTAAGAGCTGTTCAAAATGCTCATGCCGCACCAACCCCTGCACGAGAGGAAACCCTAGATATTTCCCAAGTTCACCTGTGAAATTAATGTTGAGCAAGGCGGCCAATTCTGATTTAGTGCCAAGCGAGACAGCACATGAAGCATATGCTAATGACTTGTCTGTGTTGATCCGCAACCCTGAATGCTTAGCAAAGCTGGAAAGAACTCTGTCAATGCACTGAGCACTAACAACGGAAGCTTTGGAGAAGAGAAGGAGGTCGTCGGCAAACATTAAATGAGACAGTTGGAGGTTCGATCCCCACGGCCCCCTATCCCTCCCTTTTATTCCCTTTGTAATTTGTGTGGCTGGGCTCCCACCACCTCTTTCCAGACCTTCAATGACTCCTCCCAAAAAAAAAAGAAAAAATACATTTAATTTTTGTTTAATAATACTATGTCCTTGTCCCGTCTCGTCTCATCTCATATTGGGTCTGTCTTCCTGCTTTTTCCGCACAATGGATGTCCCTTTGACCTTCATCGTCGTCAATACAACACACTACAGACATCGATCAAAACATCCCCAACGATCTAAATCCACCACGTTTCATTTGTTCTCAAATTAAAGTGGATAATATATAAACTATAACTAAGAATCAGTCCCCCTCTCAGAGCAAGTTGGTATATTCTTGCGATCACACCAGGGAAGGGAAGGTGTAATAGGCTCACAATATTTGTGCCAAAATAATCCAAGCCCACTTCTTATGGGCCGGCCCAAAATCCAATATCAACAATTGTCAACAGTCAACACTACCAGTCTACCACCCCAAACTAGTGCTTGTGCATATTACTAGCTCATTTGTGACACCCTCTTCACCTTTTTATCATAGTCCACATCAAACTTGATCCTCTTGGCACCGAATTAAAAATGTTCACATTTGTTTCCTACTCTTGCTGTATATGCTCCAAATCCAGAAATGAAAATCTTCCTCCCAAACTCCCTTTTTCCTACACAAACTGTCCTAACCTGTTGGGTAGCAAGTGGTGAAGCAAGAAAAATTGGACTTGCTTATGAGTGTTCACCCAACTCCCACTAGTAACGAGGCCTTTTGGGAGGAGCCCAAAAATAAAACCGTGCGGACTTGGTCCAAAGCGGACAATATCATACTAATGCCGGAGTTAGGGTGGAGATCACAGTCCCAAAACAAACATTTTCAGTGGTTCATTCTGTACATCAGGTACAACGATGGTGTGGGTGCAAAGTGCACTGGGCCCACGGTTTTAAATATCGGTTTCATATATATATCGGATATATAAATTTAGGGAAATTTCGAAGATATTTGAAATTTCGGGGGAAATTTCAGAGATATTTGTAAATTTTTTGAGAATACTAATTCGAGTTTCTGAGATGATGAAAATGAAGATATTTCAAAATCCCTCATCTCTGTTGCTATATAAATTAGTAATATGCTAACAATACGCATTTAATGATATATCATCACTACAAGAAAAATTCCAATTACCGACCCCAATTACTGACCACCATAGTACGGGTCGGATTTACCGACCCCAAAGTGGGGTCGGTAAAATTTAGCCATTATTGGGCCCATTGATATTTGAAAACCAAAACACCGACCATAATTAATGTGGTCGGCATTACCGACCCCAATTGGGGTCGGTAATTGTTACCGACCCCAATTGGGGTCTGTAGTTTTTTTCAATTTTTTTAAATTTTTTTCATTATTTTATTATTTAGTTTATATTTTTATTAAATATTTATTTGATTATTTATATAATTTAATTATTTATTTATTTGGGTCAATTAATTAATTATTTATTTTATAATTTAATTATTTAATTATTTATTAATTTAATTACTGAATTAATATTTTAATTTCATTAATTTTTTAATTTTTTTTATTAAAAATAATTTTATATTATTATTTAAATTTATCTTAAATTTTGAATAATTTTATTATTTTATTTAATTCATTATTTTTAATTTTTTTGATTTATTTAATTTTATTTTATATTTATTTAATTAATAAAATATTTATTATTTAATTAATTTAATTTTAGTTTATATTTTATATTTCTATTCAATTAACTACAAAAAAAATTAAGTTAGCAACCGAAATTTACGATCAAACATATTGGGTGGCTATTAACGACCGAATTAGTGTCCGAATTATTCATATTGATTATTGAATTTTATATTCCATATGTTATTTTTTAATTTTTAATTATGGAATTTAATATTTTTATAAATTTTTTAATTTAATTAATATTTAATAATATTGATTTCTGTTTTCTTAAATTTAATTAGTGATTTAATTAATTTTACCCATTTAGTTAATGAATTATTCTACAACTTATTTAATTAATATCAATTTTTATACTATTTTTTTAAGTTATTAATTACATATTTATATATAAAAATATTATATATATTTAATAAATTACATATGATAACATTAAAAGTTGTGTATCCGGATGGCACGCGCGTGGGTGAGGAATGCACCTCACCTGGGTTCTAATTCTCTCTATAGCATTTGGGGGGGAATTAATATATATGACACTTGGCGGGTTTTGGTGGTGCGAATGGCTAGCCCAGCTGGTTAGGGTTGTGGCTAGGTGGTGCGAGGTTGTGGGTTCGAGTTCTCCCGAGCACATTTTATTTCATATAAGAAATTTACTTACCGACCCCATTTGGGGTCAGTCGGTAATTTTACCGACCCACATGGGGTCGGTATCATGCACCATGTTGATTGATAAGAGACTTAAAATTGATAAACAAGTTAATTGGATGACATCATCAATATGGGTTAAAACATAAATTTTAATTTCTAATTTTTTTTAAAAAATATATTTTTAAAATTTAGGGAAAAAAATATTTTTTAAAAATTTTGGGAAATTTCGGTCAAATTTCAGAAAATTTCGAATTTCGGGTGACATTTCGACGAAAATTTTGCAAAAAAATATTGCATGTGAAGTTTCACTTCGGGTGTCCCGAAACCCAAAATTTCGATCAAAATTTTGAAAACATCGGGCATATTTAAAACAATGACAGAGACAGGGCCACACCGAACAATTTCTGGCCAACAAGAAATAAAAACGCCGCTTAGCTTATAAATGCCCATCACTATAAATGAGGCCTGAGCTGTCTGCAAAATGTAACAGTCAGAGTCAATGTGTGACCCAACTACTGTACTACTATAAATGCCAACGCTTTTTTCATTTTTCACCCTCCATTCCAATCTATCCCTTCCATCCATTCAATTTCAATTCAATTTCAATTCAATTGCCAATCTGCCATGGCAGCAAAATTCAAGCATCCCATTGCAGAGGCTTCCGAGACAAGCCCCTTCGGCTCCCTCTCCGCCGACGATTTCTACGCCCGCCACTCCGTCGCCCACCACTCCGATTACATCACCAGCACCACCCAAAGCCTCAAGCTTTTCACCCAATGGTGGACGCCACTCGGGACCCAGCCCCTCAACGGCGTCGTCTGCGTCGTCCATGGCTTCACCGGCGAGTCCAGCTGGTTCGTGCAGCTCACCGCCGTTCACATCGCCAAGCACGGCTTCGCCGTCTGCGCAATCGACCACATGGGCCACGGCTTCTCCGAGGGGCTAATCGCCCACTTGCCGGACATCAACGCCGTCGTTGACGACTGCGTAACCTTCTTCAACGATTTCCGGTCAAGGTACCCGCCGGATTTGCCCGCGTTCCTGTACGCGGAGTCCCTGGGCGGGGCGATCGCGCTGCTGATCACTCTCCGCCGGGAAGGGATCGTCCCGGCGAGGCGATTCGACGGCGTCGTATTGAACGGGGCGATGTGTGGCATCAGCGATAAGTTTAAGCCTCCGTGGCCGCTGGAGCATTTCCTCTCGATAGCGGCGTTTCTCATACCTACTTGGTGCGTGGTTCCCACGCGAGGCTCCTTGCCTAGCGTCTCCTTCAAGGTAACTCTCTCGTTTCCACCTCCAATTTTGTCATTTCTAAAACCATACGCAAACTCCAAATTCCAAGTAGGTAAAATTGGATATGAAATAGGAATTGACGAAAAACGAATTAGACTCGGAAAGGTCGAATCTTTCTATGTAAAGATTGAATCTTTCAAACTACTGTAAACAAAAGCCCAAGTTTAAAGTAAAATCGTTTCTTGTGTGATTGTCATTTGATTCATTTTGCAACCAAAATGAAAGGTGGAATGGAAGCGGAAGCTAGCGGTGGCGAGCCCAAGGAGGCCGTTGCTGAGGCCGCGGCCAGCCACGGCGAAGGAGCTGCTGCGTGTCAGCAGGGAGGTTCAGTCGAAGTTCGATCAAGTGGATACACCATTTCTTGCTGTGCACGGTGGGGAGGACATTGTATGCGATCCAGCCTGCGTCGAGGAGTTCTACAACCGTGCGTCGAGCAAAGACAAGACCCTCAGGGTGTATCCTGGAATGTGGCACCAGCTTGTGGGCGAACCGGACGAAAATGTCGAGCTTGTGTTTGGGGAAGTCGTGGATTGGCTCTTGACCAGAGCCCAGAAGGCCCGCAATTGAGTTGGGTGGGAATAATGATTGCTGATTGATATGGTAAAATTGGAAGAAATGTAGGAGTAGTTGATAATAATTGATGGTTAAGCTGAATTCAACAATGTACTATTTCTTGTGGAAACCTTTGATTTGTTGCTTCTGGTGAGCCCTGTTCTGAGGAACCACAAGGTAATTTGGCCAGGATAAAAACTTTCAACACAACAGTGAAGAAGATATGAATGTAGAATTTAATTGTGAGGTCATATTCTGGTCTTAAATTACGTCCATAGGCTGCATTCAGGGCTGCCAAATGTCACATAATCCGAATTATCAGGTCTCCAGATTCTGGTGGTTAATCAGACCAGAGAGCCACATACATAAATAAACAGATGAAGCTACCAAAATTGCATCAGATGGTGAATTCTAATCCACAAGGGGCTGCATCATTCGGTACCTGCACGAACCAATTCTATGCACTTTGCGTTGCTAATCTGTGGTTTGTTCTCGATCCAATCGCATGTTGTGTTGCTTGTGCCTAATGCAATGTAGTCTGCCTTGCCAGTAGAAAAATTCTGCAGGTGCATGTTGTATTGCAGGAAGACTTTATCGGACAACCGTTTTTGGTCGTTCTCACTCCCTTCCTTCGAAAGGAGGGCCTCGGCTAAACTCCTCTTGAGCTGGAATTTCGATGCACCATCGCACGTCTGGCTCAGGATACGGAATGCTAATCTTTGCAGCTCGGGACAGTCTCCGCCATATATGCTCCACCAATGCGCTGAAACATAAAAGTAGAATTTTATACGAACTACGCGAATTGTGGATTAGGGATTGAAAAATATGTTACTGGGATATGTGGAACCTGGAGAAATATCTGATTTGACATCATCCGCGCATCCTATACTGAAAGAGCCCTTTGCCATCCGATACTTTTCCAATTGGATGACTATCTGATCTTGAACATTTGTATCTCTTGTCGAACGGACAATGCAACAGAACAACCCAGTGGCGACCTCAGGATCAATGTAGACGTCTTCTGTGTAAAATAGATTAGGGTTCAAAAAGTAGCCGGCTGAGTGGATAGGGCTGTATAGGAAGTCATTCCAGACTTCATCTACAACATTCCAAAATTGTGTGTACTGCGACTTCTTGCTATTGAACTCCTCTTTAATTGTTTCCTTGACTTGATCGATCGTTTCATATATGTACCCCATCTGTTCCCTCTGCTTTTTATTCATCAGCTCAATGACGCGCACAAGAGGAATCGCCCCCTTAAGGACATTTGTTGCATCATTCCAGAAGGTCCTGTTTGCCACCAAGTCAGCCACCTGTTTCCCCTCCAAGGTCGAAGTCAATGCCAAGCTATTGCTAGCAGGTGATTGAAACATTGCCTTCAATATCTCCTTTTGCACCGCCATCGTCTCTAATGTTAGGAAGGGTTGCATAGAAGGGATTTCTGAAGGCTTCACCAAGTCAACATCAGACCGCTCTTGAAAGAACTTCAGTGCATTGGGATTGGCATAGACAAACCTAGTGATGGTCTTTGCCTTTTCCAGTGTCTCCTTAATGAGATTTATCCTGCACAACTTCTCTAACATGAGGTCTATGCAACACGATGAGCTAAAAGTCCAAAATATTGGACGGTATCTTTCCATCAACTCCCTCCCAACTTCCTTCATGAACATGGAGGTCGAACATGCCATTATCTGAACCACATTGTCCAGCCCAACCTCAGTCAGAACTTTGTCAAAAAATAAATTCATTGAGCTTGTGCTACCTATGTAGTCTGAAACATCAGCAGATTTAAGATATATAGTCCCTTTAGGGCAATCAACAAGAATATTAACTAAATTTCTGTTCTGCTCGTCAGTCCATTCATCGATCAATATACTGCAACCCGTCTCAGCCCATGAACTTCTTATGCCATTCACATATTCATGCATTTCTTTTACGGCATCATAAAAAATCCACCCCTTTAACTCCAGAGGGGTTGGAACCTGCTGCTTCATTGATGCAGAGCAAAATGAAATCATACTCTGAAAGCTTGGCAAATTCACTGCGTTATAATCGAGTCCAGACTCGTAGAAGAATCTTCCCACGGCCTTTTTGGCTTTTTTCAACAACAACTCTTCTGTTGCAGGAGATCCCCGCAGATGTTGCAACTTTTTCATACGGCCTGGCAATTCTATCTGTTCATCTTCCACCGGTGAGCTCTTGTGACGCTTTGCATTCCCGCTAGCATTTGTTTGAACTTGATTTCCGTTATTTCCATCCATGTTAGAGAACCAAGTTCTGTCACCTACCCTTCTTAAGTCTCTGTTTGATCCTCAATGAACTTGTTTCCTAAAATCCTTTTTCAACAAACCCCCTGAAGAACCAGGGAAATGTTGCCCTTCCTGTGCCAGCCAAGTTGCGTTTTAACAAATTGAAGTCTTTAGCAGCTGCTTCATAATAAAGTTAATCAATCCCCTGGTCAAACCAGTTAACAGGTTCCTGATAATTAATATGCACATGTTGCCATTTATGAATGATTACGAATAGTTAGAAAGTAAAGTTAATCTTTATAAAGCTTAATATGAAACCGAAGCTACTATATTCTTGGAATCCTCATTGTTCTTTCTTTCTTTTTTTTCTTAATTTTTTTTTTTCCTGTTACACGTATATGGTGCTTAACTAGAATTACCTTCGGTTCATTTGAAAGTGCCACTTGATAAGTACTCCAATAAACAATTCATTTTTTAGCAATCTCTTCTCTTTATAACTCCAACCACCTCGGCTATGAGTATGGGTGAAATCCGTACCCTGCAGAAAATCAAGTATAAATTTCCAAGGTAAAAAAGAAATAACCACCCAACACTCACTGAAGGATATGCAAAAAATGTTAAAACAGAATTCGTCAAATAGAGATTACATTATCTTCATTTTTTGTAATAAAGTTCATATCCAAAAAGCAAATCAAAGAACTATAACACAGTACTAAAACTTTAATGGATTTCATAATTGAGATTACTTTTATACGGGTAATGGTATGTCGTTCAAACGGTCATGTGTCGAAATGAGCTTATATTTAATGTCACAGTATAACAAATAGAATCTAAAGATTTATTGGATAAAACTCCAAAGGGTAATAAAGGTTTAGATGTCTTGATATGGTATGTACTCATTGCAGGATAAACTTACGATGCAATTAAAACTCATCATAAAGCAACTAGAACTATAGATAAGGTAATCCGAGTCAATAAATACGAACTATAGATAAGATAATCGGAGTCAATAAATACAATAAAATGATCCTATTCCGCCTACTAACGTAAGCATGGCCACACCAAAACAAATTTAAGAACCAAATGCGCCCCTAGATCATGAACACATGTCGAGCATGTATCGTAGAACTAGGATACCTGTTTTCTTGGATTCCAAATATAAGATTGTTCAAGATAAGCTTTAAATGCATTGGATGACTATGGAAGCATTTTCAAATGGCGGAGGATTACTTTCCCCCCACTATGACAGACATAAACAGAAAATAGCTTCATGAGAAAGAACATAAACGTTGATGACTGAGGTGTATAAAAATAAATACATGTATGCCCTCTATTTGTTAGTATATTGCCAAACAGTCAACTGCTCCCTATCCCCGGCCCCCAAATCGTTATCATGGTATGATCAAACAACAAGGATAACTAAATTTGATCAGTATATAACCATAACTTGATCCAGGTAGGGAATAAATTGTTTATATACATATGGTCAATCTAACACCACAGTCCATTACAAGGAAATGAATCAAGAAGGCACAAATTCAAAACTGCCCTTGATGGTAACATATACTATAATAAAATAAATGATCTTCAATCAAGCATTTGCTACTGAAACATTTTAACTAATTAGTGCTATGACCACACCATTAAATCTTGAACTTCAATTTATGAACCAATGCTCATCGTAAAGACAATGGCATATACTACACTCACAACCTACTTTCTACCATCCCCTCCCCTACAACATAGATATACGTATTTGTGTGTGTTAAAATTTTGAAAGCAAGGAATCCCCTCCCAAATGGGAAATTTAAATTTATCCAAGTAGTTTGATGCTAACAAGACAGAGGGTAACATCAATGATTTCCCAAAAGAACACCAACAAAGCCCTAGAAATCGTAATCATAGCAAAACATCACGATCATGAAATTTAAATCGCAAGGAAACGAATAAAGCAAAACAGGGGCAAAACCTTTGCTTGGAACCAGGAAAAAGGGAGACGATGAAAATAACAGTGAATCAAAAAAGAAATGAAGCAGAAAAAGGAAACCCACAAACCCCACCAAAAAAAAAAAGCGAGCGAAAAAAAAAACTATAAAAACTCGACCATGCCAAAGACGACAGCTTTTCTACACATGAGCATCAAAACCTCAGCGCAATCAAGCCTCATTACTGGATTTGCGCAAAAATCAAATCAAAGCAAAAGGAACAATCCATAGCCATTTTCAAAAGGTGGTTCAGCCGTATATCAATCCAAAATTCCGTAACACCAAAACAAACATAAAAAAGCGGCGAAAGAAAAAAAACCAGAAACCGAATGAAAGGGCGACGATTAAGGAGATATCTTTACCAAACAATCTGCTTTGCTAGAGAGCGGTGCGGTGGAGACTGGAGACTGAAGAACGAGTGGCGACTGCGAGTGAGAAAATGAGACGAAAACTGGGCGAAGAAATGAAGACATTCATCATCCTCGTCAGCGTCGTCGCACTACATAAATAGTACTCCGGGACACGTGGCGCTTTGCTTCCATTTCCCGGCCCGCTTCCGACGACGAATATATTTTCCATTTTTATTTATTTATGAACTTACCTTACCCCGAAAATACTTCAGATTTTACATGAAGTTCACATCATATCACATTCTTTTTTTGAATTAATAACAATAATTTAGTTCCTAGTTCTTACAACCACTTGCGCTAAGTTCTCATAAAAAAAAATCATAGTTGTTACAATGTTACGCTGATTATATTGTGGAAGTATAATAATTATGTGATAATAACACTGAATTTGGTGCATTATTATGGAAATTACTACTTCCTCCGTTCCTTATTTAATGCCACATATGGTGTTTTGACACTGTTCATCGAGTAACTTTGATTCGACTTTTTAATTCAATTACGTAATATAAAATATAGTCAAGTGGGATCTTGTTAGATTCGTCTAATCCTATAGATTTAGAATATCAAATTTTTATAATTTTTACTTGTATGCAATTTGAGTTATTAACGATTAAAAATGTGTATTGGATTGCGTGAAATGTGGGTCCGTGACAATTAAAAAGGAACGGAGGAAGTAGTATTTATTTTTACTAAAACATTTTAATAGTAATGTTTTATCCAAGAATTTTGGATTTCAAAATATAATTAACCTTTTATATATATATATATATGCACAAAATATATTCAGTGGTAGTCTTTAAGCTATATTTGATGGGGAATTAGAAAATTGAATAAATAAAGGAAAATAGTGAAAAGTTTATTAAAAAAAAATATTTTATCATAATTTGTTTGGTTAGAAGAATTTTAAACGTACAATGAATTTATATTAAAAATTATATATTCTTTAGAATATTTCACTTCTAAAAGCTTTTCCACATCAATATTCTTACTATCTTTTCCTTCAGTTCACTTATATATTTCTTCATTATTTTTCCTATCTAATTTTCACATTCTTAGTAATTTCATTCTCTTAAATCGAACTATTTTTCATATTAGTATTTTTTTTTTCATTCTATTCAACTCTCCTAAAGCTGTTCACCAAAAAAAAAAAAACTCTCCTAAAGCTCTCCCCAAAAAAAACTCTCCTAAAAATCCTCAAAATCAAACATAGATTTAACGTAATAGAATTTTATTAAGTATAATTATTAAATAGTTCTTAACGTATATAAATATTGAATAAAGTATAGATTGTTCAGCAAAAAAATATTAAATAAATAGTTCTTAACCGTATATAAATATTTTAAAGTTAACCGTATATAAGTATTTTAAAGTTAAAATGATTGATTAGAAATAATGTAAATCTTTTTTTTTTACTTATCAGCCTATACAGACTAGGAAATGAGTGGTGTGAACCCATACCACATAAAATAAAGGGGAGAGGTAAGGGCCGGGTGGGGAATCGAACTATTTATATATGGTTAACTCCCCATCCAAAAAATAGTGTAAAATTAAGTTCAATAACATTATATCGGTCAAGTTTTTGGAAAAGCTTTTTTTTTTTTTTCCTGGAAAAGCATTATATCGGTCAAGTTAATACATATATTTACAGATTTTTAATTAATGTTTTCGTTGATATAACATTTGAAGAAAAAAAGACAGATGTTAAAGTTATTAATTATTATTATCCATTAATACAAAATGATGTTGTGGGAGTAATGCTTTTGACTTTTCTTTTTTCCATTCCTGCTATAACTATAATAATTATATTATCTCTATATTTAAGACCGTTCTGATATTTTATGGGTTGTGGGTAAAAATAAAATAATGTGCCCCGATTAAATTTAAATTGAACAAGACAATGTAAATACTGAAACAACGATGATTCGACAAGCAAATTCACTATAACAATTTTCTGCTCTGACGATCGAAATTTTTTGGTAAAACTCGGTTGCTAAGAAGGTTAGAGACCAAATTTACGACGGAAATTTATTAACTACCATAACTTTCGCTACCGAAACTCGTTAGCTACCACAATTTTAGCAACCGAACCTAGAGAAGAAAAAATTAAATTAGAAAATAATTCTCCCTCCGTCCCGCGAATTGTGGTTCGTTTCTTTTGGATACGGTAATTTATGTGGTAGGATGTGGTGGGGTTTAGTGGTTAAAATGATGTGAGTATTTGTGTTTAAAATTTTAATGAATTTTGACTTTATTTAACTTTGACAAAATATTATTGTAATGATTTAATTAGAGAAAAATATTCAAGTCTGGTCTTGTTAGAATCGTCTAGACATCTAGATTTAGAATATATATTTTATATAATTTTTATTTGTACCAATTCTAAAGTATGAAGAATTAAAGAAATGCAAGGGACTTTGTGTAGAAAAATAAAAGTGTATTGGGAGTTGTGCAGAATAGTAAAAGTGATTACTTTTAATGCGATTTAGAAACCATTAAGATTCTAATCATATTTATATTAATTAAATTTATCTAAAAAGGGAAAGTGACCACTATTCGTGGGACAATCCAAAAGGGAATACGAGCCACAATTTGTGGGACGGAGGGAGTAGTTAGTTTTGTCGTCGCAAATTGAATGAAATATTAATATCATAAGAAAATTATTAAAAATTTAAAATTAACTTTTCGCCCCCTTTTAAATTTAGGCTATGAACAATTGCATCCTTCAGCCAAATTTAATGCCAAATAAATTAGGAGGTCTTCAAAATGTAAATGGGTAATCTCAGCTTAAATGATATGGACAACAATAGTAAATAGATAATGGACATATTTGAGAGTGAATGGATCCGCTAATTGATAACGGTTCTCGAGAGCAGATTGTCACATTATATTCCCCGAATTCATTATGAATGTCGCTAACAAATATTCACAATGCGTTGTCTAGGAATGTATGAATCCGCATATTTCCAATCGAACTCAATCCCAGTTTAATTTGAGTTATATGGAGTAACACTACCAAGGTTGCATTGCTGTAATTAAGGGTGGAAATAAGCTAGGCTTTGCCTTAAGGGCATGTTTGTTTTGACTTTTGTAAAAATGAGAAGTCAGTAGTAAAAGGAGAAGGAGAGAGAATGAGAATTCAAAAGCAAAAGCAGTTAAATAATTGTTTGGATTTGATATTATTTAAGTTGCTTTTCAACTGAAACATGTTTGGATGAATTGTAGGTAGAAATACTTTTGATATATTAAAATTATTAAAATGGAAAAAAATATTGTAAGGATATTTAGAGTCTGTTTGTTTTCCCTTAATTTTTCTCCTTTTGACTTTTGCTTCTCCCAAAAGTCCTTTTGAATTTTTTTAGCTGTTTGTTTTGACTTTTTTTTTTTTAAAAATAAAAGGAGAAGCAAAAGTTAATATTCTATTTTTTTTTTTCAAAGTAGGTAGGGGGTTACTTTTTTAAAAGGAGAAGTCATTTAGTAATAAAAATACAAAAATAACCTTATTTAAAAAGGAAATAAAATTAATTATAAATATCCTTATAATATTTAATTATGTCCATTTTAGTAATTTTAATATATCAAAAGTCATTTTACGTACAATTCATCCAAACATGTTTTCGTTGAAAAACAACTTTAATAATATCCATCCAAACAATTATTTGTTCTGCTTTTGCTTTTGAATTCTCCTTCTCTCTCATTCTCCTTCTTCTACTGACTTCTCATTTTTTCATAAGCCAAAACAAACATGCCCTTATAATATATTTTATTTCCTATTTAAATGGGGATATTTTTATATTTTATTTCAAAATGACTTCTCCTTTTTAAAAAAGTAACCCCTACCTACTTTGAAAAAAAAATTGAATTTTAACTTTTGTTTCTCCTTTCATTTTTTTTTTAAAAAAGTCAAAACAAACAGTTAAAAAAATCCAAAAGGACTTTGAGGTGAAGCAAAAGTCAAAAGAAGAAAAAATAAGTCAAAACAAACAAACTCTAAATGGCCTATGTCTACTTTAATTTTCCAATGCCTGAGCTTAACTCATTACCTTTGAGAGACCTACATTATAGCCTAAGTCCGGTCTATTTATTTAAATATGTCGCACTTTAAATCTTTTACAAGCTTGATTAACATAGTTACATACATGTGAAAGGCTTTTATATATTTTAAAAATCTGTGTAAGATCAAATTAATAGTTACTTCTCAATCAAGATAGGGTATAGCCTTACAAAAGGTTTGTACCTGCAGGCTAGGTTCAGAAAGGGTATTCCAATGATGGATGCCAAAAATACTAACTATATTCAAACCAATTAATAAATAACTGCGTTCTCCATAGCTGTTATAAAATTCAACCACCAACAAATTCATATGCATCATGCATCGCATAAAAAATATATAACATCACCAGAAAACAACTGACATTACCTAACAACACCTACCAACACATTCATATTCATCACATAAAAAATACCTAACATCACAAATAAAACAACTGACATCACATAACAATACCTACCAACACATTCATATTTATCACATAAAAAATTCCAAACATCACAAAGAAAACAACTTACATCACATATTAACACCTACTTTATATATTCACTGAACAAAAAAAATAAATAATTTTTCACCAATACAAAGACTAAATAATAGTCCTCCAAATATTAGAGTTTATGGTTCACAAAGATGCAGTGGAAGCTGATCCCCTCAAATCTCAAAGCTCAAATTGTTACTGGATATGTTGCTCAAAGTTGCAAAACCCTTTCAGAGACATTCAAAAGCCGATCCGGCAAAAAACAAGAAAATGAAGTTAAAAGAAGCCTAAACAAATCCATTACAAAACAGACCTCCAGAAAATGAGAGCATAGACTTTCCATCAAAGGAACCCCTTCTCTTCTCGGTAATCGCCTCTACCGACGAAATCGTCTCCTAAAAAACAGCGTTTCAGCTACTGATTCCGACCTCAATCGAAGCCACAACAGCGAGAGCGGTGGTTGGTTGCGTCTAGCACACGAACACGGTGTCTCGTCCGCTAATACCCATACGTGTTCACCACGACATACCCCTCAACTATTCTGGCCACAAACGAAGGCCAATAGCGGCGGAAGTGCGGCGAATGAGGGAGACGATGTCGCGGACACATGGCGGTGAAGGACGTACGTGCGGTAGTGGGGATTCTGTTTCAGCAGGACGGGCATGAAGTTTTAGATGGGGTGGGGGAGAGAAGGGTTCACAAAAATGAATAAAAAAATAGTGGTAAATGTTTTGATTAATTGTCACCACATATCTTAACTTTTTTAATTTTTAAACATCACGTGATATGGTCGGTACATGTAGGTGTCTGCACGGTAACCGAAGCCGTTACTTCTACGTAAAATAGTAATAATACAAGATATTATGATGTACTATGCATCATCATCATCATCATAGTAGTAGTAGTAATAATAATAATAATAATAATAATAATAATAATAATAATAATAATAATAATAATAATAATAATAATAATTAATAAGCTTGTCTGGTAGTCCTAATAGGCTTTTTATAAAGTCTGATATGAACTTATTTAGTTAAATAGTCTTTCAAAATAGTCTGAGACTAGTCCCTTAATAAAAAAAAGTCTAGCCTGTAGTAGGTTAGACCGGAGACCGTTGTCGGATCGTCTTGCCTATTCTCACCCCTAGCGCAACGCAGTCGGGATGGGAACACTCATATCAGCAACCTGATTTCTTTCCCACTTATATGCTTCAGTTTGTAGCCGGATGCATATGAAAATAATTTTTGAAATACATTAAAGTATTTTTATTTTATTTTAATCGCGTTAATACAAAAAATACAGTATAAAGTTGTATGCAAATAATAATAAATAATAATAAATAAATAAACAACAGTAAGATAACACTTGACAAGAACACTGTCGCTGATCTATACTTTGTACCATTCACAATGTATACCCAAACCATTTGGGTTATTTTATGCATAGCAATGTGTGGGTATTATTTATTTTATTATTTATATCCAATATTTATATGAAGCTCGTACCTAATAATTGATTGAGTAGTTTAGCCAAAAATAATAATAATAATTGATTGAGTATTTATATTCATTAGGTTTTGAATTCAATATGTAATACCATACTATTTGGGTTGTGTTTGGATCTACTCAAATCAATCAAATACTACTATATGAATAAATTTTATTTACTTAAAATAACTAATACTCCCTCCTTCCTACTAGTACAAACTAGTTTGACCTTTAAAACTGTTCATTATTCAATATTCATTTAATTTTGTGGCAAGTATATAATTAAGTTGCACTTTATTAGATTCGTACAATCGCCTTATTTTATACTTCTCCGTCTTGTTGTAATCGTCACATTTGACTTTTTGACACTATTCGCTGTTTAATTTTAACTTAAATTTTTGTCATAGTTATGCAAGAAAAAATATAATCAAGTGAGATCTTATTAGATTCGTCTAATATTATAGTTTTAGAATATTAAATATTTATAATTTTTATTATACACAATTTAAGCTATTAACCATTAAAAAAGTGTATCGGCATATATGTCAGGTGGGTCCGTAGCAAAAATATTAAGACAGAAGTAGTATAATTTTAATTTCTATACATTCTGAGATATTAATTGTTGAATGAGAGTATTGAACTCTGTGACGAAAATAAAGTAGCCTATATAATGAGATGGATGGAGTAATACTTAGTAATATTTTAAAATAGATATAAATGAAAAAGTATTACAGATGCATGCACTTATCAGATTCGTGCATCAAAGATATGGATGTATTAATGATGGAAGAGAAAGCAAAATGCCATTTGACTAACTAAATCCTATCCGACTATCCCCTCATGTACTCATACTTTTGCTCTATAAATATGTACAACTGATATGTTAGAAAATAATTCTCATGCAAGCATTTGCTCGTTCACTCTATTTCTCTCTACAACCCCTTTTACAATTATACTCTCTGTCATATTACTACATACACATATACACTATCCATTGCCTAATATATTTTTCTTAGCTTCCGTATTGTTGTTTACTGTACAATAAAAGCTACATATAATCAATATATCACAACACGTTATCAGCATGAGCCACTGACGGAGCTCTGCCGGAATTTCCTTTGAGCTAATATTTAATCTTTGTATTTCAATAATTTTATTATGACTAACTTGACAAAGCAGGATTTCAGACCACTGATGGTATCTAGAGATAATTATCTATCTTGGAAAATGGATGTTGAAATCCATTTGGAATCAATGGGTCTTGAAAAAATAATTGAAAAAGATAATCAGGCTTCAAACCAAGACCGCGCGAAAGCTATGATTTTCATCCGCCATCATCTTGATGAGGGATTGAAAACACAGTATTTAACGGTCAAAGACCCAATCGAGCTCTGGGAGAATTTGGAAAAAAGATATGATCATTTAAGATCACTTAATCTCCCTAGAGCCCAGTATGACTGGTTACACTTACGATTCCAGGATTTTAAATCAGTAAATGATTACAATTCTGCTCTGTTTAATATCGTATCACAATTAAGACTGTGTGGTAAAACAGTTACTGATAAACAAATGCTAGAGAAGACATTCTCTACATTCCACCCTTCCAATTCGGTATTAGCACAACAATACCGAGCAAATGGTTTCACTGAATATTCTGATCTGATTACGTTTTTGTTATTGGCTGAAAAGAATAATGATTTATTATTGAAAAATCATGAAATGAGACCAATTGGCATTAGTCCATTGCCAGAGGCACATGTGACTGAATCTTCTAGCCGTGGTTGTGGTCGTGGTCGTGGCCGAGGTCAAAGACCTCGTGGTCGTGGATATAACCGAGGCCGTGGGAAAAAGTCATTTCCGCAACAATGTTTATATTAAACTCACGACGGACACACACAATCAGAATCAGGGCAACACCAGAGGTGATGTCCAAAAACAGAGTTATGAAGAAGCCAAATGCGATAGATGTGGCTTAAAAGGGCACTGGTACAAAAATTGTCGCACAAGAAATCATTGGGTCAAACTCTACCAAGACTCCCAGAGGGAGAAAGGAAAAAGGGTGGTTGAAACAAACCATATAGACGGAATGAATTCTGAGGAGAATATGCCCAATATCCCAGAATTTCAAGTTGATGATTTATATAATGACTTAGTTTAATTGTTATGTTGTATTATTGTTTTCATTACGCTTTGAACTTCTGTATCTGTCTTTACTTTTGTATGTGTGCTATATTATTGTCTCTGTATTGTAATATTTCACTTATGTTAAATATTGTTTTAATATTAATTATATCTTGTTTTAGTTACAGCAAAATGGGAAATTTTAAAAGTGATAATATATGTCTTATTGATAGACAAAATGATAATACAGCAAAATGACAAAAATGAAATTGTCAGATACAAAGCGAGACTAGTCGCCCAAGGGTTCTCACAGAGACCCGGATTTGATTATGATGAAACATATTCCCCAGTAATAGATGGAATAACATTTAGATATCTTATCAGTTTAGCAGTCCATCAAAATCTTGAAATGAGATTAATGGATGTTATTACTGCGTATCTATATGGAAATTTAGATACATATATCTATATGAAGGTCCCAGAGGGATTAAAAATGTCAGAGACACATGAATCAAATCCTAAACATACGTATTCCATCAAATTATAAAAATCCTTATATGGATTGAAACAATCCGGGCGAATGTGGTATAACCGACTCAGTGAGTCATTGGTACAAGAAGGTTATACAAATGACCCAATCTGTCCATGTATTTTCATTAAGAAAAATGGACAAGGGTTTGTAATCATTGCAGTTTATGTTGATGATCTCAACTTGATTGGAACTCCAGAGGAGCTCCAAAAGGCTGTTGAATACTTGAAAAATGAGTTTGAAATCAAAGATTTTGGTATAACCAAATCATGCCTTGGTCTGCAAATTGAATATTTAAATAATGGAACTTTTATCCATGAAACAGCTTATACTCAGAGAATATTAAAGCGATTTTATATGAATAAAGCACATCCATTGAGTACTCCAATGGTCGTAAGGTCACTTGATATAAAAAAGGATCCATTTAGACCACAAGAGGAAGATGAAGAAATTCTTGGACCAGAGGTCCCATATTTAAGTGGCATAGGTGCTTTAATGTATCTCGCAAACTGCACTAGACCAGATATATCGTTTGCAGTAAATTTATTAACGAGATTTAGTTCATCTCCTACAAGACGACATTGGAATGGAATTAAACATATATTTCACTATCTCCAATGAACTATTGATCTTGGGTTATTTTACCCAAATGATTCTCGACATGAAATAACCGGCTTTGCTGATGCTGGATATTTGTCAGATCCACATAAAGCCAAATCTCAAACTGGCTATGTTTTTACATGTGGCGGTACTGCAATTTCATGGAGATCAATGAAGTAGACATTGACTGCTACTTCCTCAAATCATGCTGAAATTTTAGCAATCTATGAAGCCAGTCAAGAATGTGTATGGTTGCGATCTTTGATACACCATATATTGAAAAATTGTGGCATAGCTACTGAAGAAAAAATACCCCCAACAATACTATACGAAGATAATGCAGCTTGTATAGCGCAATTGAAGGGAGGGTATATTAAAGGAGATAGAACGAAACATATTTCACCAAAATTTTTCTTCACTCATGATCTACAGAAAAATGGTGAAATAGATGTACAACAAATTCGTTCAGCTGATAATCTTGCAGATTTGTTTACCAAGGCACTACCAACAACAACATTTGAGAAGTTGGTTAAAAATATCGGGATGCGCTAACTAAAGAATCTAAACTGATGTTTTCGGTCAGAGGGATAAGTAAACATATAAGAATCATGTACTCTTTTTCCTAACTTGGATTTTTTCCCATAGGGTTTTTTCCAAGTGAGGTTTTAACGAGGCATATTCTTTGTATCGAAGACATCCAAGAGGGAGTATTATAGATGCATGCACTTATCAAATTCATGCATCAAAGATATGGATGTATTATTGATGGAAGAGAAAGCAAAATGCCATTTGACTAGCTAAATCCTATCCGACTATCCCCTCATGTACTCATACTTTTGCTCTATAAATATGTACAACTGATATGTTAGAAATTAATTCTCATGCAAGCATTTGCTCGTTCACTCTATTTCTCCTTACAACCCCTTTTGCAAATATACTCTCTGTCATATCACTACATACACATATACACCATCCATTGCCTAATATATTTTTCTTAGCTTCCGTATTGTTGTTTAATGTACAATAAAAGCTACATATAATCAATATATCACAACAAAAAGCTTATTATCTAAAGCATAAATATATAACTAAAACTAAAGCTACTACAATATTGGGGTGTTTTGGCAAAACAATTATTATTATTATTATTATTATTATTTTATTTTTTATTTTTATTTTTTGCTGAACAGTCTATATACACAGGTTAAGAAAGAGGTGGTGAAAGCCCATCCCACACAAATTATAAAGGGAATAAAGGGGAAGGATAGGGGGCCAGTGGAGAATCGAACCTCTAACCTTCAGGTTGGAAGTCAAGGGATTTAGCCACTTGGGCTAAGTCCTCATCCCCAAAAACAAAACAATTATTTTGAATCAGTTCATTTCAGAGACAAAATAGCCCTTTTAAAGAGACAAAACAACTTAAACTAGTGTTCAATAAGCTCTTTCAATTTGTTGCAATGAATTTTTGGATTTCAGCTTATTGTAGGCAAAAAGTTGGTTTCAGAATATTCAGTAATCTGTTAACAGTTAATTTAACTAATTTATTATTCACGTAATCAGTTAACAACTAATAGCTACTCACCAAACATGTCCATTACCCAGATGATAGATGTTGGTGGATTTACACAGTTATAGGTATGAGAATCAATATAAGAATAAATTGGATGGTTAATTCGATGGTGATTAGAACACTTTCCTAAAATTTTATTTTGCCACTGCAAATCAACTTTGGGATAATCCAAAAGATGCTTTCTAACTTAAAAAGAAATAGAGAATATGGATGGAAGATTGTTGAATTATTGTGTTTGTAGTTTTAGTGTATGTCTGTGTGTATTTGAATTTTGCAGGGAATTCATATTTATAGAGAAAAAATAAGATAGAAATTGGAAATGCACAACCAATTATGAAAGGGTATAATTCCGGGAGGTTTGTAGCAACTCACATAAAATTTAAATTTAAATTCAAAGTTAAAGTTTTCAGTTGCAGCATATAAATTTATCCAGTAATACAAATTTAAATACCAATCATCCTCACATTACTGGAGAAAAAATAAAAAATAAAGTTCCAGCAAACCATATAAGTCATAGTTATGACCATGAGTGTAAGCATACTATCCCTTGCTTGATTGAAAGATAAAGAAAATGAAAGTTTAGCAACCTACATAATTCATCGCCATGAGTCATTACTAATCCATAAGCAGCTTATTGTCTTTCTTAGGGCCCGTTTGGATTGGCTTTTAAAAAAAGCAGAAGCCAAAAGCAGAAGCAGAAGTGAAAGCTAAAAGCAGAAGCAGCTAACTTTTGTGTTTGGATGGAATGTTTGAAAAGCAGTTTTTTTACAAAAGTGTGTTTGGATGTGTAAAAGTGAAAAGTGCTTTTGAAATGTGTAAATTACCAAAAATGATATGCTATTTATATATGATAGTATATATTTATAGTGTAATTTAAATAAATTAATTGGGGCACTTATGACTCTGCACACATTACTGGTTGCTTTTGCTTCTGCTTTTTTGAGAAGCACCACCTGGGCTGCTTCTCCCAGAAGCACTTTTGCAGCTTTTCGAGGTGCTTTTGCTTTTTCTAAAAAGCCAAAACAAACACTCTTTTTTCTTCAAAAGTGCTTTTGGCAGAAGCAAAAGCCAAAAGCACTTGAAAAAAAGTCATTCCAAACAGGCTCATTCATCGCCATGAGTCATTACTAATCCATAAGCAGCTTATTGTCTTTCTTAGGGGCCGTTTGGATTGGCTTTTAAAAAAAGCAGAAGCAGAAGTGAAAGCTAAAAGCAGAAGCAGCTAACTTTTGTGTTTGGATGGAATGTTTGAAAAGCAGCTTTTTTACAAAAGTGTGTTTGGATGTGTAAAAGTGAAAAGTGCTTTTGAAATGTGTAAATTACCAAAAAGGATATGCTATTTATATATGATATCATATATTTATAGTGTAATTTAAATAAATTAAAAGGGGCACTTATGACTCTGCACACATTACTAGGTGCTTTTGGCTTCTGCTTTTCGGAGAAGCACCACCTGGGCTGCTTCTCCCAGAAGCACTTTTGCAGCTTTTCGAGGTGCTTTTGCTTTTTCTAAAAACTCAAAACAAACATTCTTTTTCCTTCAAAAGTGCTTTTGGCAGAAGCAAAAGCCAAAAGCACTTGGAAAAAAGTCAATCCAAACAGGCTCTTAATCTTCCATGTTTTTTCATATATCACCCAATTCATTCCTCTTGACATCTCCCAAGGCCATCATTCGTCATATTGGCTTATGTGAGTGTGGACTTCACATCTCCTGACTTTAATATAATCTACTGACAGAAACTAGAAACTGATCAATTACTATTAATTTGACACTATTTTGGATACAAGGATGAATAAAGCTTGCTCAATGCAATGCCAACCTTTAATATAATCTACTGACAGAAACTGATTGAATTCCGAAGATATCATTTGCAAAATTCTGAATCCAAATTCATTGTCTTATTCAGATGATTGAAAAGGCTCAACTCATAATAACTTCAAAGAATAAACGTATGAACAACTTGCAATTATAGTTGAATTTTACTTGTAAAGAGATTGGGGAACTGAATACAATGCTTAATACCAAGTTTTTGAGAAATTAAACACCTGCTATTTAATTTCATACTATTTTGTTTGGTACCCACATTTAATATTATCTAACACTGCAATGTAGTACAATATTCAAGAATTGTATTCATAAAACTAAATCACATTTACCTAATTTATGGCACACATGGAAATTGTAAACAAGAAAATGAAAAAAAGAGACTAAATCACATAATATGCATGTAAATAACGTAGGATAATAAAACTTTTTTTTTTTTTTTAATCCTAACATTCCTCTTGTTCATATGAGAAATTATATTAAAAAAATTAAATTGAATTTGCATAGTTTAGACTAGAATTGTAAGCGAACTGCTCGCGAGCTACTTAGATCAAACAAGCATATATCGAGAAAGTGATTTTTAGGCTTGTTTGTTTGACGAGCCGATTGAGTAGGCTCGACTAAATATATATGTTAGAAATAGTAAAAATTATTTTGTCAAGTTCGAGCCTTCATAAAATTTTCAATCAATCATACTTCTCCACGTGTCCTATATAGTATACCTTCTCAAATATGTTGAAAGGTTTTGCAGAATAGAGGACTCGAACCCAAATGCTCCTCTAACTTCCATCGCACGTGTTCCATCTGTGTAGCCCATGTTTCATGTCATTCAATGAAATGGTTTATATATAACCTATATAAATACATATATACATATATATGTGTATTTAAAATATAAAATAAAAACTAAGATATATTAATTAAATAAAAAAATTCATTAATTACAATAAATATAAAATAAAATTAATTAAATAAAAAACTAAAATAAATTAATTAAATAAAATAATAAGATCATTTCAAAATTCAGATAAATTGTAATTAAATTATAAAATAAATAAATCATAAAATTATATAATCAATAAACAATTAAATCATAAAAAATAAATTAATTAAGGGCTCAAATAAAGAATAATTAAATTTTTAAAATAATCAAAAAATATTTTATAAAAGTATAAAATAAATGAAAAAACTTCCAGAGAACGCAAATTCGGTCGGTAATGCGGTCGGTAGATTATTTTTTAAAAAAATTAATTCAAATAAAAAAAATTTGAAAAAAACTTACCGACCGCCAGATGCGGTCGGTGTTGTGGTCGGGTTCATCGACCAAAATAAATTTGGTCGATAAATTTGGTCGGGTTCATCGACCGCGTCACCGACCAAAATAAATTTGGTCGGTGCGTTGGTTGCCACAAGACCAGCCCCCCCCCCCCCCCCCCAAAGGCTCTTTCTCACCGACCGCGGCGTGCGGTTGATGGACCGGTCGGTAAATCCGACCCGTGTTTGGTCGGTCGGTGTGTGCGGTCGATGGAAGCGATTTTTCTTGTAGCGATTTTTCTTGTAGTAATATATATATATATATATATATATATTAATGGCCGAAGGCAGCCAACAAAATTTGTATTTCAAAAACACCTATCATTTAGTTTGTTAATTCTAAGTAAGATATACCTCAAAGAGGCTGCCTTTGAGAGCAGTATGTCGATTGCCAAGAATAACTTTAGGATACTTGAGGTTTTAAGGCCTCTACCAAATAAATTTTCTTAAGGGAATGAGGACTTGTCTAAGCGGCCAAATATATGACTTTCATTTTTAGGGTTAGGGGTTCGATTCCCCACTCCCATCTCTTTCTTTTTATCCCCTTGTGATTTATATAGCATGGACTCTCACTACATTTTTCTTGCTTCGGCTCCTAAATTTTTTATTTTTAATTTCTTAAGATGCTCCTATAACTACTCAAGCTAACTATGATTACCTTCATTATTTTTTAATATTATATATGTATTAATTATTATGTATTTTAATTGGATGTATTTAAAGTATATACTTCCTCCGTATTTAAAAAAATTTAACATTCCTTGTTTCCACGCAATTTAATACACATTTTTAAAGAGTAATATCTCAAATTTTACAAAATAAAAAATTTAAAACTTTAATAATATAAACTAGTGATTAGACGGATCTAACAAGATCTCAATTGACTATGTTTTATCTTATGTAATTGTGTTAAAAAGTTAAATCAAAATTACTCAATGAATAACATTTACTGTGCAAACTTATGAACAACTTGCAATTATAGTTGAATTTTACTTGTAAAGAGATTGGGGAACTGAATACAATGCTTAATACCAAGTTTTTGAGAAGTTAAACACCTGCTATTTAATTTCATACTATTTTGTTTGGTACCCACATTTAATACTTCTATCATCTAACACTGCAATGTAGTACAATATTCAAGAATTGTATTCATAAAACTAAATCACATTTACCTAATTTTTGACACACATGAAAATTGTAAACAAGAAAATGAAAAAAAAAAACTAAATCACATAATATGCATGTAAATAACGTAGGATAATAAAACTTTTTTAAAAAAATAAAATAAATTGAATTTGCATAGTTTAGACTAGAGTTGTAAGCGCTCGCGAGCTACTTCGATCAATGCTCGACTGGATTTCGAGTTGCGAGCACAAGCCAGCAACACAAGCATATATCGAGAAAGTGATTTTTAGGCTTGTTTGCTTGACGAGTCGATTGAGTAGGCTCGACTAAATATATATTACTTCCGTTCTCATTTAAGTGCTCATTTTGCATAGTAGTAACTATTCATTGAGTAACTTTGATAAAATGTTTAACATAGTTGTATAAGATAAAATATATTCAAGTGAGTTCTTATTAGATTCGTCTAATCACGTAGTTTTAGAATATCAAATTTTTATAACTTTTACTTATATACAATTTGAGTTATAAACATTTAAAAATGTGTATTGGACTACGTGAAATGGAGAAGTTGAGCACTTATTATATGAGAACAGAGGAAGTATGTTAGAAATAGTAAAATTTATATATATAATTTTTAAATGATTTGAACCTCAAGCATGCTCGCTTGCAGGCTTGAGCAAATGCTTGCGATCCTATTTGTTGAGTCAAGGTTTTGAAAGGAGTTCACAGCCGATGATTGAACACCTTGGAAGAACATCCACAGCACCAGTCTACATGTGTGAACGGAAGAACTTTCCTTAGAGACTGGATTTGGCCCCAACGGATCTTTCCTAATCAGGGGGATATATACTAATGTTTGATTGCAGGAATCCCTCCTGAATTAGGGAAAGATCAATCAGCCAAGATTGGGGCTAATCACAACGGCTCTTTCCCCATTTAGCAACAGGCCGTTTGAAATGGCAGAGCTCACTGCATAAGAAGAGTTTTGGAGGCTTGGATTCAAACACTTCTCTTCACCCTCATTGCGAAACAACTCTGAAACTCTCTAGAGCTCTCGGAAACTATTGTTGAGAAGAAATATCGATCTCCAGCCTTGTGTGCAGAAGCAATCCATCTACTGCTGGAAGATCGACCAAGTCTCAAGCACTCCGATCGTTTGCTATTTGTTCTCTGTTCAGTTCCTGAATCTGAGATACATCTAAAGGAGAGTGCTTGAGGCGAAACAGGAGGAAACACAACAACACATTCTTTCATACGACAGAGGAGGTCTGCTGCACAGGCTACTTCAAGGGAAACTCAGAGTGGTTGCTTTGGGGAGTTGAAATAGGCGGGGAGCCTATACCAGATCCGGGGAAGGAGCTGGTCACTACAACTATCTGCTTGAAGTTTGGAGTGAAGGCAGTCAAAGTTATTTCATCTATTGTGTGTGGTTGTAAACCATTGTTGATAACACATAGTGAAATAATCTCCTGGATTGGTATCCCCCAGACGTAGGCCGAAGGCCGAACTGGGTCAACAACTCTTGTGTTGTTTTATTTACTTTGTGCATATTTTATTCCGCTGTGCATTTTATTACACTCGATACAGTAATCTGGTTGTTCATTGTTGGTGTTCAGACACTCTCAGTGAACCACTGCACAAAGTCACTCACTTGCTTAACCCAGTGGACCTGGACCTAACACTATTTGCAAGCTTAAATTATCTACTTGAACTTGTCAAGTTCGAGCCTTCATAAAATTTTCAATCAATCAAGCTTCAGACTCGATTCGACTCAGTTCGTTTATCATCCTAACTTAAGCGATGTTAATGAACTGAGAATAATATAGATGATAAATTTGTTTTTTTTTTTTTTTTTTAATAGCCAAAACCACCCAACCAAATTTGTATTTAAAAAACACCTATCATTTAGTTTATTTATTTTAAGTAAGATATACCTCAAAGAGGCTGCCTTTGGGAGCAGTATGTCGATTGCCAAGAATAATTTTAGGTTACTTGAGGTTTTAAGAGGGTGTTTGTTTGTGCGTTTTGGGACAAATTATTTGATTATTGCGTTTACAAAACGCAAATAATCAGTTAATCCTGTTTGTGTACTAACTTCTAATAATCTATTATTTGCATTTTGAGGGAATGAAAACGCTATTTTCTTGCAGCTACAATTTGGTGCTGCAAGAAAATTGCGTTCAACCAAAAATAGATTTTACCATATTATTGCCTTTTGAGGTAATGAAAAACGCAAATCCAAACACTTTTTAATAATTATCTGATTATTGCGATTTGAAACAACATAAACTCATCCAAACACTTAATTTTCTACAGTACGTTTTGTTACAGCAATTATCTGATTATCCGTTTTCTAAACGCTGCAGCACTTTTTACAACGCACATCCAAACACCCTCTAAGGCCTCTACCAAATAATTTTTCTTAAAGGAATCAGGACTTGCCTAAGCGGTCAAGTTAATGACTTCCAATTTTTAGGTTAGGAGTCTGATTCCCCACCCCCATCTCTTCCTTTTATCACTTTGTAATTGTGTAACATGGGCTCTCATTACCCTTTTTTTTTTTGCTTGGGCTCCTAAAAAAAATTCTTAAGATGCTCCTATAACTACTCAAGCTAACTATGATTAGTATTACCTTCATTATTTTTTAATATTATATATGTATTAATTATTATGTATTTTAATTGGATGTATTTAAAGTATATACATTTTAATTAATTGAGGTTGTTTGTTAAGCAATTAATAGCTAATAACAAACAATCCTTAATTTTCCGTATTATGGATATTTAGAATCCCATATTATTCAGGCTAATTACGTTTGGTTGTGATCGAAGTTGAGCATAAAAAACTCCCCTTCCTTTAATTATGTGATTACAAAGGATATTAAAACATACAAACATAAAAAATAACTAATATACTCACACAACTTTGTCGACACATGAGTGTCAATGTTAAAAAAATAATACTCCATCCGTCCTACTTAAAATGTCATGTTTCATTTCTGCACACAATCCAATTCATTTTTTTTATCGTTAATATTTCAAAATATATTGAACTAAAAATTAAGCAAAATATTTATTCTAAAACTATACGATTAGACGAATCTAACAAGATCGAACTCGACTATTTTCTTCACATATATACTTATAATAATATTGAGTCAAAGTTCAATAATGAACAATATTAAAAAGTCAAACATGACATTTTTACTGGAAACAAGACCGAACTCGACTATTTTCTTCACATATATACTTATAATAATATTGAGTCGAAGTTGAACAATGAATTGTATTAAAAAGTCAAACATGACACTTCTACTGGAATGGAGGGAGTAATAAATAAAGATTGAGACTCAATAAGACTATCTTTAACCATGACCACCCCAACCACCCAACCATCCAACCATCTTATTATTTAATTAATTTCCATTTCCTCCAACTCATCAATATCCATTCCAACCCAACCACCACAATTTTACATACTTTATCAATAACCACCCAACCGCAATATTATATATAATTATTTTAATTGGTATAATTTTAAATTATATTGAAATATAAAAAAATAATATATCAAAATATAAAATATTTATCTTATTTATAAAGAATAAAAATCTAAAATATTAATATATTTTTATTTATTTTTATTTTATAAAAATTTAAAAATCAGTTAAATATATCAAAATTGATATATTGTGTATTTAATAAAAATATAGTAAGAGTGATATTTATTTGTAGAGAATGAAAAATTATAAATTTGGTATATTTTTTAGTTATATTTATTTATTTATATAAAAATATGATTATTTTATTATATAAAATTAAAAGAATCACTTGACCAATGGGATGGAGACAAGTGTCTCAATCCCATTGGCAAAAATTAAAGAGACCTAGTGTTCTCATGGTTGGAAGTGGTCGACCGCTCCAATACAACCACCATCTTTTTTTCTTTTTTTTAAATTAATGCTTACGTGGCGGAGACCACCACCATCAATCTCGTGCAGTATCATGGATAAACAAGTCTAATGGAAGTGACGAGCCGTTGACCATTTCACGTTAATATCCAAGCCCACCGAAAAAAGCAACTCAAAGAAATCCACACTGTCGTACGATGGCCACCGACGGCTCCGATTTGATTACGCCCAATCAACCACCACTAAATCACTAATCACATCCACACTTACATATTACCCACCGATTAAGATTGGCAAATCCACGTTACAGATTTGAGTCTCGTGAGAAATAACATTCAGACTCAGCTCTGGAAACGAAAGCGACTTTTCATTATCAGCCAAAATGCAATCAGTTCAGTGCCACTGTGCGAGCGTGAGAAATCGAGTACATTTGCAGGAACAGGGGTACTTTTGATGGCAGTAATTGTCGCGTAATCCTCTTTTTTTTTTTCCTTAATCCCGGAAAGTGCCATTTCATTAGTCATCACAAACACACTCAGACTCTCGATATTGACCGAAGCAGTAAATTTGTTGAAAAGTATTGGCGGGCAATTATGCAAAATCCGATTATTGGTCAAGTTTTGAGATTTCTGCGTTTTTTCCTTTTTGGAGTAAATGTAATTTGTGGGGTTGGCTCTTTTAGGGGTGAAAACGGGACGGATACGGGCGGATAGTACTCATCCCGTATCCTATCCCATATTTTTTTGTCGAATATGAGATCGGATACGAATAGGCCGGATACAAATACGAATTCGAATATTTCGGGAAACGGATACGAGACGGATTTGAATTTTAATTCGGATAATCTTATAATTACTAAAATTAATGTTTTTTTATAATTTTTTAAGTGAAATCGGAATACACTACTATGTAAGCTAAACTAAATTTTTAAATTTTCCAAGATCATTAGTTATTTCGTTCAAAACATCTAAATAACATCACTACAAGATGTTATATACTACAGTTTTGATGCAAAGAACCTAATGATTTAGTCGAGTTGATTGATATGATTTGATTTAATAAATTATATATGGCTTTCAAGCTTTTGATTATATTTATACATATAGTATTACTAATTTATTTTATTGTTAATATAATATATTATATTATACATATATAAATATATATAAATTTTCGGATATTCGGATAGAAAATACGGATAATATCCGTATTATATTCGGATTTTTCGGATACGGACGGATATTTACAATCCCATATCTTATCCCGTATCCGCCGGATATAAAAATTCGAATTCGGATTCGAATATAATCGAATACGGCGTCGGATCGGACGGATATTATCCGCCCCACTTTCACCCCGAGGCTCTTTTATGTTCAAATTTTGGTTGTTTTAGTAAGCTTATTTTTACCTCTCTCCATCACTTTTTTTTTTTTTTTTCATTTACTTTTTTCCTCCTATATATATTGATTGATGACCGATGGGCCTTTGACGCCTTCTCACTTCAAAGCCTGCAATTTGAGTATTTTTTTGTATACAATTATTCAAATTTAAGCTTCCTTTTTCTCCTCTGTTCTCAATTTGCCATTTGTGTGCAAGATTAAGCGCTCTTTGAAGAGATATATAGTATATATACATATATCGAATGGTGTGGAGAAATTAAGGCTGTTTTGAAAATGGCGTGTATAGAGGCTACAGATCAAATGGTGGGATTGCAGGAGCCCAGTATAGATATGGATAAATTGAGCTACGAGATTTTCTCAATTTTGGAGAGCAAGTTTCTGTTCGGCTACGATGATCAGAAGCTCTGGCTTCCCAAGCAAATTGCTGATCCCCTGCAGCTCAAAAATGGAGTTGGAGTTGGAGTTGTCGCCTCCGTCGACGATGGTGGCGTTCAGGCTGCAAAGAATCAAAGGGGGAAAATTTGTATCTTGAGCATCGACGGCGCCGGGATGCGGAGTATTATGTCGGGCAAAACGCTGTCGTATTTGGAAACTGCGTTGAAGAAGAAATCCGGGAACCCTGACGCCAGAATAGCCGATTATTTTGACGTCGCCGCCGGCACCGGCACCGGCGGAATATTCACGGCGATGCTCTTCGCCGCGAACGATCAGGGCCGCCCGAATTTTCACGCTGACGACACTTGGCGGTTCCTCGCGGCGGAGGGTAAAAAATTCTACGGACGCGATTCCAAGGGGGGTTTGGGTTTGTTAAAGCGGGTCTTCGGAAAAACCGGCGGTACATCCGGTTCGCCGTCGACGGCGGGCTTGGAGAGGGCAATGAAGGAGGCGTTCAAGGATAAGCGAACCGGGCGGAGCTTGACGCTGAAAGACACAGTTAAGCCCGTCTTGATCCCCTGCTACGACCTCTCCAGCACGGCGCCGTTTCTGTTTTCCCGCGCGGACGCCCTCGAGACCGACAGCTACGATTTCAATCTCTGGGAGGTTTGTCTGGCCACGGCGGCCGAGCCGGGCACAGCCGGACCGGTTTGCCTTAAATCGGTAGACGGATTGACACGGTGCGTGGCGGTCGACGGCGGATTGGCGATGAACAACCCTACGGCGGCGGCGATAACCCACGTGCTACATAACAAACAGGAATTCCCGTTTGTCCGTGGGGTGGAGGACATTTTGGTCCTTTCAATCGGGGCAGGCGGGCAGTTATTAGAGGGCAGTTTCGACTACGAGCGTGTCAAGAAATGGAAGGCCAAGGATTGGGCGAGGCCATTGGCTAGGGTTTCGGGAGATTCCTCCGCCGAGCTGATTGACCACGCCGTCGCCATGGCTTTCGGCCAAAACCGCAGCAGCAATTACGTCAGAATTCAAGTAAGCAAGATTCACACAATCTTTAATTATTATACGACGATCATAGTACTATTATTTAAGGTAAATACATTTAATTAGTTCTAGAAGATGTCGAAATATCTTGGTAGGAACTAGGAAGAATTGCAACCGCATTGATTGGAATTTGTTATTGGGACTTTGGATGCCTTGGGGGATGGGTTGGATCGGGGTGTGTTTTTTGGGGGGAAGCAATTAAATTCATTCTGTGTGTATTCTTGGGGGGGTTGGGAAGATGGAATGTGCAGTTGTGAAGGAAAAGGAAAGAAGGTTGTCGTCTAGGAGCAAATTGTGCTGTCCAGGTCAAGATGCCAACCTAACAATAGGGTATTTGGATACTGACGTGGGTTGCAGTGATGGTGTGTTCTGTGCTGTGTGCCTCTTTCTGGGTGCGTGTCTGTGTGTTCTGTATGTGCAGTAAATTTGCCATTCCTGACACCTACTTTTGCAGCATTGAGCTTTTCTCCCCATTCACTCTCTTTTCCAGGATTTGGGTCGTTGACACTTGACAGGCTACATATATTTTTTTTTTTTCCTTCATATGAAAGTAAATTTTAACAACAGATAAAAATATAAAGAAATACAGTAAATGCTTTTGTTGTGTTATGGGAGTCGGGAGAAGATGTTTCTTTCTTTCAAATGCTTTCTTTTGGCTGTATGTTGCTACCTACTTATCTTCACAAAAGAAGATAACATTCCTGACTGGCTAGTGGCTACTGCGGGATTCAAATTTGTCTCATTTCTCTGGTTAAAATCACTATCAGTAGTAAAAATGGAGAGAAACAGGATTAGACTTAAAACTTAAAAGGGGTGTGCATGTGTGTGAACGAATGGGCCAAAGGTGGGTCAGACTTGCCATTCTTGAATCTTGTAAGGGCTTCTTGGAGAAGACTTCATAGCTTCTCTTTAATAAGTATTAGTAATATTCAGGGGTCTGTCCGTTGATATGTTTTGTCATATATTTCAGCTGTATTCTCTTTGCACTACAATTTTATATGAGGATATAGAAGAATCAAGACCAGACAAATGTGGGAGAAATTGGATAATTTAATTTAAGTCCTACTTGTCTTCATGATTGCAATACTTTAATACTCCCTGGTGATGACTTGCCTTTTGGTAGTTGCGGGATGGTAACTCTAACGGATAGCATTTCACCTAATGTTCTCTGATAAACTGAATAAAAGTTTGAAGTGGCTAAAACTATACAAGCATTTTCATTTGCTCATCCGTTTGAGTTGGTGGTGGCTGAATTACTTAATAACAGGCAAATGGACCAAGCTTTTGTCGATTTGGGGCAAATGTCGACATGGATCCCAGCCCGAGCAATATAAACACTCTGATTGCAGCAGCAGATGAAATGCTGAATCAGAAAAGTGTGGAGTCTGTCCTCTTTGGTGGCAAGAAGCTTGGCGAGCAAAGCAACTCAGCGAAACTGGACTGGTTCGCCGAGCAGCTCGTCCTCGAGCATCAGAGGAGAAGTTGCAGAATAGCTCCCACTGTTGCACTCAAGCAATGTACCCCGAAATGATGGTAAGCTTTCTATTGTTGGATCCATGCTGTTTAATTTTTCCTACAAATAAAGACCAAAGTTAGTACATAATGACTAAATTTATTTATTTATTTAGTTTTGAATCTACTAGATAACAAAGGTATATATTAACATGGTCACATGTTAGGTTTAGATTACTTAATGCCAGACATTTTGAATCACCCCTTTACTTATTTGTGACAAAAACCCGAGGTTCCCTTTATAGAACTCACAATTGCTTCACATTGTTTTTAGCTCGAATTGCTCTTCTATCATTGCATTATGTTTTTGTGAAGACTAATCTAGGGAAGATACTGGTCTTGTCCGTTTCTCGTCTCTCCGTGGGCTCTGACTTGTCATTTTCTGGTTGTTGCAATAGTCTTATACATTTTCAAATGATGCAAGAGGGATTAAATTTCAACCTAACATTTGCTGAATTAGAGTGGGAGAATAACATGATGATCTTGTTGTCGTCTGCCCACCGACGCCGTAGCTTGGACCAGTGAGAGGTTATTTCAGTCATTTTAGATTAAGGGGCCAGTTTGGGTAGGCCTTAGAAAAGATTTTGGCCGTCTTCGACGTGTTTTGCTTCTTGTCTATGTTTACTTTTCTCACTTGGGGTCTACCACTTTTGTTGTGAATGGATGCAATTCTTGATTGATATTACAATTAAATAACCCCAACAAATTTTGTCGTTGAAAAATTGGCATCTTTCTTTGATCACAACCCTTTGGATTTTGGCCCCGCCTAGGTGGCACTGGGTACTAAATAGGGTGTATTTTTCGTACATAAAAGTTATTGGAAAGCTTTAGATTGCTGCTAAAATGCAAGGTGATATTTGGTCAAAACTTTTGATGTGTAATTTTATAACCTCGCAATGCCCCTTTACTAGTAGCCTAATTAATAGAGGCACATTGACATTAGGACATAGCTTCTTTTGTTTGACCAGATAATATTTCTTTTTTGGTTTAGTCCAGATAATAATATTTCTTGGTACTAGTATAATGTATGGTGATGGGAATATAATTAGTCTGCCGACAGTATCAGCTGTAGGAAGGATATGCCATTTTGTGGTGCACCAAAATGATAATCTTAGTGTGCACACATAGAAATATGTGCATTTATTGTCGGTAGATGGTGTTGTCCAAACAATGTGCAATAATGCACACCATGCCAAGACAAAATACTCTCCTTTTGAATTTATTTTTCAGCTTTCGGGTTGCCATGATTTACATTTTTGTCCATTTTCTTCCTCATTTTTTTTTTTCTTCTTCCCTAAAATCAACTTCTTGGTTTATGTCTTGTAATGCAGGTAAATATGTAAGGGCAAAAGGTGGATAAAATGCAAAGGATGATGTGCAGAAAAGTCTACTATTGTAAAGGAAAAGCAATGGAGATCTGAATGAAAAGGACATCCTACCATAAAAGAAGTATATGTGGTAGATGTTATGGGATTCTCTACGGCGGTGCTTGGTGGCAGCCACCACCATGGCTGCTGTGGGGCCGACGGGGAAGAGAATATTTATATTTATTATACGTATATATATATATGTATGTATATTTTAAAAATGTTTTCTCTTGTAATATGTGGTTTTGGGGTGATGGATGGGTTACCATATGAAGGAAGCTAGCCTTGTATTGTTAATGGTCTATTACGTGTGTAACATTGCACACTATTTATTTTTCCTTTGATGAAATTTTCTAGTTTGTGGTGAAGAGTGATGCAATTGTGATGAGTGGGTCTACCGAATTAGCCAGCATTAATCAACTTATTTTGTCTATAATACGAATAATTAATTAATGGCTATCAATAATTATTGTGGGGACTCGAAGAGAGAAAAAAGAATGGGACGAAAATGTAGCATTGATGATTTTGAATAATGAATAGAAGTATAATGGTTATAATGCAAAGTTTCTTCCTGGGCTTATGTTAGAATTTTCTTTTCTACTATGAACTTTTAAAATTTAAATTACAACTCCTGTAATACTCAGTAACAGACATTGCTCAGTGGACTTTAGAATGAGATACGACACTGAAGCTAATTGATATGATATCCAATGATGTTTCATGCTCAAACTTACAATCATTAGAAATTTGGACAGGGTAACAAACCTTGATCAGCTAGGTAGCTGTTAATTCTTGGATTATGACGCTATATATGCAACATTAAACATATTACTCATGAGTTCTATTGTTTGATTTGGATCCATCATGGCTTAGCCACCAGCTACCAGGTATGCAGTTGACTATAAGCTAGAGTACATGATGATCAATATATCAAGCCATTTGGAATAGTTAGAATTTGTTCTTGAGAAAATTATTTAATTTATTCAAGCTATATTTACTTTAAATCATAGTTCAAAATCTTCAAGAATTCTATCCATATACCCCAACAAGTATAATAGCCTCCCAATGGAGGAGGAAAAGTACACTGATTTACTGGTAATAATGGGTTATTCCGACTACATCAGTTTTTTCAAAGTACTTAATAAAGAACACAAGATGAATTAAGGACTAAGGCCATCTCCAATGGTGCACTAAAACCTAAAATGGGTTGGCATCTTCTCTCCAATAATATTCTAAAACCAAACCTATTTTAAGTTTTTTGAGTTTTATGAAATTTGAGTATTTACTATTCATAAACCTATAGTATCACTTTCTACAACTAAATTAATTGCAATTTCATCCCTCCAATTGTTGCAAATTGAATTACATATTAATTTAAATAGAAAACAAATTTTTATTCTAATTTTGTATTATGGTTAATAATTTTATAATTTATACAATATTTTTTTTTATTAAATTTACTTTATATCTAATTAGATTAAAGATTTTAAGTTTTTTTTTTGTTTTTAAGAATTTTATTTTATAAAATAAATTTTAAACATAAAGATAACTAATTTATATTGGCATAATTAATGAGTATTGAATCTGTGTGGGTTAATGTATAATTTATAAGAAACAATGGGTATGATTGAAAAGATAAATAAGTTTGTATAAGAAAGAATATATATAGAATATTCTTTTGAGTTTGAGTTTAGTGTAAATGGTAATTAGAGATGAGTTACTATCTGATGTGACATTTAATGTAAAATGGGTTTGAGTATAGTTTAAGGATATACTCTACAACACTCAACAATGCTCATCTTTTCTTTCCCTTTTCTTAAAAGTTAAAAAAGCATGTCTTGAGTAACAAATACTGCTACATCACGAATCGAAAGGATATGACCAATTGACCAGACATCCAGCCAAGCCTAAAGCTTTTGGCTTTTAAACCAAAAAATTTTTAAAAAAAACAGTCGTCTTGTTGCCCATGCTTTGTCTTCCACTTCTTCCCCAAATCATTACTACAGTACTCGTTTTTATCGAAATGGTTGGAGACTACAGAGTAGTAGGAGTAGATGATTAACAACTCCATACGAAATTATTCTTCCCCAATGGAGAAATATCCACTAATACTAATTTTCATTCTCCTCATCTCTGTTGTTGCTGCTAATGCCACTTTGGATGCTAATTCTAATTCCTCGTCAATTCCAATTTATGACTCCATTTTCAAGTGCTTTCAACAACACAATCTCCCTAATTCCCAAATTTCAACAATCTTATTAAAAACCCCACAAACCCTTCCTTCACTAATCTTCTTCAATCCACCATCAGAAACCACCGCTTCAACACCACCGCCACTGCAAAGCCCTCCTCCATCATCACCCCGGCAACGGACTCCCATGTCAGCGCCGCCGTGCTATGCGCCAAGGAAATCAGGGTCCAGCTCAAAATCCGCAGCGGATTATTTTCAACAATTCCAGGGTTACCTCCGGGGCTACATTCCAGGGAATGTTCCTTGGCAATTCAAGCAGGGTTTTATCCATCCTGAATTCCCAATTCCCCGAATTAGGGCTTCGAAATTCCGACTGCTGCGAAATGCGATGGATCGATTCAGTGCTATGGTGGAGTGGACTGGAAGGGCTCACCACAACTCCAAGTGCATTGCTGAGCAGGGATTACTCCGCCAGCTTCTTCAAGCGCAAATCAGATTACGTGCAAACCCTAATTCCCAAATCAGGCCTGGCAAGCCTGTTGAAGAAAGTGGAAGAGTTACAGCGAGTGAGTCTGGTGTTCAACTCGTATGGAGGGATAACGAGCGAAATTCCTGAATAGGCCACGGCGTTTCCCCACAGGGGTGGAAACATTTTCAAGATTCAATACACGGTGAGCTGGGGTTCAAAGGGGGCCACGGAGGGCTAGGGATCCGCGCCCACCCAGGTTATGCGCCCCCTCTAATTTCCTTTTTTGCCTCCCCTTAACTTTAGGTATTAATTCATTTTTTCTTTAGGATTTTTTTGGCGAAACTTTCCTATAAATAGGGTAATGAAATATTCTTCTACCTCCGTTCTAAATCCTAAAAAATAGGATTTTTTAGGATTTAGGTTAATGAAATACTTTATTTTATTAATTCCTTATTCTTTTAGGATTTAGGTTCAGAGAATTATAAATAGGGTAAGTCTCTACTGTATTATTCATTCTTCTACCTCCGTTCTAAAGTTCTATTCTCCCTAAACTCTGAAATCGACTTATCAAAGCAACGAGGTATTTTTCTTATTTCGCGGTAATTTTCAATTTTTTTGAAATTTTCCTATAAATACTAGAGTTATTTATTTGTCACTCACAACAAATCTCTATCTCCCAGCTTTTTAAACTCCGGAAAATCATCTTACAAATATGGTTGATTTTAACTCATCATTCTCTAGCAATTCGCCATTCAAAAATTCTGATAGTTGGGTGTTCGAAAACAATAATCATCCGAGTGATGGAATAACAAACGAAGTTAGCTCAAACGTGGCTCTGGACAAGATTATACGCCACAATTCACGACAAGTCAGGTAATTTTCACTCCATTCTTCTTTTTTATAAGCATCATTTAGTTTACCTACAAATTTTCATTACTTAACATATTTATATATAATTTATTTTAGATTTTTGAATCGAAGAACGAAATGCGTGAATGGGTACAAGCCACTGCGAGAAAGAATGGCTTCATAGTGGTAATCACCAAATCAAATAATCGTACTGAAACTCTTAAAGCAAGATGTGTTTTTGGTTGTGAAAGGGAGGGCAAGTATAGGCCACATAGATCGGGAGAGGCGTCATTGGTGAAAAATACCGGGTCGAAAAAAAATAATTGTCAATTCAAACTTAGGGGGGTTGCTCAAAGTTTACATAATGATTTTTGGAAGTTATCGGTAGAGTGTGGCATTCATAACACCCACCTTATGAAAATTTTGAGGGTCATGAATTTGTTTGTAGACTGAAACCGAACGAAAAGAAAATAGTTTCTGAATTTTGTGACGACGCTCCCCCTCGAAGCCTTCTTGGTCATTTAAAACGAATTGACCCCTCAAATACTAGTACCGTTAGAGCCATTTATAATGCTATCAGATCAATTAAGAATAGTCAGATGGGTGATTTAAATTCTTCTCAATTTGTAATTGAGACTCTTCGGGAGAAAAAATATTATTTTCAATACCGAGTAAATCCCGAAACAAATCAAATAACTGATATTATGTGGATACATCGTAGGAGCCTAGAACTCTATATTCACTTTCCCACCGTTCTTGTACTCGACCCGACTTACAAAACAAATGAGTACCGAATACCATTACTTGAGATTGTTGGTATTACCTCTACCTTACAAACATACTTGCTGGTAACAGCTTTCCTTAGCAATGAGAAGCAAAATAACTTTACATGGGTATTACTGAATTTGAAAAATGTTATTAATCAAATTGGAGCAATGATGCCATCGGTGTTTGTTACGGATCGAGAACTAGCTCTTGTAAATGCTATAGAGTTTTGCTTCCCGAATTCGAGTCATATACTTTGTGAGTGGCACATCAACAAAGCTGTCACTGCCAAATGCAAGCCTATTCTTGGATCGCAGTGGCGAGAATTTTGGAGTCGATGGCATGCATTGGTGAAATCGAAGTCAGAGTTGAATTTTCAGAATGCTTGGCATACTTTTGTTGAGGATTACAAAGAATATCCGGAAGTTGTAAAATACCTTGATGATACGTGGATAAGGTCACATCACACAAAATTTGTTCGTGCATGGACAAACAAAGTAATGCACTTGGGGAGCACTACAACGCAAAGGTAATTTTCATTATTGAATTAAATTATTTGTGTCCCACTTTTACAATGCATATCCATATTAGTATTAGAAAAAACAGTATTTTGGAAAACTAACAATAAATAAGTATTTGCTTTATCTAGTTGGAATAGTAAATTATTTGTGTCTCACTTTTACGATAACTGACCTTATTGAATTAAAATTTCAGGGTTGAATCCCAACATTCAAGACTCAAGAAATATTTTCTGAACTCAATGGCGGACTTGTATGATTCATTTCGGAAGATTGAGTTGATGTTGGATAACCAGTTCTCTGAAATAGCTCGCCAGTTTGAGCGTTCCAAAAATTGTCCGCGGCACACATGGAGGAACAATTACCTTTTTGCGAATCTTGTGTCACGCATATCAATAGAGGCAGCGGACCGTATTTTTTCAAAATTAGATGCTGCTTTAGGTGCCTCTCCGTATTCAAGGGATTTCTGCGAGTGTCCGGATAAAACGGTATTCGGATTACCATGTGTGCATGTCATTTCGTATTACCTATCCACGACTACGCCGATTCCGCTGCACGAGGTACACATACATTGGCAAACATTGTCACTCAGGCGACATGAAATTGCCCAAGTAGAAGATGATATCACTTCAACTGCAATCCCAATGAGTGATAGTATTGATGTGCAACCACCAGCATATAATACTGTTCACCGAGGTCGCCCTAGCGGTATTCAAGAATGGGACACTGGTCGTACTCGCTCTAGATTCGAAAGGAATTCTTCGGCATCACAAAGACGTGGGAAACCAAATATCAGAGAATCGTTAATTGATAATCTACCTTCCCCATTTCATAATTATGTATCAGGAATCTTTAATGTAGAAGCTGATGGAAATTGCGGGTTCAGAGCTATTGCCGAGCTAATCCACAGTGATGAAGAGAAATGGCCAGATGTTCGAGCTAAGCTGATTAACGAGATCAGAGAACACTCATATATGTATGACACAATCTACGGTGGGTCTGATCAGACAGAAAGAGTTTTACGAACGATCAATAATTTTCGGAGTCCTACTAGTCAAGATCATTGGATGGACACAGTAGATCACGGAGTGGTCATTGCCTCGGCTTATAATGTTGTGCTCTATACGTTCACAGATTATCTGGAAGGTTGTCTCACTCATGTGCCTCTAAGGTACGATTCTTTTATCGGAGAGCACAGAGAAATCGCGATTGCTTTCGTAGACAGAAATCACTTTGTCCAACTACATCTGCTCTCCGATCATCCAGTTCCTCCAATTACAACATGGTGCACACGGTATGCGAATAACGGAGCTAGAGAATGGCAACATTTCTATGCGAATCGTATACAACAATGGAGAACTTTTGAAAGACCTAGAAGAGAACCTGAATTTGGCGGGACCATAGATTAGACTCTGTGTAAAATTTCACTATTTGTACTTAAGTCTTTTAAACCTTCTTTCTTATTGTCTATTACAAATTTCAACTTATATTTTTCAAATTATGGCAACTGTTTGATAAAAAATATTTAAAAAATCGGTTTTTAAACCGTACATTTTTACATATTCATATTTATATTCTTTGCAAAGATCTCGAAGGGTAGGTTTTAAATATGTAATTTGTTTTAAATTTTGATTTATATTTTTTAAGTTATCACCGTTTTAAAAATATTGAGAAATGAAAATTAAAAAGAAACAAAAACAAAACACACACATTTTTAGGGGTAAAAAGGGAAAAATTGGGGGGGGGGGGGGGGCATATGGGAGTGTGCGCAAATCAGCTCCCGCCACGGAGATACTCTCCACGCGATGACCTAAAAGTGGAAATACTCTTTTTCTGGTGGGTAATTTTAATTTTTTTTTTACATAATTGAAATAAATATTACTCCATGTCATTATTTATTTCTCACTTGAAATAAATATTTCGTTACCATTACTGTAACGATATTTCGGTAAGTTCGGTATATACCGCTATACCGAACCTTCGGTGAATACCGACATACCGGTATCACGGTATATATCGATATATCGAACATTCGGTACATACCGACATACCATATAGGGTTAAATATGTAAAATTATGTATATTTTTTGGTAAGTTCGATATATACCGAACCATCGATACGTACCAACATATCGATATATTGATATCCTGAACATTCGGTACATACCGACATACTGATACCGCGGTATATACCGAAGTTCGGAATAGTAACGGTATACTGCGATATCAAAAATTTTATACCGTTATGATACCATATCGAAAATTACAGTATACTGAAAATTTCGGTATTCTCGGTATTTTTTCGATACGGTATGAGCGGTATTGATGCACCCTGTGAAACCACATTTAAATGAGCTTAAATTGTGTTAAAACGAACCTAAATTGTATGCATGAGAACCTATTTTACTGCTTTTTAGTTTATATTTCATGTGATTTGTAAATATTAATAAGACCGGTTAGATTGAACTTATCTGAGTCCAATTTACCTTGTTTTATGCTTAATAATAAGACTTTGACAATTCTAATACATTGCAATGATGTTTCAGGCATTAAAATGAAGAAAGAAGATGTTCAGAGGACAAAGGATGTCAAATTCAGAATTTTCAACACTGGAAAAAGCTCCAGAATGCGCCACATAGGCATGACGGCGCCTAAAATCATGCTCAGGCGCCACATCAGGCGCCGCATCAACACTTAGGAAAATTTCGGATGGAAAAAGCTTCAGGATGCGCCGCACGTGCTTGGCGGCGCATAAAACACGCTCCAAGCGCCACAAATGCGCCGCGGACTAAATTTTAGGAAATTGTCAGAATGCAGCGCACCTTCTTGGCGGCGCCGAAAAACACCTTGGAGCGCCACTTTTTGCGCCGCAGCAGAAAATTTGGAAAATGTCACGATGCGCCACAGCTCCTTGGTGGCGCCGAAAACCTCTTCCGAGCGCCACTTTATGCGCCACAGTCGCGGTTGGGCAGTTTTCTAACCTTTCGAACTCGGTTTTAAACGCCGTTTTTCGTCATTCTGCTTATCCAGACTTCATTTTTCGAGAGAATACTTACTGTAAACATCTAACAATGGGAGAAGAAGGCCGGAAACACAAAATCAAGCCGGAGGAATTGGCCAGGATGCTGTTCTGATCGAGTTCTTCCTATCATAGGTGTTGCATTTCTTTTTCTTGCTTTGTAATGATTAGAATTTGCCTCTAAATGTAATCTGCTCTTATGTTTCAAATTTGTAGACGGATTTCTATATTGTTCGTGTTAGAAGTGATCTAGAACGGGAGTTCAGAATCACTTTGAAGTATGAATTTACCTTTTTATGGAAGCAATATAAAATGTCGATGTTTATCTGTGTAATCTGGATTTATCTGCAAGAATTGTTAGAATTTAAATTAGGATTGTTAATCTGCTGCATAAATCTGATCGATAAATTTGTCTGGGCAACAATATGATGTTTTACATTTTTAATATGCTAGATGTTAATTGATCGATCAATCTGCAGTTTCTACTTTTAGTAATCTGGAAATAATCCTAATCTGTGTACATTTTAAAATTAGTACTTTAATCCATTCTACCATATTTTATTATTATTTTACCATAATTGTTAAATTATTTACACTATTCTGCATAATTGAATGTTAGAATCTAAACTAGTGATTTCTGTTTTGCTAAATCGGGAGATAAAAAGTAGAATTAATATTTTAGTACCGGAATTGGGAATAAATTACATTAAAAATGGATTCCTTCATGTGCACAATGATTTGGGAAATGAAAAGTGCCTTTTAATTGCTATAGGAAAATTTGTATGCTTGGGAAAGATTCAAATTTAGGCCTAGAATAATGATAGCAGAATGTTAGATAATTTAATCAGCTTCCATGAAATCCGTTTAAGCATAATTTGAACTGTAGAAGATTACAATATTTTTAATCTTTATAAAATAATTAATTTTAAGAAATTGATCTTTTTAGACATTGGAAAATGCTAAATCAATATGCAATTTCTATTTTATATAAAGATGACGATATTTAAAATATTACAAGAATCTCCCATTTATATTTTTATTAATTAAAATTGTAACTTGCTTTATTTTAAAGTTAATGTCACTATTTTTAATTTAATCATCATTAGAATTAATCACTCTTTTTAAATATATAAAATATAATTAATGAACTTAAAACAATTAAAATCTTCTCCGGAATGAAATAATATTCTGAAATTCCCTGTGGTTCGACCCGGTATTCACCAGTTTTTATTACTTGATGACAACCATCCGCTTGTGGTAAAATATGAGTAGTGAAAATCACCCATCAGGTATGTGGTATTTTCAGTATTTTTCTCCAGCCCTAGGATAGATAATATTTAATGTAGAAGTATATAATGCTTTAAATTAGTGATAAACTACGAGTTTATAATGCTTTAAAATTTTTATACCGTTATGATACCATATCGAAAATTACAGTATACTGAAAATTTCGGTATTCTCGGTATTTTTCGATACGGTATGAGCGATATGCGGTATTTTCAGTATTTCCAGCCCTAGGATAGATAGTATTTAATGTAGAAGTATATAATGCTTTAAATTAGTGATAAACTACGAGTTTATGTGATGTGAGTTTGAAGTATAATATTATTAATTGATTTATTTAAGTATGATATTATAGTTGTGAGGTGGAATTTGTTAATGATAATATTTATTGAAGTGATGTGATGGTGTATGTATGGTGACTAATATTTAATTATTTCCTATAATAAAAATGAGATAAAAATATTAGGACGGATAAAAAGGAAAGTGACACATAAATAATGAGATGAAGTATTATTTATTTCAACTAGCAAGTAACCCGTCGAGACTCGACGGGCATATTTATATATTTTATATAATATTTATATTTATATTATATAAATTAATAATAAATTGTATTTTGAGTAATGAAAAATATGTGATGATTTATATAGATTTGAAAGAGGGGTATATGAAATATAATTTAATTATTTTTAAAACTAACAAAGAAATCATATTATACCGTCTTCTTTAGCTTCTGTGGCTTGTCCGGTTCAAACCTAACATATCAATAAAAGTAATTATTAAAATAATATTTTTATTTAATTTGAAATTTAAATTAAAATAAAAAAAATTTAAATATAAGTATTAAGCATAAATTGAAAAATTCCCATGCAATTTGCTGAAAATTTCATTGTTGAAAATCTTATTGGTAAGGGCTAGTATAACACTATCCTTAAAAATGTTTGTATTATAAGTGGTGCAGTTTTTTTTTTTTCTTTTTTGAGGAAAGAAAACTTTCATTTCATAAAAGAAATCCACAAATACAATGACCCTTGAGATTACATCTTTCGGACCACAAACACAGCCTCAAAATTTAATTAAGCAGCCATTGGATGCAAAACAGACCAAAACCAGCATATCTATCATCAACACCAAAACTAGAATCGCTAACAGTAAAAACACTCTATATTCGCCTCAATCACCACCGATCACAGAAGAAGCATACTGCACCATAACTGTTCAAATTCCAATCATTCCATCTTCGCCAAGCACCTCCAACGTCACAACTGATTGTATATGTACTATAAAAATATTTGTATATTTGTATATGTACTATAAAAAATTGCCGTTATTGGATTACCCGTAGAGCTTATAAGAATATCATCCGGAAATGTCACAACTGATTGTACATCTCTAAATTCAATAAGAGTTTTAACATGACCTACATCAAGTATCAATTTCGCAAATTTTTTGTCATATATAAATTTCATTGTAAATATTTCTTGTGTTATGTTGAGTTAATCATTCTTAATTGTATATTAATACTTTAAGTCACATCTTGCTAGTCACACGAAATATTGCAACATAACTGTTAATGGCTAAAAATTAGTTTTGGAAGATAAAGTCCAACATTCTTTAAAGATTGACATTGACTTTTGTTTATAATCATAGCAAAACAAACCGCGAGTGATAATTTTCTCATCTGAAATCGAATGGGGAATTTGATTAAATCAGATAGGCTCATAATTATTCTACCAATCAAGAATTTTCTTTTTTCATGGTTTCTCGAAAATTAATTTAACCTCAATTATATGGTTCTGCATCTTAGTTATGATCAACATACTTCCACTGCATAATTTATTTGATGGATCTATATTACTAAGATGCATCACTATAGAACCCTCATTCAACTATATTTTTCGGTAATCCAGAACAATTGATTGTATTTAGATATTCCAGTGAAAATAATTCATTGGCTTTACTTATGCTTTCATCATCTTGATAAATATTGTTAGAACTGATATATATACATTTTCATTTGTAGATATATGTTCCATGATGTAATCAATCGTATGAGCAATCATTGGTATGGGTTAGTATAACATAATCTTTAAACATATCTGGATTTGAAATGGTGGATTTGAAATGGTGTAATGACCCGATTTAATTAAATTGGACTGTTTAAATAATTTGGTATTTGGATATTTTGCATTTCAGTCCGGATGGGGTTCCTTTTGTGTAAATTGAGAGTGATGGGGGCCTTTTTGTAATTATTTAACTATTGTAGAGTTAAATGAGGTTATTTTGTAATTTGGAAAGAAATAAGAAAGAAGAAACGGGAGAGAGGCAGGGAACAGCCGAGAGAGGAGAGGGTTTTGGAGTGATCTTCGGCTTGTTCAAACTATTGCGTTTCTTGGCCGATTGATTAATCGGTTGTTGGTAAGTGTTTCTCTTCGTCGTCTTCTTCGCTATGATTTTTATTTCGATCGTTTTGGTGGTGATTGGGGATGTTTCGAAATGCTAGGTTTGTGAGTTGTTTGGCCGATTGGATTCGAAATTGGGCATCCCAGAGGTGTTATTGATCGCTCCTAACATTAAGGCAAGGGATTTGTGTGCTTAAATTACGTGTTTGGGGGTATTGGGGAATGAATTTCGGCAAGGATTTATGTGTATTCTTATCGAGATTTCCGGAACTCTGTGAACTTCATATTCCTGACTATATATATGCATACGTATGGCTGCGTGTGTGTGTGGATGTATTACAGTGTGGTTTTTCTTCTCTCGGGTGAAATTGGAAATTGGAAATCTTAGACCTTTTAAGTGTTATACTATTCTAATACAACCGATTTGAGTAAAGTAGTGTTGGTCTGTACAGCATTTTTATTCTTCTTCCCTTGAGAAGGCCGAACTGCTAGCATTGATAGGAATATGTTTATATTGCCATTCAGTACCATCTTCAATGTCTTCAAGTCTATCTTGTCTATTAAATGAGGTAGGCCTTTTATTTTAAATGAGGTAGTGACGTGTGCAAGGTCACAATGGTGGAAAATTATCATGGATTTTGCATAGATTAATATTATAAATTTTAATATAATTATACAAATTCATAATATGCACATGTTGCTTAAATCAGGTAGTGAGTCTGGTTTCTGTGTATATTTATTCTTACTCCATGACTTGAATTCTACACAGGTAGTTGTGCTAGTTTATTCTGGCCAAGCTAATTAGCTTTTGGGGTTATGTGTCAAGGGAGTGTACTAGTGTAGTAGTTAACCAATGTGGTAAATGTTTTGTTGTATATGTTTGATCGGACAGCTTTCATATGTGTTGTTGAGTCCTGGTGACCCTGCGGGGTGGTTTATTGGCTGTAATGCTGTTGGCCCTTCGGGGTGGATGATCTGGGCTGTGATGCCTGTGGTCCCTGCGGGGATGGTGTATGTTACCCTGTAACGGGTTGGAGTTGATGATATCCTCACCCGTGGGTTCATACCGCCCGGGTTTTAGGTGCCGGCTAGGCATATTCATTGCATTGGCATATAGGTTAGATAGGTGTATGTTAGGCCTTGCATCACGTGCATAAATTGTATGATTGTGGTTGAAGCACCGGTATGGGACGGTGTGATGTTTATTTGCTTTTATTTTTATTCTGCTCTATTATTCATGCTTTTGTTATTATTATTATTATTATTATTATTATTATTATTATTATTATTATATTTTTATTATATACTCTTGTTGCTCTGTTATCCTTTACTCCCCAACACGTAGCCTTGCTCAGTACGTTGTACTGACTCCCTTTGCTTTTGTCTGTTTTATAGATCCTGCTGGAGGCGCTGGAGCATGATTTGGGTATGGGGTTGAGAGATCACATAGATAGGACATGTCTATTCATTTTATCTTATGTGTTTATGTGATACTCTTTTGTTTTTGTATTATGGTTCGGCATTGGATTTGACTAGTTGAGGCCTGTGAGCCTAGTATTTACATATTGTCGGCCTGTGGCCTTATGTGATTTACTGCTTTGGGCTGGTAGCCCTGTTTGAGATATTGGTATATTGTCCATGCCGTTACTTGAGGCTTGTAGCCGGGATGTTTTATTGGCATTGTTATATGATTATTTGAGGGACCTTGTTCATGTGCCTATGTGTTTGTTTTATTCTAGCCTTTGCTTTTAAATGGATTAATCAGATGATCATTTTAGGTTCGCTCAGCCTTGCACTAGCTGTTTTAAATTAGCTGGCCACTAGATTAGGATAGTTAGTACGGCGGTAATGCTTGCGAAAATCAGGTTTTAATTTTCGGGGCGTTACAATTTTCTCATCTGAAATCGAATGGGGAATTTGATTAAATCAGATAGGCTCATAATTATTCTACCAATCAAGAATTTTCTTTTTTCATGGTTTCTCGAAAATTAATTTAACCTCAATTATATGGTTCTGCATCTTAGTGATGATCAACATACTTCCACTGCATAATTTATTTGATGGATCTATATTACTAAGATGCATCACTATAGAACCCTCATTCAACTATATTTTTCGGTAATCCAGAACAATTGATTGTATTTAGATATTCCAGTGAAAATAATTCATTGGCTTTACTTATGCTTTCATCATCTTGATAAATATTGTTAGAACTGATATATATACATTTTCATTTGTAGATATATGTTCCATGATGTAATCAATCGTATGAGCAATCATTGGTATGGGTTAGTATAACATAATCTTTAAACATATCTGGATTTGAAATGGTGTAGTTCATATTTGCATAAGTACTCTGAACAAATACCGCTATATGATCTTCCGTATATTTTATAAAATTATCATCTAGAAATGTCACATCTAATCGTACATCTCCAAGATCAATAACTCTTTATTTACTGATGGATCTATTCACACTCACAATAACTCTTTATACATCAGATTCTTTTATTTATAATATACTTTATGAAAATAATTAATTTACTTTAAACCAATTATCCAAAGAATATGAATTTTCACATTTCCCTTAATAATTATAAGCGTTTTGAATTATTTTTAGAGATACTAATTATTTTAGATAATCAGAATGATCAATTTTCAGATTTTAGCCATTATTTTTTCATTTACAATTTTTGGGTCACTACAAGGCAGTCGGACCCACAAAAGGGCCAAAGCGGACCGCATATTGTTCAAATCACCTCATTATGGTCTAAAAATGGAAATCACATCCCTCTGGTAGCCCATTTAAGTTTTTCTTTTTATTATTTTTTATGTAACAAAAATAAATAATATTAATTCCATCCCATTATTTATGTCTCGCTATTCTTTTTTGACATTTCGAATAAAAAATAACTAGTTAATAACAATGTGTCAAACCATATCTTGATTCTATATAAACTAAAAATTCAATATCTTTTTAAAACTGAAATTATGTGAATAAAACAATGCAAAACCTAAAATAAATAATAAATAAATAATAAAAAAATCTAAAATAAAAATAAAATGCGAAAATCTAAAATAAATAAATAAATAAACGCAAAATTAAAATTTGAAATCTTTTAAAAGCTAAAAATTGTAGGAATTTCATATAAGTTAAAAATTTTATTTAAAAAATGAAAATTGAGTAAAAATAAAAATTGTTGGAATAAAAAGTGCAAAAATCTAATATAAATAAATAAAGAACCAAAATCTAATATAAATAAATGCAAATATACAAAATTTCAAATTTCAAATCTTTTAAAATTGGTAATTATGTGAATTTCATATAAATTAAAAATTTCATATCTTTTTAAAAATGGAAATGAGGATTTTCATATCCAAATCAATAAATATTTTGACATAAATAAATATAGTAAATAAATAACAAATACACAAATCTAAATTTAATTAATAGAAAATGCAAAAATCTAAGAAAATTAGAAATTCAGAATGGAGACACCACATTAAATGTTGACTTGGTTGACCACTAATGGTTTTAATAATATATAGATTACGCAAAAAAAAAAGAAAAAAAGATTGGCCACAAGAAGGAGAGCATTTCCACTTTTAGGCTATCGCGTGGAGAGTGCAACACACGCGGCCCGTTGGGGCGTTGACTTGGTCAAATTGGCCATAAATTCGGCCCAAATGCCTTGTGATGGCCGAAAACCATAATAGGAACAATTGATGGCCTAAAAATGAAAATAACTCCCTGGTCTAAAAAATATTTAACTCGTTAAAATATTTTAAGGGGAACTTGGAGAGGTTGGCTATTTTTAGTAGTACTTTTCGTGTGAGATTGTAATGAATGATGATCAAGCTAGGGTCCTACATTTCTGTGTCTATTTTTTTTCGCAAAATTAAAAATAGGCCACTCTCGATCGTATTCAAAATTTGCGACCTTAGGATATATAAAAACCACGTGCATAATGTGAATGCATTTGGTTTAGCATATGTAAGATATAGTAAAGGGTTTCTGGTCTATAAAATACGACCACCAGCTTTCTTTTTTACTATTTCTTTTTTGGTAGGGAAGGTTTGATCCACGCATGCCTCCTTGAAGAAAAAGGAGATAGACGACGATATTCTTAGGGAAGACATCTAATTATAGAAATTTCCATTGAAACGTAACTAGTAGTATTTCGTGAATGACATTAGATATGGCCACCTCACAAGTGGCTATAGAAGAAGATAGATCAACCCAGAGCCTCCCAGTCCGGTTCCTGTAATGACAATTAATTTGCCAGTACATGTCCACGCTATGAAAAATGATGTTAGCTCCATAGAAAATGATGATGCTTATTTTATAATATTCATCATTTTTTCATGCGCACATATCATTTCACACAGTCATTATTTTTTATTGCTCTGACATCATTTTTTTTATACGTATCCATCATTCCATTTTTGCCGGATGTGCTGTTGATAACACACAAGTCACACCCCAGAGCTCCAACCCCTATAATCCTTGTAGGAAGGGGTTAGTGTGCAGGTGGCTGCAGTGCTGCACATGCAGCCACCATGTGTGTGATGTGATAATTGTGTTGTGTGATGTATGAAATGTGTATTTTGTGTGTTGGGAGAGATGTGTTCTGTGATGCCAAAAATATGATGCTCATAGATGTGTTTTGTGATGCAAGATGTCGTGTCTGATTAAAGCCTCTTGAAGGAGTTGTACCGTAATCGAATTGATCCTTGTACTTGTAGATGTGGATCATTGTTCGACGACCGACATGTCTATCCTTTTCCATTTAAAGAAGCTTACATACAAATCCACGTTGGGCTGTGTTTTTCGTAGTACTATTTTGAAGGACATGACTGACATCAAATGTAAAAAGATGGAGCCAGGTTTGAAAGAGGCAGTTGAATACTTGAATATTGTCCAGCTGATGACAATTAGGTCATGCGATCGATCTTCAAGTTTTTTTGGTCAATAAATTACTGCATGAACATATTTATAAATAATCCCTTATATCCATTATAATTCAGTGCATCCTTATTCATCACATGCATATCTTATTTAATTTGCAACTAGACAAATAGACATTGGGATATGATTGAATTTTCTCCTTCCCCATTACATTGCTCTGATCATCCGCCTCTATATAAACAACCCACTACTCCATGTATCATCATCTTCACATATCACATACAAATTAAACAATAACACTCAAAGAAATATTAGTATTCATTTGAATTAATTGTTGTGAAAAAAATCATGAAGGGGGCCAAGATTGTGATTGCAATAACGCAGTTAGCAGTAGTTTTGGTGGTGATGGCATCTTACATTCCATACGGTGCAGCCCAAGAGCATATGTCGTGCATGAAGGTCCCCGACAATCAAATCTCTAACTGTGTAATATCACTGGCTCACGGCGCCAAAATACTTTGTTGCGATGGGGTGGCTGATATTGATTACACCTGCTTGTGCACCACCAAAAACCTCATCGGGATCCCTTTGCCAGAAATCTTAATTAGTATGGCCGGATATTGCAAAGTACCTCTTCCAAGGGTTTGCAAAAATTAATTGTAAGTTATTCTTCTTACTACATGATCAGTTATAATTTATTATGCACTATTGTAATACTCTGTTGGATGTTGAAATTATTTGTATTGATTGATGTTATGATATACTATATTCTTTCTTCTGTTTTCCAGAAAAAGATTGAACAGCACTTGAAGGAGTTATATACTGGAGGAGGAATAAGCAGTACTGGATCAAGTCCCAGGATGACCAATAATTTGCATCTTGTTTTATAGTAGTACTTAAATTCACAATAAAATTCAGTGGTGATTGATATTATTGTCACTGATCATATGTTGCTTGTTGATTATTTAATTTAATTTTTGGTGAATTGCTGTACCGAACCATTATATGTGGTTTTGGGGATTGTTTGTTGTATGAATATTAATCAAGGTATGGTGGTGTAATAATACGGAGTATATGGAATTTGAATATTTTTCTTTCAACTATTTTTTTTTTTTTTTTTTCATATCAATAATTTCTTTCACGCGAGGAGATATATACTTCTTTATCCATGATGATAAATTAAAGCCCAACTCTTCTCTGGTAGGCTAAGTAATTACAACATTTTTTTTTGACACATTCTTAAAAGGCGAGCCAAAGAAAAATAAAAAGAACAAGGGAGGGAAAAGAGAAAAACAAACAATTTAAACAAAACTATAACAAAATTAATCTGAAGCCAAAAAATAAAAAAAGAGAGACTAATCTAAAGCCGCCAACACCTAATTCACCCGCCAGAACAGCAAATACCTTGCGCGTCTCTATCCAATAATATGGTTGAAGAATATACGGAGGAAACACTCACGTAGTATAGAACGCTTCTTCCCCTGCCGCAACTTTAGCTATGGCATCAACTACTTGATTCCCTTCTCTAAGCTAAGCACGTAGCGTATAACACACCCATTCATACTGTTAATTTCCAGCCGGATCCAAAAAGTAACTATAATTTGCAGCATTGATTGATCACAATACGTATTTAAATATTTACTGAAAAATTTAATACAATATTTTATCTACATTATAACCCTCGCTTGTGTGCGGAATTATATTATTTGAATTTCAGTTTAAAATTATTTTACAAAACATAAACATGAAAATAATTATTATATATATAAAATATAATACATAAAAAATGTTATATAATTACAAATTTTGAGAGGGAACCTAATTCAATGCCCACAAATCATCGAGGAATTAGTATTAGACCCAATGTAGCCTGGGGATACCCGCACTACTAGAAAATTGTGGATTTGATAGCTAAAACTGTGGTAGTGAACAAATTTCGGTCGCAAATTCGGTCGCCAACATTTTTAGTGACCAATTTTTTTTTTTAAAAAAGATTCGGTTGCTAGAACAGAAAATTTTTATAGTGCCGGTATACACCAAAAATTTTGAGATTATCTACGTAAAGCAACAACTTCAATTATTTATTATTTGTCATTTATAAAACAACTGACTCTTTTCATCAGTAAAAAAATATTGGATTTCTTAAAAAAAATATTGGGACAATAATAATTTATTGAGTGTTTGGAGTACTGTTTTTTGGCAAATTCTTTTTAAGCTTTTTAATTAGCTTTACTCCATCCGTTTTAAATAGTTGTTTCTTTCAGCTTAATTTTAATAATTAAAATTTGCATTAATTAATTGATAAATTTTTATTTTTACCATTCAACTAAACTCTTTCGTAGTAAATGTAAACAGACAAATGACAACTACATACAAATGACAATTATTTTGAAACACTTTTTAATCTCTAAAAATACTATTAAAAAGGAACCAAGTGAGTATTTGCAACAAATGACGACTACATACAAATAATTTAGCCTAATCCATTGAAATATGGTGTGCATGTTACAAGTGAATATTTGCGACACAGAAATGAATCCTTTATTTTGCTAAAATTAATAAACCAACACAATCTGCAGATACAGATCATCACCGCCAAGAATACACCCAAAGAATTTGGCCTATTAACTCTATCTTAATTTGTACTTCCTCCGTTCCTTTTTATTTGCCACATTGAGATTTTGGACACTATTCACCCACACACTTTCCTTAAAATTTTATCATAGTTATACAAGTTAAAAAAAATATAGCCAAGTGAGATCTTGTTAGATTCGTCTCGTCGTGTAGTTTTTAAATATCAAACTTTTAGGATTTTTACTTGTACCGAAATTGAGTTATTAATGGTTTAAAATGTGCATTAAACTGCATGCTGGGTGAGTCCGTAGCAAATAAATAAGAATGGAGTAAGCATTATTTATAATTTTTTTTATTAATATTCAATGCAGGAAAAAAAAAAACAAACAATACTTTATATATTAATTGGTGAATCCTTACTAAATTTATGTTCATTCTCCGAGATACTACTAGTTGTTGAAAAGTCTTACATAAACGTGAATGTCTACAATAAAATCTACACTGCCGCATTTCACGACTACCACTGCCGCATTTTGAGTACCGCCTTTTATGACTACAACCACCGCATTTATGGATGCCTAATCATTTATCTTGAATGAAGAGACTTGTGGAGTAGGTCATATCACCTATAAATACATGTTGTAAGATTGTTGAAAGATATAAGTATTTCCACTACTTTGTTTAGCATATCTGCCCACTGCTATCTCTGCCTATTTCATTATATTGCCATAACTTTTATATTTCTTTATTTACTTATACATGCATACTCATACACAATCACATATATAAATATAACCTAATTAAGCTAATAAGCATATATTCTACTATACGTTATCAGCACGAGGAGACTCTGCCCGAGTTACCAGAATTTGAGGTATAATTTTTATTCCAAAATTTTCAATAAGATTATGTCTAACATTGCAAAGCAGGAATTTGCTCCCTTAACCGTTGAAGTAAGAAATTATATGTCCTGGGCCCGAGATGTGAAAAACATCTTACTTCAATGGGTCTGGAAGATACTATTGCTGAAGGCAAAAATCCCAGCCATCAGAATCAGGCAAAAGCCATGATTTTCTTATGCCATCATATCGAAGAGACACTTAAAATGGAGTACGTGACTGTGGAATCCCCATTGGCGTTGTGGGAAAAGCTAAAAGAAAGATATGATAATTTAAAAAAGACGGTGCTTCCAAAAGCCCGTGATGACTGGCAAAATCTGAGACTTCAGGATTTTACAGTCTAGGAATATAATTCCGTTGTGTTCAAAATTACGACCCAATTGCAATTACGTGGGCAAAAGATATCTGAAGAAGAAATACTTGAAAAAACGTATTCTACGTTTCATGCTAAAAACTCAGTACTGAGTGCGCAATATCGTCAAAAAGGCTTCCAAAGATATTCTAATCTTATCACCTGCTTTCTATTGGCTGAACAAAACAGCCTATTGCTGTTGAGAAATCATGAATCTAGGCCAGCAGGTGCAAAACCGTTCCCTGAGGTGAACGCGGCTCAATCAGCGAAATATGTGCGTGATCATGGGCACTTTAAAAATCAAAATGATGATCGTGACCAAAATCGGTATCACAATCGAGGCAGAGGTGAATCATCTCGTCAAAATAAATTATCGAAATAAGCATTGATTTGAGCAAAATCGCAGATATGATACCGGAAGGCCTTACAAACCACAACAAAGAATTATGCAAGAAAGCATAAACAAAATGATGAAATTTGTGATCGTTGTGGAATTAAAGGCCATCTAGCTCACACATGCCACACAGTTAAACACTTAGCTGAACTGTATCAGGTCTCGAAACGAAAGGAAAGACAAGGTGTTGAATCACACCATAATGTCCATGATGATACATATGATGATATACTAAATTATAATATCACGCACCTGGAAGCTGATGATTTTATTGAGCCAGATACTGTTACTAAATAATATATTATTTTGCTATATGTATTTTTTACTTATCTTTTATAATTCTTGTTTAATATAAATAATGATATCTTGTACTTCCTTTTTTATTATCCATGTATAATATAAATACTAGATTTTTTCGCCCGCTACGCACGGGTGTTGAACTTATATTTATATGAGTTTATAAAATGAGAATATATTTTTTTGGATTACATGAGCTTAACAATGAACATTGCAAAAAATAATTCTTCATCAATCTGTTGTAACAGACTTTGCTACATCAACATCCTTTTTGTTCTTCAGCCCCCGGAAGTCGGTTGTTTTTCAGACATGTTGTCAACATCATCACAACCTCGATAATCTTCACAATTCTATCCAAATTTGGAAATAACAATATCTTTGCATTATGAAGGTTCTAAAAAAAATATCATTTTACTCTATAATATATTGTCCATTTTGACTATTATCCCCGAAGTTTTTAAAGAAGATTATTTATACTTTTTTTGTGTATACCGGATATACCTAGACCACATTGGGCTGAAAACTAAACCCTTGAGGTTCTGGTGGGTATTTAAGGGTTGCCTCTCCTAAAAAACAATTCTACATATACAAAGCAGATTAATCCTAAGACTGTTTAGGGGATTTAGGGGATGGGGGCTTCGCCTAGTGGTCAAGTTCACGGACTCTCAAATTATAGGTTGGGGGATCGATTCCTCAGTTGAACCCTATCCCACCATTTTCTCCCTTTTTAATTTGTGTGACATGAGCTTCTACCATGCATTTCCTAACCTGTATAGGCAGTTAAACAAAAAATAATAATAATAATCACAATACATTTTTTATACTTTTTTGTTATCTTTTCATTAATTTAAATCTCATAACTGGATTTTAAATTTTTGTTGTGATTAGTTTCTGTGGACTAATCTTTAATTTTATAATTAATAAATTTTAATTATAATTATTTTTGATTATATGTTAAGTTTCAAAAATATTTTTTTAGTTCATAATATTTTGTCCAATTTTTTCTTTTTTCTATACTGATTGTGAATTTTTTTTTTGTAGTGATTATAGGAATTAGTATTTACTATAATCTTTTAAGTTATTATTAGTATGTACTTTAAAATTTAACGCTAAATAGAAATATAACTCTCATAACTATATATTTTTTTGATTCATATGCCAATCAGATGGTTGTCGTCATGCTGCAATCAATTCTTGGGTAGCTTAGAAAAATATGAGTTCAGAGCTTTGGTACCTCTAAAAGTTTAAACGTGAAGGATTGAGACTTTATGTAACGCCCCGAAAATTCAAACATGATTTTCGCAAGCATTACCCCTGTACTAACTATCCTAAACTAGTGGCCAGCTAATTTAAAACAGCTAGTACAAGACTGAGTAAACCTAAAGTGATCATCTGATTAATCCAGTTTAATGCGGAAACTAAAACAAATAAAACACATAAGCACATAGGAGGTCCCACCATAATAATCAAATAAACATTCCAGCAGCTCATCCAGACTGCAAGCCTCTCAAACAGCATAGCAACCACAGATAGTCTCATAGTATCACATAACCACGTAAAGATAGACATAAAAGTCCTATCTATATGATCTCTCAATACCCTCAAACCCAGTCATGCTCCAGTACCTCCAGCAGGATCTATAAAACAGACAAAGCAAAGGGGTCAACACAAGTACTGAGCAAGGGCATGCGTGCAGGGGTTTATAGGGGGATATAATATAATAATAAACAGATAACAAAAGAAGCAGATAAAACATCACACCGTCCCATACCGGTGCTTCAACCACAAACATACAATTTATGCAAACATCACACCGTCCCATACCGGTGCTTTAACCACTAACATACAATGTATGCAAGTGATGCATGGCCTAACATACACCTATCTATCCTATATGCAAATACAATGAATATGCCTAGCCGGCACCTAAAAACCCGGGCGGTATGAACCCACGGGTGAGGATATCATCAACTCCAAACCGTTACAGGGTAACATACACCATCCCCGCAGGGATCCGCAATCGCGCCAGCCGCAGCTGAATATCATATCGCATGCATCACAACCCAAATGTATATATGCCCAGGACGGATAGATTCTCTTGCATGCCCAGCATAGCTTGAAAGCATGTCATACCGAAAATCCCCATATCCTCGAAAGCATACTCATATATACGCCCAGGACGGATAGATTCTCTTGCATGCCCAGCATAGCTCGAAAGCATGTCATACCGAGAATCCCCATATCCTCGAAAGCATAATAACCAATAATCCAGGCATAACAGCCAATCACAGGCATAACAGCCAAATCACAGGCATAACAGCCAAATATCCAGGCATAACAGCCAAAATCCACCCCGCAGGGCCATCGGGACTCAACAACACCTATGAAGGCTGCCCGACCAGACATTTCCAAAATGTCCATCCATTCATAATGCAATATCATGCATTATAATAACCGCCCCAAAAGGGTAACAGACATAACAGTCAATAATCCACCCCGCAGGGCCATTCAGACTCAACAACACCTGTGAAGGTTGCCCGATCAATCATAAACGTCATAATAACCCATCGGGTTAATAACCATCAATTTCAATGCAATAACATGCATATGAAAATAACATGATAATCAAGAATTACCTTCGCAAGGTTCGCCTGTTCCACAATACCATATAAACATCTCGCGTACCTTTCAAAGCTAAGACAGCATCCCGACACAACATAATGAGTGTCATTTCACCACATGAGTATGAACCTCATGTCCCAACAGGTTGTAACGTTATATTCATGACGTCCATGAGTTATATACACATTCCCAAATTTCAAAACACCGCAAGGAAATCATAATTCATTCATTAGAGCGAGGAGTTCGACAAGAACACACGAATAGGCATTCATCACCATCTAATAAGCGATATGATAACCCGATAAGCATCTCATCATCTAAATTATCATACCATAAGCTTAAACCCTCATAAATATTGTGAATAATAAACCTGCGAATCAAACAGAAGAAAAATCGAGCAAAAACTCCAATATCATCCAAAAATCACCCCAACACACACAATAATGCAAGCATAACCCTTGCCTTAAATGAGTGATGATCCACAAGCTTCAATAACAGCTCCCAAGCCTTCCAATCACCAACAGTAAGCTACAATGCAAGAATTAATCTCAAAATCCAACAATTTCTCATTTGGACCAAAAATCATGTCCAACGTCGCAGATTATGCCAAATCAGTTTAAAAATTCATACGACAGGCAAAGGATGTGAAATTTAGACTGTAGGTTCCTAAGACATAGAGGAACAACTTTCATGTATTGTACTTTTTAAAATAAGGCCTAGAAACTGTTCAAAATCCAAGTTCTTTACAAAACATGCATTCTGCCGGAAATTCAACAATAGGCTTAAACGTTTCAACAGGTGTTAGAAATACTAAAACTCGTCCAAAAATTCTGAAATTTTAACACAAAGTAGATAACACATATATAAGTATTTTTCATGAAGAAGTAATGTGGGTTTGAGGACTCTAAATCATTCAAAAACTCAGATTTCAGAAAATAACATCTCTTAACTTTCAGTAAAAAATGGATTTTGACCTTCCGATAAACCAGATCCCATATCTTTTTCATACGACAATTAAAAATCACGAAATTTGACAGAGAGATACTTCACACAATTATGAACATCTTTCATGAAGAAATGGTTGTGGGAAAACAATTATAAAGTGGTAAAAAATGCTCTACAAGTTCAGACTATGGTGCTGTCAGATTTCCAGCAAAAGTCTTAAGTAAACCAGATTCAATTTGAGATAGCAAATGGAGTCCAAAATTCGTGAAATTTGGAGGACAAAAACTTTTATGTTAGGAACATTTTTCATGAAGAAAGGTTTTTTGGAATAAGGTCTGGAAAAGGTTCGAAAATACAGATGCAAAAGGTTGCGCAACAATAGATCAAAGTTGACAGATTTAACAATTGATTGTTCTAAGTTTATAACTTCTAAATTTTTCAACCAAACACATCAAAACTTGAAATGGACAGAGATTCAACTTACATAAGCCTCCTCAATCAAGATCCAAACTCCAATTGAAGATTTACACCTTCATTTCAAGCCGGTCTACAAGAAGTTCATCACACAACACCCATTTTCGTCACCTCCAAAACACCCATTAAAAATCACTTCTATTTTCATAAAAACAAGGAATAGATGGGCGAAAACACTTACCTCAAGTTATAGTATGAATCCCCCACTTGATTTCGCACTAAAATCCTCAATTTCTCAAGAATTTCAAGATCCCCAATTTGCCTCTTGCATAGTGACGGGAATGGAGAAGTAATTGACAATGAAATGGATTTCCTAACCCAAAAATCTGATTTGTAGGCTCAAATAATTGCCTCGGGCCGGGCCAAGGGTTGCGGGTCGGGCCTAAAGGTAAGTAATTGGGCTGGGCTATCAAGTATTTGACCAAATACACCTTAATTCTTCAACTTGAGCACTTGACCTCTTATTAATTTGTGGGTCTGCTACCCACTTATTCATCCACTTCAATATAATAACTCTTCTACAAAATAATATATATTATTTATCTCTATTAATTAAACACAATTAATTAAATTAATTATGCGTTAATTAATCGGGATGTTACAATCTCTCCCCCTTAGGATCATTTCGTCCCCGAAATGCATAATAAATCACATGATCATCAATGAACAATCAAGGGGAGAATGTTACTTCATTATGAAGAAGTAAAAATCAAAGTCTGGCTACTTCAGTTTCATATGCTCCCCAGTTTCTCCAAATAACATCTTCAGCTCCGTGTCTAGACCACAACACCTTAACCATCAACATGGTTTTATCCCTCGGAACCTCATCATTTGTATCAATCACCCGATCTGGAACTCTTCGAACTTAAGACTAGCATCCAATTCAACTTTATCAAGTTGAATGATCTTATCTGGATCAGACAGAAACTTCCTAAGTTGGGAAGTATGGTATGGAATACATCATGGGCTCGACCCACTTCGGCTGGCAAAGCCAACATATACGTCACTTTCCCAACCATCTCAACAATCTCATAGGATCCAATATATCTCGGAATCAGCTTGGCTTCTTACCAAATCGGCGTACCCCTTTCATAGGCGATACCTGAAACAACACACAATCTCTAACCTCAAGATCTACAAGGCGACGAGCTAAATCAGCATAGTTCTTATGTCGGTCTTGAGCTTCTTTCATCCGATCCTTTGATTCTTATTAACTCGGTAGTCTGCTCAATTACCTCAGGACCTATATTTACCCGATCTGCTGGATCATTCCAGCACAAGGGACTCATGCACTTCCTCCCATACAGTGTCACTAGATTTTCAAAACATGAACTACCGCTTCCGCCTCCAAATCATGCGTCGGGCAGTTCTATTGATCACCTTCGCATTCTGCATCAACACACCACCCAAACTTTTAAGTGAGGTGTTGGTGAAAACTTCGTACTCACCTAACTAATCAGGTAGAGTCAATACAAGTGTCTTTGTCATTTCATTCTTCCAAAGTTTGAACGCTTTCTCACAATCATCATCCCACAGGAATCTGACATCGTTACACAACAATCTCATCTGAGGTCTAGCAATGCTAGAAAATCCCTCAATAACCTAATGTAGTAACCAACAGGATCCAATAAACTCCGGATCTTCCCCACATTCTTATTAACAGACAACACTAAAGCTCCCCAAAGCAACTAATCGACTAAATATGCCCTTTACTGTTTAGCTCATCGAACTGAGGCACTTATAAGGAGCCTTAGAAGTAGAAGCTGCATAAGGCATCAGCTCAAGAGTAAAATCAATCTCCCGGACAGGTAGGAGACTAGGAATTTCACCAGGAAAGACATCCCCGAACTCAGATACAACCGGGACATTCGAGGTAGCTGGAACCACTACTCGAAGATCCCTCATTTGCCACAGGGAGAAAACAACCCCTGGATATCAAATCACAAAATGAAGCAACAGAAACCACACTAATAACTGGTGGAATCAAATTAGGTCAATAAGAAACATACTTACCCAAAGGATTCCAAAAAGGATATTCGTGGAACACCACAATCAATCACAGCACGATGGCGAGAGCCAATCCATGCCAAGTATCACATCAAAATCAACCAGGCCAAAGACCACCAGTTCAGACCTGAATTCACAATCCTCAATGCACAACACAACATCTTTCCACATATGATCACTTTAAACAATATCGCCCAAAGGCAGAGACTAGCATGTGGTAGGGCACTAACAGTCCTACTCCAGGCTCACGAATGAAATTTAGATTCTTAAAAGAACGAGACTCTAGAGTCAAACACAGTAACCGTAATACAAATTGCAACATTAAAAATTCCCATAACAGGGAAACAAGCTTGCCTCTCAACCAGAGAGTTAAAGAGAAACACTCACGGTACAAGAATTTAAAACACTTACTAAAATGTTATCCGATCAACATAACGTTTCCATCACATACAGACAACATACTTGGCAAGTCCTCATAGGTCGACCTTGCCCTATATGCTATGACAGTCCCATATTGTACGAATCTCGTCGTGCAGAACAGCCACCCGGCCTCGTATACGATGCAAACACCCAACGATTCGAATAACAATCACACGTTCTATCGATTGACCCCATAGTCAATCATGTGTCTTGTCACACAATTATTCTGTCTGAATAACCCAACTATACTCTCATTGACATAGATTACAATGGGTTTCCATCGTATTTCATAAACCAATTATATGCTACTGTTAATCTCACCCAAGTTTGTTATCCCACTAGGGAGACTTGCAAGTTGCATCTCACTCTCTGGGGTACTTCAAACCCCTATGGATATCACCCACAAGATTGCTTTCTATTAGAACACCATTCAAATAGCTCGACTCCCAAGAGCCAACCTTTCATTTCAGACGTGGGTTGATCTTAATCACAACATTAACAAACAATGTTAGCAGAAATCACCAATCGTATACAAAGCAGTACATATAAATGACAAAATTAAATAACCGATCAACAGCCATTCATAGTTCTCAATAACTGTGAGATAACAAGGATCCTGACTGGAGTACCACGGTTCCCTCACAGTTCCCCAACTGTGAATTAACCTGGTGTGCCCAGAAATAATCAGATATAATAAAAATAAAATTCAATGCTATATGTACCCCGCACACAACTCACCACCTATGTCTACACAAATTTTAATAAGATAATAGAGCACACAGGCTCTGATACAACTCTGTAACGCCCCGAAAATTCAAACATGATTTTCGCAAGCATTACCCCTGTACTAACTATCCTAAACTAGTGGCCAGCTAATTTAAAACAGCTAGTACAAGACTGAGTAAACCTAAAGTGATCATCTGATTAATTCAGTTTAATGCGGAAACTAAAACAAATAAAACACATAAGCACATAGGAGGTCCCACCATAATAATCAAATAAACATTCCAGCAGCTCATCCAGACTGCAAGCCTCTCAAACAGCATAGCAACCACAGATAGTCTCATAGTATCACATAACCACGTAAAGATAGACATAAAAGTCCTATCTATATGATCTCTCAATACCCTCAAACCCAGTCATGCTCCAGTACCTCCAGCAGGATCTATAAAACAGACAAAGCAAAGGGGTCAACACAAGTACTGAGCAAGGGCATGCGTGCAGGGGTTTATAGGGGGATATAATATAATAATAAACAGATAACAAAAGAAGCAGATAAAACATCACACCGTCCCATACCGGTGCTTCAAGCACAAACATACAATTTATGCAAACATCACACCGTCCCATACCGGTGCTTTAACCGCTAACATACAATTTATGCAAGTGATGCATGGCCTAACATACACCTATCTATCCTATATGCAAATACAATGAATATGCCTAGCCGGCACCTAAAAACCCGGGCGGTATGAACCCACTGGTGAGGATATCATCAACTTCAACCCGTTACAGGGTAACATACACCATCCCCCAGGGATCCGCAATTGCGCCAGCCGCAGCTGAATATCCTATCGCATGCATCACAACCCAAATATATATATGCCCAGGACGGATAGATTCTCTTGCATGCCCAGCATAGCTCGAAAGCATGTCATACCGAGAATCCCCATATCCTCGAAAGCATAATCATATATACGCCCAGGACGGATAGATTCTCTTGCTTGCCCAGCATAGCTTGAAAGCATGTCATACCAAGAATCCCCATATCCTCGAAAGCATAATAACCAATAATCCAGGCATAACAGCCAAATCACAGGCATAACAACCAAATATCCAGGCATAACAGCCAAAATCCACCCCGCAGGGCCATCGGGACTCAACAACACCTATGAAGGCTGCCCGACCAGACATTTCCAAAATCTCCATCTATTCATAATGCAATATCATGCATTATAATAACCACCCCAAAAGGGTAACAGACATAACAGTCAATAATCCACCCCGCAGGGCCATTCAGACTCAACAACACCTGTGAAAGTTGCCCGATCAATCATAAACGTCATAATAACCCATCTGGTTAATAACCATCAATTTCAATGCAATAACATGCATATGAAAATAACATGATAATCAAGAATTACCTTCGCAAGGTTCGCCTGTTCCACAATACCATATAAACATCTCGCGTACCTTTCAAAGCTAAGACAGCATCCCGACACAACATAATGAGTGTCATTTCACCACATGAGTATGAACCTCATGTCCCAACAGGTTGTAACGTTATATTCACGACCTCCATGAGTTATATACACATTCCCAAATTTCAAAACGCCGCAAGGAAATCATAATTCATTCATTAGAGCGAGGAGTTCGACAAGAACACACGAATAGGCATTCATCACCATCTAATAAGCGATATGATAACCCGATAAGCATCTCATCATCTAAATTATCATACCATAAGCTTAAACCCTCATAAATATTGTGAATAATAAACCTGCGAATCAAACAGAAGAAAAATCGAGCAAAAACTCCAATATCATCCAAAAATCACCCCAACACACACAATAATGCAAGCATAACCCTTGCCTTAAATGAGTGATGATCCACAAGCTTCAATAACAGCACCCAAGCCTTCCAATCACCAACAGTAAGCTACAGTGCAAGAATTAATCTCAAAATCCAACAATTTCTCATTTGGACCAAAAATCATGTCCAACGTCGCAGATTACGCCAAATCAGTTTAAAAATTCATACGACAGGCAAAGGATGTGAAATTTAGACTGTAGGTTCCCAAGACATAGAGGAACAACTTTCATGTTTTGTACTTTTTAAAATAAGGCCTAGAAACTGTTCAAAATCCAAGTTCTTTACAAAACATGCATTCTGCCAGAAATTCAACAATAGACTTAAACGTTTCAACATGTGTTAGAAATACTAAAACTCGTCCAAAAATTCTGAAATTTTAACACAAAGTAGATAACACATATATAAGTATTTTTCATGAAGAAGTAATGTGGGTTTGAGGACTCTAAATCATTCAAAAACTCAGATTTCAGAAAATAACATCTCTTAACTTTCAGTAAAAATGGATTTTGACCTTCCGATAAACCAGATCCCATATCTTTTTCATACGACAATTAAAAATCACGAAATGTGACAGAGAGATACTTCACACAATTATGAACATCTTTCATGAAGAAATGGTTGAGGGAAAACAACTATAAAGTGGTCAAAAATGCTCTACAAGTTCAGACTATGGTGCTGTCAGATTTCTAGCAAAATTCTTAAGTAAACCAGATTCAATTTGGGATAGCAAATGGAGTCCAAAATTCGTGAAATTTGGAGGACAAAAACTTTATGATGTTAGGAACATTTTTCATGAAGAAAGGTTTTTTGGAATAAGGTCTGGAAAAGGTTCGAAAATACAGATGCAAAAGGTTGCGCAACAATAGATCAAAGTTGACAGATTTAACAATTGATTGTTCTAAGTTTATAACTTCTAAATTTTTCAACCAAACACATCAAAACTTGAAATGGACAGAGATTCAACTTACATAAGTGATAATGGCCAGAAATGACCATTATTTTCAATCCATTTCCGTGTCTGAAACGGGCATTTGATCGCATTCCGGTCTTATATTAAATAAGAAAGCAGTAGAATTGGACTGATTTATGCATAATTGTAAAAATATTGAGCTGGTATGAAAAATGCATAAATATGTAATTTTATTACACATTTATGTTAGAAAAATCCAAAAACATGAGAAAAAGAAAAGAAAAGAAAAAGGAAATGAAAAGATGGGAAAAGAAATGAAAAACCCATAAAAAGTTGATTTTCAGGATATTACGACGCTAGACACAACTACGGCGCTAAGCATGGATAGCGCCGTAGCTTGGTCTAGCGCCGTAGGAGGAAACTGAAGCTAGAAATGGCTTGATAATACCCATTATTTGGGTATTTCGAGCCTTAATAAAAGTTTAACAAAGCTGGAAATAATGTAAAAAGTGGCTAGCTAGGGTAGCAAATGCTAATGACAACACTGGTCTATAATAAAAATCTAATCTAGGGCATAAATATAAATAATACAAGAAAATAAACTCCTAACTACCTAACTAACCTACACACCTCAAGAACACTAGGTTGTCTTCAAGTTTGAATGTTGTCTGGATGCTGATCATTGGAGTCAACTGGTCCTTATATAGGTGGGAAACCCTAGGCCCATGGGCCCCCAGGCCTTGAGATTGGAGTTCTGAGGCTCAGTACGACGCTATAGCTGGGTACGGCGCTATCCTACTACGGCGCTATAGGTCTAGCGTCGTAGTCTTCCATCCCGAAGACACTCTTTGTTTCTGAATGGACAGCTTACGGCGCTATCCTTGCTTACGGCGCTATACTCAACTACGGCGCTATACATGTTTAGCGCCGTCCACCTTTCTTCAATTGTCAGCTTCAGTTTCCTCCTACGGCGCTAGACCAAGCTACGGCGCTATCCATGCTTAGCGCCGTAGTTGTGTCTAGCGTCGTAATATCCTGAAAAATCAACTTTTTGTGGGTTTTTCATTTCTTTTCCCATCTTTTCATTGCCTTTTTCTTTTCTTTTCTTTTTCTCATGTTTTTGAATTTTTCTAACATAAATGTGTAATAAAATTACATATTTATGCATTTTTCATACCAGCTCAATATTTTTACAATTATGCATAAATCAGTCCAATTCTACTGCTTTCTTATTTAATATAAGACCGGAATGCGATCAAATGCCCGTTTCAGACACGGAAATGGATTGAAAATAATGGTCATTTCTAGCCATTATCAACATCCTCACATTTAATACTGATCGTCCCCGAGCAGTCAGAGTCAATGTTCCTAAAAACACGGACTCTACATATTCAATTCATTTTCGTGGCTTCACAAATCACATTCTTTTTGGATTGGGATAAGACAATCAAAAACTTCAAGTATTAGATTCCCTTGATTGCAGTGTTTAATGAAATGATACTTGCTCACTATATCGGGCCTACAAATCAAACATTATTATCAATCCTTCATGAACATCATGTTTGAAAGATGCAAAGATTAAAAATGAGAATTAAGGGATGACATGAGCATGTTTCATGAAATAGAGCCTCACATATAAGAGAATCGGAAAGTTCACTCACTCTCAATTGGGGTTTAATCATTGAACACTCATAATTAATTTTAATTAAATTATCCCATAAGCTTGCAATCAGACCAACTCGCCACCAGCTCATTTCCTCCAATCGAGATCTCGAGGTCTTATTTAAGGGTTATAATGGGGCATACGGTTGTAACATTTGGTATGGAAGGGAATTTATTGGGTTAAGGAGGGGAAGTCAATCACAAAAAGAGTCCCAAAATCATGAAATGGACATGAGTCCATGGGTTTATTGCTTTATTTTGGTTTAATGACCCCTTGGTCACCTTGTTTTACTGTTTTATGCGGGTTTGTGTTTTTGCTATTGTTTGTGGAATTTCATGCATGATATGTTGGTTAAAAACTCTAACTTAGGTTTATGGTTCATTTGTGCTTTATCTTCACTGTTATTTGAGTTTTCCTTGCACTTTATTTTATTTTTATAACTGTTAATGCTCTCTCTCTTGTCTCCTTTCTTGCATAAAGTGAACCATGAACTTGAAAATAGGGTTAGCAATCGCATAGATTGCATCACCCGAACAACAACATGTTTCTGGGCTAGCTACGGCGCTAACCGCCCTACGGCGCTATCCTTGGATAGCGTCGTAGGTGAGGTTTAGCGCCGTAGTTGCCCTAAACTTGAACAAAAATTTGTCCTACGGCGCTAGACCAACGACGCTATCCTCGGACAGCGTCGTAATTTTTGTTCAGCGTCGTAGGACCCTAAAATACTTAATCTTTCACAAAACCCACTTACGACGCTATACCTACGACGCTATCCTAGGATAGCGTCGTCATTTAGTGTATAGGGCCGTAGCATCTTTCCTTTTTCCAAAAAAAACTTCTTTCTTCCCCAATTTCTCAAACCACCTACGACGCTACACCTACAGCGCCGTAATTTAGTGTATAGCGTCGTACACACCCCTTTAACCCCAAAAATTTCACATCTCTCCCACCAACCCATGACGACGCTATTCTAGGATAGCGTCGTAATATCTGATTAGCGTCGTAATCAGCATCTTCATGCAGATTTTCCATTCTCCATTTCCATCATTAATTAATTGAACCCTCTAGTCATTAATGATTGGTGATTCTAATTAGCAATAATTAAATCATTAATTATTGTGATTAAAGGATCTTTGTTCAATTGTCATTAAAACAATTTTCTATAAAAAAAAATCATGATGTCTTAAACAGATAATCCGGACTGTAATTAATTATTGTAGGAGGGATTATTTAAGCCATCAATTATGGATTGATTCCATAACCTTGCATGAGAAACCAATGTCTCTCATGCAAGTTCTTCTCTTTATTTCATTTTATTTTGTCTTTTGCGTATTGTGTGTAACAATTAGTAAAGAATACATCAGGCTAATGTTGGCGGGTATTCCCTCACGGATAACTAGCTCGTGGTCTGTATATTAATTACTAAATGTTATTTTGCATGGTCCGGTTAGTGGTCGGTGGAAGCCTTGGCGGTTCGTCCATCCGGGATTATAATAGCTGCTCAGCTGACTCCTATTCGGATACAGTTTCTTTTTCTTTATCTTAATTTCAAACCTGAATTTTGAGCTGTAACATTATCAAACGGTGTCGATCAACATTGTTTGAATAGTACTACAGTAAGAAAACATGTAGGTTTTTCTCCCATTTCACAGATAGTAGGAGTCCTGATGATAGCGATCACTGTCATTAAGGTCTTCTGCTGTCCAAAATCATTCCATCTGGAATAATTGGGAACTGGATAGCAGATGTTTGCAGTCCAGATCACCCCAGCTATTTCTGGTATTCTCTTTAGCCAAAATTCTTCTCATCTCCGGCTATTTCATCTTTGTGTTTCAACTTCTGTCTAAACCCACCTTATATTTTGGGTTATTTAATTTTACAATTCTCTATAAATTTATGCATGATATTATTACGTAGATATTGTGGTCATTATTATTTTGGGATCCTTCCCTTGGACATAGAAGTCTTGATTTAAGTCAGATGTCTCGCAATAAATTTCCAACAAAAATTCTTTTATAAAATCCGGATCTGAGTAAGGGATAAATTCCACTGTTATGACTAATTCATATTCGAGTGGGGATTGATTTTGGGAAATTAGAAGCAGAGTCAGCGATTAGGTCTCACCTAGACTGAAAGGGTCTGTGTTCTTATTGAGAGTCTAGTACCTGTTTAGGGAATGATTTTCAAACATCTATTATTTTCCAGAATTACTTTGTGTTGGAAATCTGGTATTAAATATCACACTGAGATGGGGTCCACTTGGATTCAAATACGGTGTGATAGATAATTCTAGAGGAACAATATTCGGGCCTTGGTTATTTTCTAAGGTAGGGTTGAGTTTCTTTCAACTGCTATCCTCTTATGCCAAAGCCTATTTTTGAGTCCTGAGTGAGTGCATCCGGAATGAACTAATTTATTAGTTTATTAGTTTGTATCTCATAACCATCCGGAAGGAAGTGAACACTGCGAGCGGTTCACCGAGAGCCGGGAATTCTTGATCCACATCCGGTCATCCTGACTGGGGGCTTTCTTTTACTACCAGGGTCAGGCTTTCAAAAACCTCCGAGTGATAGGATTTTAAATGCTTTCTTTATCGCTTTCTTCTAAATGCTTTCGTTAGAGGTCACTCGGTTGTATTGAGAGTTGCGTAACTGCTACTAGGACTGATAGTTAAGGGATAGTTCAGGCTCGATTAGAATCTTTGGGCGTGACATGGGGGAATGATGGCGGTACTTGCCACTTCAACTAATGAATTGTCGGGTGTTGCTTGTCCACCACAGATGGCCAACATACTCTTGCAAGGCATTGCAAGAGGAGTTATAAGTTTGTGGTATCTTAGAGTTTGTTTTCTTAAGAGCATGAGAACTCTTACTGTAAGTACCTGTCTGTTAAAGGGAACACGGTATAGAGAGCATGAGAATTAGCTATCTGAAAGGATTATCCCAAACAAAGATTTGTGTATTAAAATGGAAGTTTAATTGTGTTTCATCTGAATCTTGTCCAATTTTTAATCTCTCATTCCTGTCCCTTCTGTCATATCTTAAATCTGCTTTCTTAGAATAATTTTACTCGCTTTCTTAGAATCAGTTTATGGCTTTCTTAGATTAAATTTAATTCGCTCTCTAGAATAATTTTATCTGCTTTATTTAATCGCTTTCATAGTTTAGACTTAAATTATGTCAAGTAGTTGGTAGATCAAACACAAACTTGAATTGAGTAACCGAGTGGAAAATCTTAGTAAATGACGTGGGCCCTGCTTCTATCGCACATTCTCCAGTGAACGATCCGGTCTTACTATAAATTACTGCAATTTTTGACACCGTGCGCTTTCGGGCCACAGTTTCTTAACACGAGTAATAAAAACGTGACAACCTATAAGTATATCCCTAATCCCAACTCCGCAATCATAAAATGATTTTCATTAAACAAAATCAAGACCGAGGTATTATTATTTCGAAAATACTCGTGTGGGAAATTGTCAAAAGTTTCAATAAGCCTCCTCAATCAAGATCCAAACTCCAATTGAAGATTTACACCTTCATTTCAAGCCGGTCTACAAGAAGTTCATCACACAACACCCATTTTCGTCACCTCCAAAACACCCATTAAAAATCACTTCTATTTTCATAAAAACAAGGAATAGATGGGGGAAAACACTTACCTCAAGTTATAGTATGAATCCCCCACTTGATTTCGCACTAAAATCCTCAATTTCTCAAGAATTTCAAGATCCCCAATTTGCCTCTTGCATAGTGACGGGAATGGAGAAGTAATTGACAATGAAATGGGTTTCCTAACCCAAAAATCTGATTTGTAGGCTCAAATAATTGCCTCGGGCCGGGCCAAGGGTTTCGGGTCGGGCCTAAAGTAAGTAATTGGGCTGGGCTATCAAGTATTGGACCAAATACACCTTAATTCTTCAACTTGAGCACTTGAGCTCTTATTAATTTGTGGGTCTGCTACCCACTTATTCATCCACTTCAATATAATAACTCTTCTACAAAATAATATGTATTATTTATCTCTATTAATTAAACACAACTAATTAAATTAATTATGCGTTAATTAATCGGGATGTTACAATCTCTCCCCCTTAGGATCATTTCGTCCCCGAAATGATCATCAATGAACAATCAATGGGAGAATGTTACTTCATTATGAAGAAGTAAAAATCAAAGTCAGGCTACTTCAGTTTCATATGCTCCCCAGTTTCTCCAAATAACATCTTCAGCTCCGTGTCTAGACCACAACACCTTAACCATCAACATGGTTTTATCTCTCGGAACCTCATCATTTGTATCAATCACCCGATCTGGAACTCTTCGAACTTAAGACTAGCATCCAATTCAACTTTATCAAGCTGAATGATCTTATCTGGATCAGACAGAAACTTCCTAAGTTGGGAAGTATGGTATGGAATACATCATGGGCTCGACCCACTTCGGCTGGCAAAGCCAACATATACGTCACTTTCCCAACCATCTCAACAATCTCATAGGATCCAATATATCTCGGAATCAGCTTGGCTTCTTACCAAATCGGCGTACCCCTTTCATAGGCGATACCTGAAACAACACACAATCTCTAACCTCAAGATCTACAAGGCGACGAGCTAAATCAGCATAGTTCTTATGTCGGTCTTGAGCTTCTTTCATCCGATCCTTTGATTCTTATTAACTCGGTAGTCTGCTCAATTACCTCAGGACCTATATGTACCCGATCTGCTGGATCATTCCAGCACAAGGGACTCATGAACTTCCTCCCATACAGTGTCACTAGATTTTCAAAACATGAACTACCGCTTCCGCCTCCAAATCATGCGTCGGGCAGTTCTATTGATCACCTTCGCATTCTGCATCAACACACCACCCAAACTTTTAAGTGAGGTGTTGGTGAAAACTTCGTACTCACCTAACTAATCAGGTAGAGTCAATACAAGTGTCTTTGTCATTTCATTCTTCCAAAGTTTGAACGCTTGCTCACAATCATCATCCCACAGGAATCTGACATCGTTACACAACAATCTCATCTGAGGTCTAGCAATGCTAGAAAATCCCTCAATAACCTAATGTAGTAACCAACAAGATCCAATAAACTCCGGATCTTCCCCACATTCTTATTAACAGACAACACTAAAGCTCCCCAAAGCAACTAATCGACTAAATATGCCCTTTACTGGTTAGCTCATCGAACTGAGCCACTTATAAGGAGCCTAAGAAGTAGAAGCTGCATGAGGCATCAGCTCAAGAGTAAAATCAATCTCCCGGACAGGTAGGAGACTAGGAATTTCACCAGGAAAGACATCCCCGAACTCAGATACAACCGGGACATTCGAGGTAGCTGGAACCACTACTCGAAGATCCCTCATTTGCCACAGGGAGAAAACAACCCCTGGATATCAAATCACAAAATGAAGCAACAGAAACCACACTAATAACTGGTGGAATCAAATTAGGTCAATAAGAAACATTCTTACCCAAAGGATTCCAAAAAGGGTATTCGTGGAACACCACAATCAATCACAGCACGATGGCGAGAGCCAATCCATGCCAAGTATCACATCAAAATCAACCAGGCCAAAGACCACCAGTTCAGACCTGAATTCACAATCCTCAATGCACAACACAACATCTTGCCACATATGATCACTTTAAACAATATCGCCCAAAGGCAGAGACTAGCATGTGGTAGGGCACTAACAGTCCTACTCCAGGCTCACGAATGAAATTCAGATTCTTAAAAGAACGAGACTCTAGAGTCAAACACAGTAACTGTAATACAAATTGCAACATTAAAAATTCCCATAACAGGGAAACAAGCTTGCCTCTCAACCAGAGAGTCAAAGAGAAACACTCACGGTACAAGAATTTAAAACACTTACTAAAACGTTATCCGATCAACATAACGTTTCCATCACATACAGACAACATACTTGGCAAGTCCTCATAGGTCGACCTTGCCCTATATGCTATGACAGTCCCATATCGTACGAATCTCGTCGTGCAGAACAGCCACCCGGCCTCGTATACGATGCAAACACCCAACGATTCGAATAACAATCACACGTTCTATCGATTGACCCCATAGTCAATCATGTGTCTTGTCACACAATTATTCTGTCTGAATAACCCAACTATACTCTCATTGACATAGATTACAATGGGTTTCCATCGTATTTCATAAACCAATGATATGCTACTGTTAATCTCACCCAAGTTTGTTATCCCACTAGGGTGACTTGCAAGTTGCATCTCACTCTCTGGGGTACTTCAAACCCTTATGGATATCACCCACAAGATTGCTTTCTATTAGAACACCATTCAAATAGCTCGACTCCCAAGAGCCAACCTTTCATTTCAGACGTGGGTTGATCTTAATCACAACATTAACAAACAATGTTAGCAGAAATCACCAATCGTATACAACACAGTACATATAAATGACAAAATTAAATAACCGATCAACAGCCATTCATAGTTCTCAATAACTGTGAGATAACAAGGATCCTGACTGGAGTACCACGGTTCCCTCACAGTTCCTCAACTGTGAATTAACCTGGTGTGCGCAGAAATAATCAGATATAATAAAAATAAAATTCAATGCTATATGTACCCCGCACACAACTCACCACCTATGTCTACACAAATTTTAATAAGATAATAGAGCACACAGGCTCTGATACCACTCTGTAACGCCCTGAAAATTCAAACATGATTTTCGCAAGCATTATCCCTGTACTAACTATCCTAAACTAGTGGCCAGCTAATTTAAAACAGCTAGTACAAGACTGAGTAAACCTAAAGTGATCATCTGATTAATCCAGTTTAATGCGGAAACTAAAACAAATAAAACACATAAGCACATAGGAGGTCCCACCATAATAATCAAATAAACATTCCAGCAGCTCATCCAGACTGCAAGCCTCTCAAACAGCATAGCAACCACAGATAGTCTCATAGTATCACATAACCACGTAAAGATAGACATAAAAGTCCTATCTATATGATCTCTCAATACCCTCAAACCCAGTCATGCTCCAGTACCTCCAACAGGATCTATAAAACAGACAAAGCAAAGGGGTCAGCACAAGTACTGAGCAAGGGCATGCGTGCAGGGGTTTATAGGGGGATATAATATAATACTTCCTCCGTTCCTTTTTATTTGACACGGTAGGAGTTTTGTCACTGTTCATTGAGTAACTTTGATTCGACTTTTTAATACAGTTATATAGGACAAAAAATAGTCAAGTGAGATCTTGTTAGATTCGTCTAATCGCATAGATTTAGAATATCAAAGTTTCATAATTTTTACTTGTACGCAATTTGAGATATTGAAGATTGAAAATGTGTATTGGATAGCGTAAAATGTGGGTCCGTGGCAATTAAAAAGGAACGGAGGTAGTAATAAACAGATGACAAAAGAAGCAGATAAAACATCACACCGTCCCATACCGGTGCTTCAACCACAAACATACAATTTATGCAAACATCACACCATCCCATACCGGTGCTTTAACCACTAACATACAATTTATGCAAGTGATGCATGGCCTAACATACACCTATCTATCCTATATGCAAATACAATGAATATGCCTAGCCGGCACCTAAAAACCCGGGCGGTATGAACCCACGGGTGAGGATATCATCAACTCCAACCCGTTACAGGGTAACATACACCATCCCCGCAGGGATCCGCAATCGCGCCAGCCGCAGCTGAATATCATATTGCAGGCATCACAGCCCAAATGTATATATGCCCAGGACGGATAGATTCTCTTGCATGCCCAGCATAGCTCGAAAGCATGTCATACCGAGAATCCCCATATCCTCGAAAGCATAATCATATATACGCCCAGGATGGATAGATTCTCTTGCATGCCCAGCATAGCTCGAAAGCATGTCATACCGAGAATCCCCATATCCTCGAAAGCATAATAACCAATAATCCAGGCATAACAGCCAATCAGAGGCATAACGGCCAAATCACAGGTATAACAGCCAAATATCCAGGCATAACAGCCAAAATCCACCCCGCAGGGCCATCGGGACTCAACAACACCTATGAAGGCTGCCCGACCAGACATTTCCAAAATGTCCATCCATTCATAATGCAATATCATGCATTATAATAACCACCCCAAAAGGGTAACAGACATAACAGTCAATAATCCACCCCGCGGGGCCATTCAGACTCAACAACACCTGTGAAGGTTGCCCGATCAATCATAAACGTCATAATAACCCATCGGGTTAATAACCATCAATTTCAATGCAATAACATGCATATGAAAATAACATGATAATCAAAAATTACCTTCGCAAGGTTCGCCTGTTCCACAATACCATATAAACATCTCGCGTACCTTTCAAAGCTAAGACAACATCCCGACACAACATAATGAGTGTCATTTCACCACATGAGTATGAACCTCATGTCCCAACAGGTTGTAACGTTATATTCACGACCTCCATGAGTTACATACACATTCCCAAATTTCAAAACACCGCAAGGAAATCATAATTCATTCATTAGAGCGAGGAGTTCGACAAGAACACACGAATAGGCATTCATCACCATCTAATAAGCGATATGATAACCCGATAAGCATCTCATCATCTAAATTATCATACCATAAGCTTAAACCCTCATAAATATTGTGAATAATAAACCTGCGAATCAAACAGAAGAAAAATCGAGCAAAAACTCCAATATCATCCAAAAATCACCCCAACACACACAATAATGCAAGCATAACCCTTGCCTTAAATGAGTGATGATCCACAAGCTTCAATAACAGCTCCCAAGACTTCCAATCACCAACAGTAAGGTACAATGCAAGAATTAATCTCAAAATCCAACAATTTCTCATTTGGACTAAAAATCATGTCCAACGTCGCAGATTACGCCAAATCAGTTTAAAAATTCATACGACAGGCAAAGGATGTGAAATTTAGACTGTAGGTTCCCAAGACATAGAGGAACAACTTTCATGTATTGTACTTTTTAAAATAAGGCCTAGAAACTGTTCAAAATCCAAGTTCTTTACAAAACATGCATTCTGCCGGAAATTCAACAATAGACTTAAACGTTTCAACAGGTGTTAGAAATACTAAAAGTCGTCCAAAAATTCTGAAATTTTAACACAAAGTAGATAACACATATATAAGTATTTTTCATGAAGAAGTAATGTGGGTTTGGGGACTCTAAATCATTCAAAAACTCAGATTTCAGAAAATAACATCTCTTAACTTTCAGTAAAAATGGATTTTGACCTTCCGATAAACCAGATGCCATATCTTTTTCATACGACAATTAAAAATCACGAAATTTGACAGAGAGATACTTCACACAATTATGAACATCTTTCATGAAGAAATGGTTGAGGGAAAACAACTATAAAGTGGTCAAAACACCCATTTTCGTCACCTCCAAAACACCCATTAAAAATCACTTCTATTTTCATAAAAACAAGGAATAGATGGGGGAAAACACTTACCTCAAGTTATAGTATGAATCCCCCACTTGATTTCGCACTAAAATCCTCAATTTCTCAAGAATTTCGAGATCCCCAATTTGCCTCTTGCATAGTGACGGGAATGGAGAAGTAATTGACAATGAAATGGGTTTCTTAACCCAAAAATCTGATTTGTAGGCTCAAATAATTGCCTCGGGCCGGGCCAAGGGTTGCGGGTCGGGCCTAAAGGTAAGTAATTGGGCCGGGCTATCAAGTATTGGACCAAATACACCTTAATTCTTCAACTTGAGCACTTGAGCTCTTATTAATTTATGGGTCTGCTACCCACTTATTCATCCTCTTCAATATAATAACTCTTCTACAAAATAATATATATTATTTATCTCTATTAATTAAACACAATTAATTAAATTAATTATGCGTTAATTGATCGGGATGTTACACTTTATAATTCTTTCAAAGCCCCTTAAGCAACCGGGGGACAACTCGCCCTACCCTAATCAAATTTCGATAGCGTAAGTCAAAAAATTGGATTACATTTTGTATATTTATCTTTATCATACTTCGGTCATCTGCAATTGACACTACTTTCGTATATTTTTCATCAACATTTCATTGTCAAACTTTGTGCACTTTAGAAATTTATTGGCGTGTTATTTGATGGGAAATTTTTGAATGAGTAAAATTTTCATTTTTCAAAAGAATTCACAAAAGCGTGCATATAATATCGCCATATAATGGCATGCATCCGATCATACTGCTATATTAATCATTATGTCAATATTGTAATATAGAAATTATTTTTGTGGATGTGATTATGTAGAAAATTATAATATTTTCACCTTAACATCCAATAATAATAACATGCTATAATTTTCAATTATTTATTTTATAAGATACTGTAATTGTCTCGTAAATGAATGACTTTTACAATGATTCTCCAATCATATTTGTTTTATTTCGTGAAATTAAACTATCATACTTTAATATATACGTCATTTCTTTTAATTTGAATAATGATTTAATATTGGATAATGAATCCAAAAATGTGTTATTAATCATTAATATAAAATTATTGGATAATAATTTTGTTGATTATTGCCATAATTATAATGATCAGTTATTTTGGTAATACAATAACCATTTAATTTATGCTTATATTTTAAACCACATTAGCAATCTGTTCAACTATCATATAATAATCATTCATCGGACTTCCTATTTTTCTTGGTAATATATTGCCAATACATTTTTGGCGCCTCATTATAACTATTATATATATTTTTAATGTTATGCATGCTTCAATGCAAAGAAGAACTGTAATACCCGTAAATTTGAGAATATAAAAATAGGAATTAATCCAATAGGAGAGAAGGTTTTGTTTCCAAGAACCCGTAGACGCGGAAATGCACGGAAGTCAAAGGACGGCGAATTAGAACCCGACGGACCAAAACCGACGGTCTTAAGATTTCAAGCATGAAATCGAATTGAGACGGAATAAATTTATGATGAGAAGCATGATCCGAAAATGACCCGGAAAATCGAGCGCGAAAACGTGGAATGATAGAAGTCCGAAAGAGATGAGAAAAAGACCCGACGGATCGGATCGCACGGACCCGCCCGGACCGCAGTCCAGGCGGGGACCGTGCGCTGGCCGGGCGGGGTTTGGCCAAAAGGCGCGCCAACCCCGCGTGGCTCCACAGGATTTGGCAAGTTGCGCGTTTTCGGCGATTTCTTACCATAATTCGACCTCCCGACTTTGGAAAGCAGATTTTGGTCGAAGGGAAAGCTTTTAGGGCGACTTAGGGCTGCCTCCTCACCCTTTTCATCAGTCACAAATCTCCCTCCACTCTCCCCAAACTCTCCCAAGCCAAAACACTCTCCCGACGAACTTCCGGCAACTTCCGGCAACCATCAACGACCATAGGAACGTGTAGATCAAGGTTTACACCCCTTAGACCGTTGGTAAGAGTATCCAGATTCATCTACTCGTTTTTATCTCCAATTTTTAATCTAACTTTCGAATATTGGACTTGTAATCACGTTCGTGATCGAAGGAGGAAGAGAACGTGTGCAAGGATCCGTTCGTAGTGTTTTCGGACAAGCCGAGCGACCCTAGGACGACTCAAGAACACAAACACTGTAAGTTGAGCCTTCCATATCAATACGGGTGGTTTAGGGGCGTCCGGTATAGTCGTAATGCAACGAAACGTGAAAACCAAAGTTAAAAACCCCAATACGCGCAGTTTTTGAAATTCGTCTAAAACTCATATTTCGAGGATTCAATCCGGGAAACTCAAAACTAGACTTTTAATCCTAACACATAAATCTATGTTGTGTAAAAATTTCAGACATTTTCGTTAACGTTTGCTATTTTAAATTGCATCGAAAAGAAACTGTTTTGACAAAACGTGTTTGAAATCTGCCTATGAACATGTCCGAACTTAGTGAGTCTGTTTCTATATTTTGTAGTCCGATTTGACCTTTACAATCTAAATACAAGTTATAGATAATCATGTCTAGTATATGTGGTTAAAATTTCAGAATTTTTGGAGTCCATTTGATGTGTCAAAAAGCCAATTTTCTGAACTGTGACAAATCTGCTTTGGGACAGTAAACTGTTTCCGCATTAAACTCGATTTTTGACATGTTTCCTCAACTTATTTCAAGAAAGTTAAAACACGAAAGTTGTTCGTTAGGGTGTTTTGCATAGACTGTGAAATTTTTAGATTTTTCGGACTTAAACCGAATTTTTAAATTGAAAAGGCGTAAACTGTGACGCCAAGTTACATTTAAATCGAAGGATTTTGAAATTTCGAAACGAACGATCAAAGATTTGAAATACGATACATCTATACTTTTGAAAAACCCCGATACATTAAATCTAAACGATACATGAGATACTTAGGTGGAGGGTGAGTGCTCTGCAGGGTGCCCCTCTAGCCTTTCTCTTTGGGCCTATAATGGACGAGAGAATTTGATGAGATATTACTCCAATTGGCGGGAGATACATGGCCTACTCTCTCGGCTTGTCCGTATGGATTTCCCGAGGCTCCGGAGTGGTACTGGGTATGGCAGATACGGCTGCGGCCGCCGGATCACCGGCTAAACGAGATACTTACGAAACGGCTGCGGCCGCCGGATCACCGGCTATACAAAACACTGAGAAATGGTTACGTGACGGGGAAATAAAAGATTTAATATTTTTAAGTATTTATTTATTTTTGCATGTCTTTAAATTATGCATTTAAATTATGTCTTTAAATCTCATATCATGACTAAATTGTTATTGTGGATTAAATGCATGTTCAAGTACACAATTAAAATATTATTTCCTTTAAATTTTGTGAATGCATGTTAGGAGTGAAATTTTAAATTATCTAATTAAATCCCTTTATTGCTATGTTAGGATCGACTTACTCAGTATTTTATATACTGATAAAATTGTTGTTTTCTCTTTTCTTTTCAGAGTATGAAGATAATGCATGAGCATATGCATTGGGGGATGGAAAAACTTTAACATCGTTTTTATTGCTTTTGTGATACTTGCATAATGGGCATGTAAATCCCGAGTTTTGGCCATGTCGGCCACCTTACATTTTTCCGCTGCGATATATTATTACTACTACTATGTGTGTGGATGATACTTAATATTATTTTTAATTAGATTCCGGACTTGTTTTTAAACCTTTTTGCAATACCTATAGCCTTGCATCTCTTTGGCAAGCTCGGAGAATCCGTGTCTTGCTAGAGAGATGTGGCGGTTACATCCCGGCCTGGGTTATCAAATCCGGGGTGTTACAAGTTGGTATCAGATCCCGGAATATTTTAAAGCTACTATTATTATTATTTTAAAATATTTTGAGCTAAGTATTATTTTTAAATTTATTATTATCATTATTATTTTTAAGACTACTAGTATTATTATTTTAGCCCAAAATTTGAGCCAAAAATTTTTCTATCCAATTAGTATAATATTTTGAGCCCAAAAGGGGGTTAAATTATTTTGACCCAATAATTATTTATTCTAAACCCAACCATTTCGGCCCAAATACCCATGTTTTTACTTCTTAAGTTCAAATTATTTCTTTTGGCCAATATAGAGGCCCAACTTTTTAACTCCATGATTAAAATTTAAATTAAATTAAATTAATTTTTTTTTTGGGGGGGGGGTTGCATGTGCATATTCATATAGATTTAAATTCCTGCATATCTTGACTTTTATCCGAAACATGTCCTGACTCTAACCTCCCTTGTTGACATTAGATGGCCGCCCCAAACGCGAACATGATCAACCTACTAATGAGGTTGATTGAAGCATACCTCGAATCTCCTCAAAACGTGAACAACTTCAGACTAAGGGTAGAACAAATGGGAGCTAACCTGGGTCACCTAACTAATCTGGGCCAAGCAGGACATCAAGATATAACCCAACTCCAAATCCAAATCAATGAACTCCAGACCCGCGAGACTGAACTTCGGACCCAGATGGACGATGTAGAGACCGAAGTAGGGGTCGTGGGACATCAACTGCATCATCTGAAGGATGATCTACTTCCACCCGCCCCTCTCGACCTGGGGACTCCTCCCGCAGCTAGCCCCGTAGTTGATCCTGTCGCTGTCCCTACAGCCGCCCAACCTTCAGTTGTTGTCGTTGATCCTGCCCCGGCCGCTGGGCCCAACTGGCCAGCGAGCCCAGTATTCCATGGACCCCTTGGCTGGGGTACCATTGAGGAGTCGAGCGATGAGGATGATCCCATGGAGGACCCAACCACCTACACTCCCTCAGCTTAGAGACCTTTTATCGCATTCTTTCTACTATTACCGTTCCTATTTTCCGAACTATTCCTATCCTTGTGATTCCTACAGCTTGTATCAAATAACGTTTTCTACTGAGCAATAAAATACAAGCATTTATGCTATATTCTACTTCCATTATCCATAGTGCCCACATATATATATGTATGCACATATTTAAAACCGCCTTCCATATCCAAACGAATGGTGGGGGATTCAACAGAACAAAGGTACAAGGTATTAATAAGCAAACAACACATATAAATGTCAATCAAACGGGAGTACCTCGAACCCTAGAACCTGAAATCCCAAGTCATCAATTAACCACAGTTCTAGAGTTAACAACCGAAATAGATAATCATGGAGTGACACAACAAAAGCACAAACTACGAAACACGGAAATGGAAATCATCGTCTTACAGTCTCATAAGGAAACTACTTCTACTACGCACCCTAAGAGTACCGTAAAAACAAAGGGTCACTGATCAGGAGGCGGGAACTGGCGACGCATGTAATCGTCCATCTGACGCATGTAGCCATACATGTCAGTCATGGTGGCCTGCTGCTCCGTCTGTCTCATAGTGAGCGTGTCCATACGATCCTGATAGAGATCCATTCTAGCATCCAAGGCATCGTAGCGAGCCTGCCCAGCTGCAAACCCGGCGTCCATACCTATACGAATCTCCTGCATCATCTGGAGCATCCGCGCCATGTCCTGACCCGGCGGCGGAACCACACCCCGCTGTGGGACCACAGGAGGAGGAGGAGGTGGCTGCTCGGAAGGGACAACTAAAAACAAACCACCATCCTCGGGCTGCGGGCGCAGTATGGCCCGAGGTGCTCCACGACGCAAGGCACTGCGTCGAGCGGTGTAAGTCGGAATACGGTAGCGCTCGCCCGCCGCTAAAGGATAGGGGTCCGTCTCGGGAGAGGTACGGATCCCCTGGGCAGCACATAGCCCGCAAATGAGGTGTGCGTGAGTAATCACCCTACTCCCTTGCCCTTGTCGTAAGCCCCTCAAGTTGTCCGCAATGCAAGCTCCCACATTCACTCTACCGCCCCGGACGATAAAGCAAACAGTCTCAAAGACATGGTCTATGACGATATGACTCCGGGTGATCGGCCGAACGCGTCCTAACCAAAGCTGAGCAAGTACACGCCAAGGAGCATCCAAAGACTTCAGCTGCAACTCGTGGGGGTACCCAGTCTGCGGGGGTACCTCGGTACACAAGACACCCCAGGCAGGAGCATAAACCCGGCCCTCTGGCTGTGGACGGAACTCGCCGTCGTCGGGTAAACCAAAATAGATGTTGATCGCCCGGGCACTGAAGTGTAGGTAGCGACCGCGAACCCAGACTCGAGAAAGGTCGTCGTCTACCCCAAGACCGCTGATGTTGGCGATAACCTCCATAGCTAGATAGCCGGAGGCAACGCCATCGGGATGACGTGCAAGACCGGTCCACTGGAGATGCCCCAAAAGTGCACTGATCCGGTCATCACCCATATGATCGGGGAACAAGCCTCGCTCGGGAACATAAGCCCTGTTTCGATGAAGCTCGTCGAAATAGAAGTCCTGGGCAGCCATCGTCGAAAACCGGAATCTATCATGCCGGCGAGGACGCACCTCGTCAGGGAGATCTCTGAGCCTCGGCTCCTGCTCCTCGTTCTCCTCGGACTCACTGTCGTCACTATCCGGCATCACCGGGACGGCAGTACTAGGACCGGCTGCATCACGTCGGGTAGCTCGTCTCTTGGCCCCCGGAAGGACCATAAGGAACGCCAAGATGAACCACAGGAAGAGCAACATCCTGCGAACACCCAATACCAATTGTTAGACTAATGACCCACACACGAAACAACATCAAATATATATACATAGTCCCAACGGGAGAAATCTAAGAAAGCTTCGAACTTAATAGTTACTAATACATACCAGAAGATAACCAAACCAATGATTGTACCCAAATAAAATCGGAAACCCATTGCGGCATTTCATCGAACACGTTAAATGCGAAAAACAACAAGCTTCAATTATACTCATAAGATACACGAAATTTGCCCATAAATTAACAATTGCTCAAGCAACAACTCATCATCATAATATGACACCAAACAACAACAATGAAACCATCTTTCATGTCACAATACCACCCAAAAATGAAGAATTTCATATTATTCCTAAATACCCACATCGCCGAGAAATGGCCAAAAGCAAATACACATTGGGGCATAAGCTCAACAAAATCAACAAAAACAACATCAATAATCACATATGCTTGCTAATTTGCACAAATCAAGCTTAAAAATAACAAATCCCCAAATTGTACACATAAACCCTAATTTCGCAATCTACCCAAATTCTAACAAATCAAGACATAAAAATTGAAATTGACAAGCTAAAATAGAAGATACATACCTTACAAAGAGAAATCGGAGTCGAAACCGGAAGAATCTGAGCACGGAAGAACGAAATTGAGAGGAAGTTGGGAGGAATTTCGGAAATGACAGGGACGAAATGGCTCGCGCGGGGCGCGAGCCCTATTTCTTCCCACTGGTGGCGCCGCGCGGTGGCCGGGCGCTAAAGCCCATAACCCCGCGCGAACCCCGCGCGGGACGCGGAAAATGAATTTTTTTTCTTTTTCTTTTCGATTTTCTTCTCCTATTTATTTACTCATCCCCTGCTTCACACTATACGACTGGACCAGTGAGTGTGATTCCGCATTCCAAGAATTCAAGAAACGACTTAGCATTGCGCTGGTATTGGCACAACCATCGGAGATGGGGGGGGGGGGACTTCGAGGTGTACAGCGACGCCTCGAAGGAAGGATTGAGATGCGCGCTAATGCAAGCTCGAAGGGGTATAGCACACGAATCACGTCAATTAAAGCAACACGGGGGGAACTATCCGATGCACGACTTGAAACTAGCCGCAGTCGTGTTCGCTTAAAGATATGGATGCACTATATGGACGCAAAGGCCGAAGCCCATTGAGCTGGGAAAAGAGCGAGAGGACTATGACAATTGGACCACAACTTGTTGAGGACATGGCTCAACAAGTCAAAATAATCCAAGGAAAGATGAGAGCCGCGCAAGACCGGCAAAAGAGCTATGCCGACGTGAGACGGCAAGATTTGGAATTCCAATTAGGCGTTAAGGTCATGTTGAAGGTATCACCGATGAAAGGTGTGATGCGCTTTGGCAAGCGGGGAAAATTGAGTCCACGGTACATAGGACCATACGAGATCCTAGAAAGAGTGGGGAATCTTGCATACCGACTAGCATTAGCGCCACAACTTGCTCGTGTCCACGACGTGTTCCACGTCTCACAACTGAAGAAATACGTCCATGATCCGACCCACGTACTCCAACCGGAGGAAATTGAGCTGGACGATGACTTAAGCTACGAAGAATTCCGGTGCGAATACTCGACAGGAAGGGGAGGGTAACAAGGAATAAGACCGTGAGAATGGTTAAAGTTCTTTGGTCTAACCACGAAGCCGAGACGGCAACGTGGGAGCTAGAGGCAGACATGAAGGATCGTTACCCAACCCTATGCCAAGACAATGCAACAACAGTTATGGGGGCATAACTGTAATCTTAAGAGGGGGAGGATGTGACGACCCGAACATTTCCGGATATTTTATACGAATACTTTTACCCCAAATAAACAAATTCAAATTGTTTTGAACTACGTAATGACTTGATCCCTTCACGGGGTACGTAGGCAACTCGGAAATTTCAATTCTGGGTTCAGTCAAATAATAACAAACAACGACACACAATAATACAATCGCTTAATCAAACAATTCCCGAACTCGCGAGAGGATGAAGTGCAACTTCGAGGACGAAGTTGGTTCTTAAGGGGGGTAGACTGTAATACCCGTAAATTTTAGAATATAAAAATAGGAATTAATCTAATAGGAGAGAAGGTTTTGTTTCCAAGAACCCGTAGACGCGGAAATGCATGGAAGTCAAAGGACGACGAATTAGAACCCGACGGACCAAAACCGACGGTCTTAAGATTTCAAGCATGAAATCGAATTGAGACGGAATAAATTTATGATGAGAAGCATGATCCGAAAATGACCCGGAAAATCGAGCGCGAAAACGTGGAAGGATAGAAGTCCGAAAGAGAGGAGAAAAAGACCCGATGGATCGGATCGCACGGACCCGCCCGGACCGCAGTCCAGGCGGGGACCGCGCGCTGGCCGGGCGGGGTTTGGCCAAAAGGCGCGCCAACCCCGCGTGGCTCCACAGGATTTGGCAAGTTGCGCGTTTTCGGCGATTTCTTACCATAATTCGACATCCCGACTTTGGAAAGCAGATTTTGGTCGAAGGGAAAGCTTTTAGGGCGACTTAGGGCTGCCTCCTCACCCTTTTCATCAGTCACAAATCTCCCTCCACTCTCCCCAAACTCTCCCAAGCCGAAACACTCTCCCGACGAACTTCCGACGAACTTCCGGCGACTTCCGGCAACCATCGACGACCATAGGAACGTGTAGATCAAGGTTTACACCCCTTAGACCGTTGGTAAGAGTATCCAGATTCATCTACTCGTTTTTATCTCCAATTTTTAATCTAACTTTCGAATATTGGACTTGTAATCACGTTCGTGATCGAAGGAGGAAGAGAACGTGTGCAAGGATCCGTTCGTAGTGTTTTCGGACAAGCCGAGCGACCCTAGGACGACTCAAGAACACAAACACTATAAGTTGAGCCTTCCATATCAATACGGGTGGTTTAGGGGTGTCCGGTATAGTCGTAATGCAACGAAACGTGAAAACCGAAGTTAAAAACCCCAATACACGCAGTTTTTGAAATCCGTCTAAAACTCATATTTCGAGGATTCAATCCGGGAAACTCAAAACTAGACTTTTAATCCTAACACATAAATCTAGGTTGTGTAAAAATTTCAGACATTTTCGTTAACGTTTGCTATTTTAAGTCGCATCGAAAAGAAACTGTTTTGACAAAACGTGTTTGAAATCTGCCTATGAACATGTCCGAACTTAGTGAGTCTGTTTCTATATTTTGTAGTACGATTTGACCTTTGCAATCTAAATGAAAGTTGTAGATAATCATGTCTAGTATATGTGGTTAAAATTTTAGAATTTTTGGAGTCCATTTGATGTGTCAAAAAGCCAATTTTCCGAACTGTGACAAATCTGCTTTGGGACAGTAAACTGTTTCCGCATTAAACTCGATTTTTGACATATTTTCTCAACTTATTTCGAGAAAGTTAAAACACAAAAGTTGTTCATTAGGGTGTTTTGCATAGACTGTGAAATTTTCAGATTTTTCGGACTTAAACCGAATTTTTAAATTGAAAAGGCGTAAACTGTGACGCCAAGTTACATTTAAATCGAAGGATTTTGAAATTTCGAAACGAACGATCAAAGATTTGAAATACGATACATCTATACTTTTGAAAAACCCCGATACATTAAATCTAAACGATACATGAGATACTTAGGTGGAGGGTGAGTGCTCTGCAGGGTGCCCCTCTAGCCTTTCTCTTCGGGCCTATAATGGACGAGAGAATTTGATGAGATATTACGCCAATCGGCGGGAGATACATGGCCTACTCTCTCGGGTTGTCCGTATGGATTTTCCGAGGCTCCGGAGTGGTACTGGGTATGGCAGATACGGCTGCGGCCGCCGGATCACCGGCTAAACGAGATACTTACGAAACGGCTGCGGCCGCCGGATCACCGGCTATACAAAACACTGAGAAATGATTACGTGACGGGGAAATAAAATATTTAATATTTTTAAGTATTTATTTATTTTTGCATGTCTTTAAATTATGCATTTAAATTATGTCTTTAAATTTCATATCATGACTAAATTGTTATTGTGGATTAAATGCATGTTCAAGTACACAATTAAAATATTATTTCCTTTAAATTTTGTGAATGCATGTTAGGAGTGAAATTTTAAATTATCTAATTAAATCCCTTTATTGCTATGTTAGGATCGACTTACTCAGTATTTTATATACTGATAAAATTGTTGTTTTCTCTTTTCTTTTCAGAGTATGAAGATAATGCATGAGCATATGCATTGGGGGATGGAAAAACTTTAACATTGTTTTTATTGCTTTTGTGATACTTGCATAACGGGCATGTAAATCCCGAGTTTTGGCCATGTCGGCCACCTTACATTTTTCCGCTGCGATATATTATTACTACTACTATGTGTGTGGATGATACTTAATATTATTTTTAATTAGATTCCGGACTTGTTTTTTTTTTGAGGAAAAAGATTGTTTCATAAATCATAATGGCAAAGAGTTTAGGACAACAATAGAGTAACAATAGAAGCAAGCTACACAACTTGCTCAAGTACATTGATATACTCTCCTGCTCCATCATCCAATTTCGAAATTCAAATAACCTGCTCATACCTATCCTTACCACATCTGCTCGAAAATGAACTAACAGTGACCAAAGTATACTCAGCAAAATTCCCTCTTCGCAGATTTCCAAGTAATGTTCTCCAGAAAATAAGGCAACAGGCCTCTTCAAAGATGACATAACTGACAATCCACGCACTTGCTTAAAAACATATCACCCCTGCAAAAACCTTCACAAACTCTACATCGAAATGAGGGGCTAGGATAGATTATACCAGGGACAGTGTACCAGGGACAGGCTAAAAAAAGAGTCGGGGCACGGCAACAGAAAAAAGGAATAAAGTGAATGGCCAGAGGTAACGAAATGGGTACCCGGCTAATGAAAGATGAGGAACCAACGTAACTGCTCAACCAATCCCTGACATTTAGCACGAAAGTGGACACAACAAAGGGGATCCAATTCAAACATCTAAAGAAACTCTGATTACCAACAACAATGGCTCACTATGCAACATTCCCAGCCCTTACTACACAACTCACCAAACCCTTATCTAAGATAATTCACAAAGCCTCGATTCTATTTTTTCTCTCTACCTCAATTAGACATGATCTTCTCAGTACTTTCTCTTAATCTCACTTTCTTCTCTAATTTTTCTTTTCACTTTTTCTTTTACTCTTCTTTTTTTTTTTTTTTTTTTTCCCTCTTTCTCGACCTTTTCTTCCTTTCTACAATTCTTTCCTTCTTTTACCTTCTAAATACCCAATAAGTTACTACCAATCTAAATATCCACCATCTCTCAAACTGACATGCTCGCACTCTCCCAATATCAAGACACCATCCAATCTCCCTAGAATTCCCCATGCCAAATAATTACGTCATCAAAAATTTGAATATGAGAAAGCCACGGTGGTTCCAGCACCTTCCAAAAGCCAAGGAATTAAAGGCCAAACAAGTCAATGCAAAAGGTTCAGGTGAATAATGACATGAAAAGAATTTAATGGTTTATGGTCCTGCACCAGGGAGTTTTAAGGCAAAGAAACAGGAAACAATCAAATGGTTCAGGTATATGATAAAATGAAAAGAGTATGGCCATTCCCACAGGATCAGACTTAACACAGTAAATGTTGTTGGAGGGCAGTTTGAATGATGCTGGTATAACCTATAGCCCTTATACTTTTCAATGTAATGGAATGAAGGTGCAGGTTTGGTATGCAATTTAATCAAGTCGAGGAATGCAGATATGATCATACCTTATTTTCGCCACGCATGATCTTAACTTCTCAGTGCTCACCAGGGAATTTGTCAGCTTGCTTATCAACATTCAATCACCCTGTGATAGTAGTCCTCAACGTACTTTGTCATGGAGTTCGAAAAACATCAGCATCCATGTCGTTTGTGGTTCATGTTTGCAAACATAAGAAATCACCATCCTGAGCACTCCAGTATCGTACATTATGTGACTCCCAATCAACGCAACAACAGGCCAGCCTCCAAAATGAATATTTATTCACTGAGAGTTACACCCAGATGTCTGAACATAATACTCCAGCGTAGTGGCATTTCCAGAGTTTGAATCCCAGAGTAGTCGTTCTCTCCCCAGCTTCTTGAGATCCTGCAACTTATATGTATAAATATATATATAAATCTATATGTTATTATTGTTGTTATTCTTTTGCCCTGCATCGCAAGCCCATTGCAGGTTCATCCCTGAGCCCCTCCCGACATCTAAATTGAAATTCTTCACAGCCACACCCTGTCCGCCCCTCTTGCCTCTAGTATAATACGCTGTCACCTTGCCCCCTATTCAAACAACCGCAGTCATCAGCTGCGGATCCACTCTTCAATGCTGCCATGTCCAGCCGCACCAAGCCTCGCCCAATGGTCCGCGAGTTCGTTCCTTTCCCTTAATATATGTAGAACCCGAACATCCCCACCAAAATTAATCACTTCCTGTATAGGCGGCAACAAATAATGTAGGCGTCTGGGCACTAAACCTGGAGAGTTTACCCATCTAACCACATTAGCGCTGTCGCACTCAAAAATTAGTCTGATTAGCGGAAAGCCTTGGTCCCTGATGAGAGCCTTACACACACGATTAATTGCAATCATTTCGGCTTCTGTAGAGTCCTTAATGCCAATATGGTCTGACAGAATGAAAATAACCTCCCCATATTCATCCCTAATCACTCCCCCGATCCCCGCCGGCCCGGGGTTGCCTAACGACGAGCCATCCGTATTTACCTTCCATCGACCCCTTCCAGGTCTAATCCAGACCAATCCACCTCGAGCGCTCTTGTTACGCCACTGTGTAGACCTTCTCAGGCTATAAGGAAAATTTGAATTCAACCATCCAATACTTAGATCGAAGTCTTCTTCGGTAGCCTTCCACCAAAAGCCGATTCTCCACCTTAATTCGTCCTTCGCCGCCCTAATATCCACTCTCTCGCCTTTGAACACCACCCCATTTCTTATTTTCCATAAAGTCCAGCAAATTACCGCCCCTATTACCAACCACACCTCCTTGATATCTTTTTTCATGTTGACGTCGCACCACCAAGACAGCAAGTTGACAACTCTACCGGGCATCACCCAATCAACCCCAAACAAACTTACACCATAGTACCATAAGGATTGGGCCACCACGCATGTGCAAAACAGATGATCCAGTGTCTCACATGCCTGTTCGCAACATGGGCATAGATTGTTCGAGGCAGGAACACAGCCTCTACTAACGAGTAGGTCTCGGACAGGTAATGCCCCAACAGTAATTTTCCACATCAGTACCTTGGCCTTCATTGGGCACTTCATTTTCCACATGCACTTCCACAACCGAGACACATCAAAATCCTGTTCACCGTCCTCCCTGTACCAGCATGATTTTGTTGAGAATCCTCCATTGCCTTCAAGTGTCCAGCAAGTCCGATCCTCCATATATCTACACAGCTTGTGGCCTCCTATCACGTCTCGAAAAGCCCTCCACACCTCCACCTCCCAATCGAATATATGTCTTCTCAATTGGATGGACCACTCCCATTTGAAACCAACCCAAGACCCGTATTCTGAAATCCAACCATCCTTATTGATAGCTAGAGCGTAGATACGAGGGAACATCTCCCTTAAAGTCGAACCCCCCTCAACCCAACTATCTAGCCAAAATCTTGTTCTATTACCATTTCCCACCAAGATGGCCAACTCATTCCCATTAGTTCTGTCACTAACACTCTTCCATGCCTTACAAATATTGCCCCACACTGATCTCACAATCCTCATATCCGGTACAAGTGGAGCCTGTCCCTTATAGTATTTAGCGTTGATGACTTCAGTCCACATCCCTTTCTCTTTCCCGAACCTCCATCTCCACTTGTAAAGGAGCGCATTGTTAAATTTAGTAGTATCCCAAATGTTGAGGCCACCTAGCTCCTTAGGCATGCAAATCTTATCCCATCCAATTGTATGCAATTTCCTATTGCCATCCCACTCATCCCAGAAGAACCGCCTTTTAACCTTTTCCAACCTATTCGCCACCTGAGCAGGAATTTTAAACAAAGACAAAAAATATATTGGCAAGCTGTTCAGCACAGATCTGATGAGGCAGAGTCTCCCTGCTTGAGTAAGTAATCGCCCCTTCCATCCCGCCATCCTTCTTTCCACCCTATCCAACACCGGTTGCCAAATTTCCGTCCCATTCACTCTACCACCGATTGGAATACCCAGATACTTCAATGGCCACTCTCCCACCCCACAACCCAAAACACTCGCTGCCTCCCTCTCCAATGTAGAAGAACAATTAATACCGATTACACTCGACTTCTTGAAATTTATCTGTAAACCCGTGGCCCAAGATAGACACCTCAACAAGCGCTTTAATATCACCACCTGTGACAACTCCCCTTCACAAAATAAGATGGTGTCGTCCGCATACTGTAAATGGGTAATTACCGGTCCTCCCTCGCCAACCCCCAGCCCCTCTATCAACCCCAATTCTGCTGCCCGAGAAATCAGCCTGTTCAAAACTTCCGCCACAAGCACGAAAAGATACGGAGAAATAGGATCGCCTTGTCGTAGGCCTTTTTTAAGTTTGAAAAAGTCAGTTGCTGTTCCATTGATTAAAACCGCCGCCGAAGCAGAGGTGACACACTCCCTAATCCAACTTATCCACTTATCGCCAAATCCCATTATTTCTAATACCCGAAAAAGTACCTTCCAAGAGACATTGTCATAAGCCTTAGCAAAATCTAGCTTTATGACAAAGCCCTTCTTATTCGCCCTCTTAGTAGAATGAATTACCTCTGCCGCTATCAAAACACCGTCTAAGATTTGTTTGCCTTTCACGAACGCCATTTGGGATTCTCCTATGATGCCGCCCAGCACCCCCTGGATTCTCCTGGACAATACTTTCGCCACTATTTTGTACATACTTCCAACTAGTGAAATCGGCCGGAAGTCTCCAAACTCTAGTGGATTATCTACCTTTGGGATTAGAGTGATAAACGAAGCCCCAACCTCCCTAGGTATCCTGCTATCCTGCTCCAGCCCATGGAAAATTCGCATCACCTCCCCTTTTATCATACCCCAGTACCTCTTTAAAAAATCGATGTTGAAGCCGTCCGGGCCAGGAGCCCTATTGCCATCACAACTCCAGATGGCCGCTCGAACCTCCTCCTCCGTGAACTCCCTCACAAGCCACTCCCTTTCCCCCAATGGCACCCTGGATAGTCCGATGTTGCCAATATCAAACAAAATCTCCGGAGGATTAGAGAACGCCCCCTGAAAGAATTTCCTTGCTGCGTCTTTGATTATTGACGGATCATCCACCACCTCCCCTTCCCATTTTATTGTCCCTATGTGACTTTTCCGCCTATTAAGTGCAGTGACAGCATGGAAGAAACGGGTGTTTTGATCTCCCTCCTTGAGCCACTTAATCCTCGACTTTTGTAGCCATCTCCGTTCCTCGGCCAAAAAAAGATTTTTCAATTCTAGTTTCCTGCCCTGCCAAGCCTTGCTCACCTCCCTGTCCCCTCTACCCTCCTGCAAAATCTCCTCTAGCTCCCCAATCTCGGACTGCAAAGCCTTAATTCGATTCTCCAAAACAGCCGCATCATAGCCATCCCATTCCTTGATTCGTTTTTTCAGCCCCCGAAGACGTCGTAACAAACCACAGCCCCTGGAACTGTTGCCCTCCCCCCACGCTCCTCTTACCAATTCATCAAAGCCTTTGACCTCCATCCAATAGCTATAAAATCTAAATGGTTTCGCCCCCCAGGACTTCTCCCCCACCTCTAAAACAACCGGATAATGGTCCGATAATATAGTATCACCTCTCTTTTGGACTACCCCCCCAGCTATCCCCAACCAATCCGGAGAGACAAGAAACCTATCCAACCGACTACAAGCCCTACCCCCCCTTCCTATCCAAGTAAAATGGCCAGCTTCCATAGGTAGGTCAACAACCCCTAACCGATCGATAAAATCTCTAAACTCGCGAATTGATCCGCTATCTTCCCGTTCACCCAGCCTCTCACCAACACTGCCAACCGCATTAAAATCCCCAGCGAAGCACCACATCTCCCCGTTGCTTGTGTTACACCTTTGAACGATAGAATGCCACAGCTCGGCCCTTTCCCCTCTATCGTTAGGAGCATGAACACAGACAATGTTAACATCCACTCTACATCCTGCAATTTTACCCTTGAGCCATAAATAGTTATGAACACTTTCCACTTTTTGTAGCCCACAACATTGCAGATCCCATACAACAAGAAGTCCGCCTGCGTTCCCTATCGCCGGCTGGAAACAATAACCACTCCCTGAAGAACCCCATATCCTGTTCACTAACCGACTCTGAATGTCCATCATCTTTGTCTCCTGACAACATAGGATAGACGGCTTATTCTTCTTACACAACCGCATTAACGCCCTCCTTCTCACCCCTCCGTTTAGACCTCTTAGATTACATGTAATTAATCGCATCCTAAATTTAATATCACAACAAAGTCTCAACCCCCGCCTCCTCCCACCCTCAATGCAACTCTTTAAGCAGCGCCTCCCTGACCTTGGCCACAACCCTATCTCGATTAATACCACTCTCCAGCCCCAAATTAGCTGCGAGATCCACAATTGCTTCTGCCTCGGAGGCGTCTATCAACCTTGGCCCTTCGCCTGTTCTTAACGTTACAAATTGAAGCCTTGCAAAACCAGATTCTTTGGCGCCGGTCTCTACTTGTTTGAGTAGCCACCACCCCGACCCCCGATTTTTTATTTCTCGTGCACCGTCTCTTTCTCTTCACCATTCTGTTAGCAATAATCTTTCCCAAAGTTGTTTCAGCCTTCCTGATTTCCTTCATTCCCGCAGCCCAAGAATCCCAACTCCCACTAGGTAATTCGACAAACCCCCTCTCTGCTGCACCCTTATCGACCTGCTCCGTCCCCAAATCTCCGGTCCTCCCTAATTCCTCTACGCTCCCCAACCCTCTCGGATCTCCTTCTTCTACCCTCTCTCTCTCTACGCCCCTCTCTACTCTCCTACCGCCCATAAAGTCACTGCTAGCCTCCACCCTCATCTGCTCTTCCTCGACTCGGATGTCTACAAAGATCTCTCCGCCACCCTCTGGGCCGATGCCACGCCAGTTCAACCCATTACCATCAGCACATGGAGCGTTTTGGCCCACTTCCTCTCTACTGTCCAAACCTAATAATTTGGATTTTCCAAGCCCAGGAACCCTTTTACATGGGTCCAGTACCTCATCTTGTGTCCTACCCAATTTTTTATTAGTCAAAAGATTCGGCCCATCTTCATTAGGCCCAATACTACCCCCACTAAGTCCCAAACCGACCACATCGAGCCTACCAGTATCAGTAGATTCAATACCACTTCTACCAAGACTGTCATCATTTGCAACAGTTATTGCATCCCCAGGCGCAATGGCCTTTTCCGATCTCCCAGGCACTCTATCCTGCGACTGTTCCATTACTCCATAATTGCTAAACCCGGACCTCCTATCCCACCCAACCTCCAGGTACTGTTCCACTCCCCCATGCACTTTGGACCCGGATCTCGCATCCCCTTCTTCCTCCGGAGCACCAGGTACGTGAGACCTTTCCGGCTGCTCCGACCGACCTTCCTGAGCATCCCCCCTCTGCGAATCAATCACTACCACCGGTTCACCATAGTTACCCTTTAAACGAATCCGCTGAAGGCTTTCACCAACCCTGATCATGAGCTCTTCCGGAAAAGACCCGTCTCCGTCCAACTCGACAAGCAACCTTGCACGATCGAGTCTCATCCTCCCCTCTGTCTCACTGTCAACAGATATTATCTTTCCCCAGCCGTTTACAATTCTGATGAAGTTATCCGCGCTCCACACTGAATATGGTAAACCAAAAATGTAGATCCACACCATCTGTTTTTTTGCCAAATCAGTTGATGCCCACTTCCTTTTACTTCTAATGAATGGACTATCCCTCTGATCATGTAAGTACGCATCCCTTTTTTCAATGCTGCTAAAGACCACTACCATCTGAAGCCCACCCCCATATTTGATATCCTTGCAATCGAAATACATACCATATAACCAATCTTGATAATTAATCAACGTATCCATCATCCTTATTTCGACTATCGCCGATCGGCTAAGCCATTCCAGATCCGTCTGGACACCATCCAGCCGCACCGCCTTCTTCCTCCACTCCTGAACCCCGGGATTATCCCTGTCGCTCCTACCCTTGGTAACTTCAGCATACGTACGATCGTCGCGCCATGCAACCCTGCCATACGCTTGCCTTCGATCTGACCTCTCATCCAACATTATTGGCCCCCTATCGATCAGCTCCCTCCTGTTCCGCCAATGACCCCCAGGCCTATCCCGAACCCTCCGGCTAGGCACCGCCCAATTCGCCCTCAATTTCCTCCCAAACCATTCTCTACCGTTCAGCTCCTTGATAACCTTCTCAGCCTCTTCCTTAGTATTGAATCTAAAGAAGCCATATTTGAAGCCTTTAACTGGCCAATTTTTCTCAGGGAGATACCATCCCATAACCTTCGCCGTTTTCTCCACTTCCTGGAAAATCTGTCTTGCTCCAGCATCAACCGAGATATTCCCCACAAAGACTCCCACCAGTTTATCCCATCTCCTTCTACCCCCACCGGCCATACCATCTCCGTCTTGACGCTTCCACCTCTCCACCATCGACGCTTCCACCATTTTCTTAGGGAATGTTACTACAAGGGTTTAGGGTTTAGGGTATAGGGTTTAGGGTTTAGGGTTTAGATTCCGGACTTGTTTTTAAACCTTTTTGCAATACCTATAGCCTTGCATCTCTTTGGCAAGCTCGGAGAATCCGTGTCTTGCTAGAGAGATGTGGCGGTGACATCCCGACCTGGGTTATCAAATCCGGGGTGTTACAAGAACACTGTTGGACAGTCATATAATTAACATTTTGAGTATTCACCATTTTCTTGGCAACAGATCACATATGACATGTAACATCGGCTAATACAATTGATGACCTTTTGATAAACTTAAAAATTTAAACTTTGTGATTATGTTCATAACTTTTTATTTTCAAAGCATCAAAAGAAATAATGGCATATAAATTCATCGCACGTTTCGAAGTGGAAAAAAACAACGGTAGTATGAGACTTAAAATTCAACGGCAGAATTGAGCATCTAACTCAATGGTTTAAATTTGAGAAAACATGTGTTTAATAAAATTATTGAAGTTAAATTCAAGGGAGCGCATGTGAACATTAATCACTTATAAGTATTTATATGTATTAATATTTTAATTTGAGTCGGTGCATCTTGTTTATTCAGTAGTAAATTATGTAACTGGAAGTAACTAAAGCAATAATACCCAGTAACTCATTTTCAATTATACAACTAAAGATTTCATTCCAAAACCCTTAAAATATATAAATATCATGTATTCTAGCATTTTAGAAATAAAATTCACTAATTAAAAATACAAATATTTAGTTTCTTATTTTCCCCATAAGCGACACAAACACGGCCTAAATCCTTTATTTTCCAACAACTCCACACCTGCTATTTTTTTTTAAAAAAAAATTAATCATCAAATCATTATATTTCTCATGCCTTTGAATGCAAATTAAGAGATGCAAAAATAATCTATATATATATACATAATAAACCTTTAGTAATTTTTTTTTTGTAGAATGTCAAAAAATGAAGTCAACACGTACACAAATTGAACTTTTTTTTAAGGCCATTACTATTATCCTCTTATTATTTCATTAAATTCTCATTTAAGCAATCAATTAAACATTGGAAAACTGGCATCGTAAAAGAATGATTTAGACAATATAGAATTACATTTATCTTAAAACTGATTTTTTGAATATAATATCATAAAAAAATCAATATTACCAACTATAACTAAAAAAAGAAAATATAGTCAGTATATACAAAAAAAATAAAAATTTATTATGTATATTTGGCAAAAGGGGCATAACTAACCAACTCCAACTTATAAAAATATGGGAAGTCATTTCTTAAGGAGAAAAAAAACTAATTTCCAAAATATATACCTCAATTAAACCAACATTTTAAAATTAGTACTGAAACTATTTTTTGGCAAAAAATAGGCACCAACTTTTGAAAAATATAAATATTCAAAGTTCAAATTATTACTTATATCTTTTTAATAAACATAGAATGATGTAATCAATATATTTTTATATTAATATAGATTTATTTTCTAAATATATATGTAGATTATTTAAAAAGATATTTTTTAAAAAGATTTAAAATAGATTAAATTTAATTCAAGATTTATTATATAGATGACACGTGTCAGCTATGATATTTTTGAGAGGATGACGTGGCGTTTATGAGGTGTCATCATGAGAACCGTAGATATGTTTATGGTATTTTACAATAATTTACAGATGTACCATTGATTTGATATTTTTTAATAAGATTTAAAATAAAAATATTAGATTTAATAAGGACAATACAGTCTGCACATACGAAAAAGTATTCAGGATTTATTATATAGATATTTTTGCATTAATAATATTTATATTGCCGATGTTTAATAATCTTCTTATATTCTTGTAAAGAATGGAGGCTGGAAATTCAAAAGTCGGAGTTGATATCTGCCTCATTGACAGTGCAACAACGCATAGCATTTTGAAAAGTAAAATCTATTTCTGCAATTTAAAATTGGAAAAGACCGCAGTGAAAACTATAAGCGGTAATGCAAAATGCATTGAAGGCTCCGGTAAAGCTGTTATATTTCTCTCTGAAGGGACAAAAATGGCGATTGAAAATGCCTTGTTCTCACGAAAAGCTCGAAGAAATTTACCGAGCTTCAATGATATTCAAAAAAATGGATATCAAATTGAAACTTCAAAAGAGGCAGATCATGAGTATCTTTTGATAACTCGAATTGAAAATGGCAAAAAATTTGTGAATGAAAAATTGCCATGTTACTCATCTGGCTTATACTATACAAAAATATGTGACACTGAAATACATAACCTAGTAGGCTGGAAAGCTACTAGTGAATTTATTATCTGGCACGATAGACTTGGGCATCCTGGCAGTGTAATGCTGAGGCGAATTATTGAAAATTCAAATGGCTATACATTGAAAAGACAAATGATATTGAACCCAAATGAGTTCAACTGTGCAGCCTGTTCACAAGGGAAATTGATAACCAGACCATCCCCAGTAAAAGTGAGAATTGAATCCACTACATTCCTATAAAGAATTCAAGGCGATATATGTGGACCTATTGATCCACCGTGTGGACCTTTCAAGTGATTTATGGTACTAATTGATGCGTCATCACGCTGGTCACACGTTTGTCTATATCAACTCGCAATTTGGCTTTCGCAAGATTACTTGCACAAATTATAAAATTGCGAGCACAGTTTCCAGATCATCCGATAAAGAAAATATGCCTTGATAATGCTGGAGAATATACATCACATGCATTTGATGATTTTTGCGTGTCGATTGGAATTACTGTTGAACATCCTGTGCTTCATGTGCACACGCAAATGGTTTGGCAGAATCATTTATTAAGCGATTGCAATTAATTGCAAGGCCCTTGTTAATGAAATCAAAACTCCCTATTTCTGCTTGGGGACATGCTATATTTCATGTAGCATCACTTGTGAAAATAAGGCCGACAAGCTATCATAACTACTCCCCTACACAAATTGTGTTTGGAAAGGAGCCTAATATATCCCCCTTGCGAATTTTTGGGTGTGCGGTTTATGTACCAATTGCGCCACCACAACGTACAAAAATGGGACCTCAAAGAAGGTTGGACATATATGTCGGGTATGAATCACCCTCGATTATCAAATATATTGAGCAAAAAATGGGTGATTTATTTACTGCAAGATTTGCAGACTGTCATTTTGATGAAACTCAATTCCCGACATTAGGGGGAGGAAATGATCAACTGAAAAATGAAATATCTTGGCAAAGTCCATTTGATTTCCTTGATCCTCGTACAAGGCAATGCGAACTTGCAGTTCAAAGAATTGTGCATTTGCAAGGAATTGCAAATCAATTACCCGATGCTTTTAATGATGCTGCTAAAGTCACAAAATCATATATAAATGATGCAGCAAATGCACTAGCTAATGTCCCAGAAGGGCATATTCCGAGTGCAAATGAACCTACTGCATGCCTAAAGCGTGGCAGGCCTTTGGGTTCCAAGGATAAAAATCCAAGAAAGAAGAAAATTATCCATATGGGTGATAAATCAATCACCGATGATACTCTCGAAGGAGAAATTGATTCAACACCCGAAAAGGTTGAACATGAAAATATTCACCCAGATGAAAATGAAGTTATTGAAACTTCTTTCAATTATATCAATACTGGGAAATGTTGGAACCGAAAAGAAACAAACGTTGATAATGCTTTTGCATACAACGTTGCACTCGATGTAATGGAAAATAACGAGGATCCTGAACCAAGATCGGTTGAAGAATGTCGGAAAAGAAATGATTGGCCAAAATGGAAAGATGCGATTCAGTCTGAACTAGTTCACTGAATAAACGAAAAGTATTCGGTCCGATTGTCCAAACACCGAAAAATGTGAAGCCTGTTAGCTACAGATGGGTGTTTGTGAGAAAGAAATGAAAACAATAAAATTGCCAAATATAAGACAAGGCTTGAAGCCCAAGGTTTTTCCCAAAGACTGTGAATTGATTTTGAAGAAACATATTCCCCGGTTATGGATGGAATAACATTCAGGTATCTAATGAGCCTAGCAGTACGAGAAAATCTTAAAATGAGGCTGATGGATGTTGTTACTGCATATTTATATGGCTCATTGAAAAATGATATTTATATGAAAATACCTGAAGCGTTTAAGTTACCTGAGTCTTGCAACTCAAAACCAGAGAAACTTATTCCATCAAATTACAAAAATCGTTGTATGGGCTCAAACAATCTGGCCGAATGTGGTATAATCGCCTCAGTAAAAGTTTGATAAAGGAAGGTTATACAAATGACTCCATCAGTCCTTGTGTTTTTATAAAGAAAAATGGGTCAGAATTTGTGATCATCGCAGTCTATGTTGACGATTTAAATTTAATTGGAACTCTTGAAGAGTTGAAAAAGGCGGTCAAATATCTGAAAATGGAGTTCAAAATCAAGGATTTCGGAAAAACAAAATTTTGTCTTGGCTTACAAATTGAGCATTTAGAAAGGGGCATATTTGTTCATCAATCAGCTTATACCCAAAAAGTATTAAAGCAATTTCGAATGGATTATACTCATCCGCTAAATAATCCAATGGTCGTTCAGGCATCTGATCCTACAAAGGATCCATTTAGGCCAAAAGAAGATAATGAAGAGCAACTTGGCCCAGAAATACCATATTTAAGCGCAATTGGTGCTTTATGTATCTTGCAAATAGCACGCGTCGCGTTTGCAGTAAATTTACTCGCAAGATTCAGTTCTTGCCCTACTCAACAACATTGGAAGGGCATAAAGCACATTTTTCCCTATCTCCAAGGAACAGTTGACCTGACATGAGTTAATCGGCTATGTCGATGCAGGTTATTTGTCAGACCCACACAAAGCCAAATCTCAAACAGGCTATATCTTCACGTGTGGTGGAACTGCTATCTGTTGGATGTCAATGAAGCAGACTCTAACTGCTACTTCTTCTAATCATGCCGAAATATTAACAATCCATGAGGCAAGTCGAGAATGCATTTGGTTGAGGTCAATGACTCAACATATATTGAAGAGTTGTGGTTTAATCAATGAACCACAAATGCCCCAAACAATTTTATTTGAAGATAATTCGGCTTGTATAGCCCAGTTGAAAGGGGGTTATATCAAAGGAGATAGAACGAAGCATATTTCACCCAAATTCTTCTACACTCATGATCTTCAAAAGAATGGTGAAATCGAGGTGCAACAAATTTGATCAGAAAATAATTTAGCGGATCTATTTACCAAGGCATTGCCGACTGCAACATTCGAGAAGCTCATGAAGAAAATTGGAATGCAGCGACTTCGAGATTTAAAATGCTGTCCAAATCAGGAGGAGTACTGGATACAAGAATATTGTACTCTTTTCCTTCACTAGGATTTTTTTCCCATTGGGTTTTTTCCTATTAAGATTTTAACGAGGCATATTATTTGTATTGAAGACATTCAAGGGGGAGTGTTGAAAAGTCTTACATAAACGTGAATGTCTACAACAAAATCTACTGCCGCATTTCACGACTACCACTGCCGCATTTTCAGTACCGCCTTTTATGACTACAACCACCGCATTTATGGATGCCTAATCATTTATCTTGAATGAAGAGACGTGTGGAGTAGGCCATATCACATATAAATACATATTGTAAGATTGATGAAAGATATAAATATTTCCACTACTTTGTTTAGCATATCAGCCTATTGCTATCTCTGCCTATTTCATTATATTGCCATAACTTTTAAATTCCTTTATTTACTTATACTTGCATACTCATACACAATCACATATATAAATAAAACCTAATTAAGCTAATAAGCATATATTCTACAACACTAGTATATTTAATTATTTATTATTGAATAAATGTAGGTGAGTCAATGCATGGTAGGTGACTCCAAGTTATAATCTAGTATTTAAGTATTGTATTCATCTGCCATTGTGATTTGTGAACAAGAATAATAATACAATTTCCCTGCCCTTTTTAAACCTACTAAATATATTTCCTTTGATTCCGGTTATTAATCCATGTGAGTTGTGACATGAATTTCACCATCCCCTTAACCAAAACTTTTGTGTTAAAAATTGACAGCTAATCATTGAGTTGACTAGCTACCAATTCAAAAACAAGTTGAGACAACATCATTAGCTTATTTGATTGAGGATTTGGTTGGTTTCTCCACCATTTTAATTTTGTCAAGTCTCTCACATTTATCTAATTAATGTTGAGATTCCTCTTATTTATATTGACTTTAAGTAATCTCTACCAACCAACCTATTGCCAATTGATTTTGTTAGAAACTCATATCAACCTTTTCTCTTACAAAGCTCAGCAGTCACCAGTCCACTTTGCATCTTCAAAATCTCTTGAGGTTTTTCCACATCAATGGATACATATTTCATTGTCTTCTTCATTTTCATCTCTTTTCTTACCCCCTCTACTTTTGCAGATGATGCTCCTATTTATGATTCCATTTTCAACTGCTTTCTTCATCAATACCAAATCCCTCAATCCCAAATGTCTCAAATCTTGCTCAGCCCCACCAACACTTCCTTCACCAATCTTCTCCAATCCACCATCAGAAACCGCCGCTTCAACGCCACTACCACCCCCAAACCTGCCGCCATCATTTCCCCGACGATGGAGACTCACGTCAGCGCCGCTGTGCTATGCGCCAGGGAAGCAGGTGTCCAACTAAGAATCCGCAGCGGCGGCCACGATTACGAGGGCGTTTCTTACGTCTCCAATCAGGCTTTCCTGATCCTTGACATGTCCAATTTCAGAACCATCAATGTCAGCCTGGACGATCGGACGGCCTGGGTGGGATCCGGTGCGATCCTCGGCGAGCTCTACTATGAAATCTCGGAAAAAAGCAACGAACTTGCATTCCCCGGCGGCCTCTGCCCGACCGTCGGCGTCGGTGGCCACATCAGTGGCGGCGGATACGGGAACCTGATCAGAAAACACGGCCTCACGGTCGATCACGTGATAGACGCACGTGTCGTCGATGCCAATGGGAGGATTCTGGACCGGAAGTCGATGGGGGAGGATCTTTTCTGGGCGATCCGCGGCGGCGGCGGCGCCAGTTTCTGCATTATTTTAGGGTTCAAGATACGACTCGTCCCGGTTCCGCCGTCGGTCACGGTTTTCCGACTACAGCAAAACTCAGTTCCGAAGGCAATCGAGGCGTTGTTCAAATTCCAGAAACTCGTAGGAAAACTCGACAATGATCTCTTCATCAGAACCCTAATCTCGCCAACTACCGTAAACGGGACCAAGATTGCGGCGGCGACGTTCAAGGGAATGTTCCTGGGCAACGCCACCATGTTAATGTCCATAACAGATTCCCAATTCCCGGAATTAGGGCTTAAGAATTCCGATTGCAAGGAAATGCCATTTATAGATTCGCTACTACAATGGACCGGATCGTCGTCAAAGAAGGCACTCCTTAACCGGAAACCTAATTCGGCAGACTTCCTGAAGAGGAAATCGGATTATGTCAAAACCCTAATTCCCAAATCAGGATTTGAAAGCATTTTCAAAAAAGTGGCGGAGATAAAATCCGTCACTCTCGTTTTCAACCCTTACGGCGGGATGATGAGCCAGATTCCGGCGACAGCAACGCCGTTTCCTCACCGGGCCGGGAACATATTCAAGATTCAATATTCAGTGAACTGGGAGGAAGAAGGGGAAGAAGCTGCGATGAAGTATATCAACATGACCAGGGAATTGTACAGTTTCATGACACCTTTTGTTTCTGAGAATCCTCGACAAGCTTTTCTTAATTATCGGGATTTGGACATTGGAATCATGGACAACACTGAAAACAACAGCTACGAGCAAGGGAAGGTTTATGGATTGAAATATTTTGGAGGTAATTTCGACAGGTTGGTGGCAATAAAAACTAAAGTTGATCCGGACAACGTGTTCAGATATGAACAAAGTATTCCGATACTACTGTAGTGCCTTGTAGAGAAATCCATTGAGAGCAGTTCATAGCCCAATCATGCATCTTTTCAATAATGACTTTATGACCTTCAAAATATACACTTAAAAGAGTATTAATATCTTTTTCAAGTGATCTACACCAAGACGGGCCGGGGTTTTGGTCAAAAAGCCATCATAGACCCAACATATTATTACTCTCTGTGTTTATTTTTAAGTGCACATTTGGGGTTTTATCACTAAGTAATTTTAATTTGATTTTTTAATACAATTATATAAGATAAAATATAGTCAATTGAGATTTTGTTGGATTTGTCGAATTATATAGATTTAGAATATCAAATTTTAATAAATTTTACTTGTATGCAATTTGAGTTATTAACAATTAAGAGGTTGTTTAGATGTGCGTTGTAAAAAGTGCTGCAGCGTTTAGAAAACGGATAATCAGATAATTGCTGTAACAAAACGTGCTGTAGAAAATTAAGTGTTTGGATGAGTTTATGCTGTTTCAAATCGCAATAATCAGATAATCATTAAAAAGTGTTTGGATTTGCGTTTTTCATTAGCTCAAAAGGCAACAATATGGTAAAATCTCTTTTTGGCTAAACGCAATTTTCTTGCAGCACCAAATTGTAGCTGCAAGAAAATAGCATTTTCATTCCCTCAAAACGCAAATAATAGATTATTAGAAGTTAGTAAACAAACAGTATTAACTGATTATTTGCGTTTTGCAAACGCAATAATCAGATAATCTGTCCCAAAACGCACAAACAAACACCCTCTAAAAATGTATATTGAATTGCATAAAATGTGGATCCGTGACACTTACGGGGCGTTTGGTTCGGGGAATCTGAGATTCCCACTGGGAATCTTGGGTAGGGAATGAAACATGCCCATGTTTGGTTCGGGGCATGTTTCATGTGGGAATGTCACATTCCCACGGAGGTGAGAATGTTGGGTGTTTTAGGTGGGAATCACATTCCCACCTGGAGGGCATGTAATCTTAGATTACCACATCCACTTTATCTACTTTTATCTTAATTTGACTTTTATACCCTCACTTTTTATACTTATTTTATTTTATAAATTTAGATATTTGTATTCTAAAATGATAAATATATGAAATTTAATTTTAAAAAATAAATTGAAAAATTTTATAAATTATTTAAAAATATTTTTTAAATATATATTCTCATATTTTAATATATATTTTTATATTTTCTTAAAATTTACTTTTCTTCTATATATAAAAAAAATAATAAGAATTTAGAGACATTAAATAAGTAATTATCATACAATAAATTACACATAAAGAATTTTCAATATTTTAAAAAATAAATCGGCTTAAATATTTCTATTGTGTAGCAAAATGACATATTTATAACACTCGTTCAATTGAAATTCAGGGACATATTTATAACACTCGTTCAATCTCACATTCCCAGTAATCTTACATTCTCAGCAATCACATTCCCACTGGTAATCTAAGATCCCTCCAACCAAACGCACCGTTAAAATGAACAGAGAAGTATATTATAAGTAACAATTAACAACGTACATTGATTATTCATACAAGAAAACAGTACACGAAACCACCAACAATGGTTTGGCGCATCACGAATTCACCACAAATTAAACACATTAATCAACAAACAGAAGTGGTGATCAAGTGCAATATTGATCACCACAGAATTTTATTATTGCAAATTTAAGAATAAAACATGATGATGCAATTATTAGTTAATGGTTCTCCGGACTTGAGCACTCCCTATACCACCTTTAGTATAATTTCTTCATTTGGTCGAGTGCTGTATCTTTAATCTTCTCTGAAAAATTAACAAAACAAAGAGTAGTTCCTTCAATACAAAATTTCAACATCCAACATGGTGTCTAAATAAGTACTATTCATGTATCAATCAGATCGATCATCGATGGTTACTATACTTACCAATTGCAGACATTTGGAAGAGGCACGTCGCAGGATCCAGCCATACTGATTAAAGTTTGGGGCGAAGTGATCCCGGTGAGCTCTGTAGCGGTGCACAAGCAGGTGTAGTCGACATCAGTCAGCCCCTCGCAACAAAATATCCTGGATCCGACAGCTAGTGATCTCACACAATCAGTGATTTGATTGTCGGGGACGTTCATGCAGGAGAGATGGCCTGCATCTTGGGCTGCACCGTATGGAATGTAACATGCCATCATCACCACCAAAACTACTACTACTAGTTGCATTGCAATGACAATCTTGCCCCCCTTCATGATTTTCTTCACAACAAGTAATTCAAATGAATGATATTTCTTTGAGTGTGTTGTTTAATTTGTGTGCAGTGAATTGTGTATGTGATATTGTGATGTGAAGATGATACATGGAGAGGTTGTTTATATAGAGGAGAACAATGGGGGAGGAGGAGATTCAGTCAAGAATTTTGTCTAGTTTCAAAATAAAGAATTCAATAAATAAAAGATCAAATCAAGAGACTTCCAATAATATATGACAAGTTTCTACACATGCATCTTTGAATAATGGTTAAGGGACTTAAAATTATAAATATGTTCAGACAGAGACGGCACTAATTAAAATTATAAAAGATCATATCACCTTGTCATCAGGACATCCAGCTTGACTTTAAATGGAAAAGGGCTGCCGTGTCGTGCATGAAAAAAATAATCATCCAAATCCACCTTTCGTAAGAAGACTTAAAAAAAAAAATGAACTAGTGGACCTGTTTTATAGAGTAAATAATCATTCACATATGGCAAGTGGTTTTTTTTTCCCAAGGTCACAAAATTTGAATACGAGACTGGTCCATTTCTGCCGAACAGGACAAAGAAGAGAAAAAAAAAAAAAATTCTAGGACAAAACTAGAAATTTGCAGTTTTATATAAACCCCTGGATCATCATCATTCATCCACAATATCTATCACACACAAATTAAAGATTAATACAATAAATATTAAAATACATACAAACATATATACATTCTTGATCATCAGTTTTCATATAATTGTAAGAAATGAAAGGATCCAAACTCATAGTAATTGTAATGCACTTTGCCTTGGTTTTATTGGTGGCCTCTTGTTGGGTGCATTTTGGTGCATCAGCACAGGGCGCAGCTTAATTAATTATGCATATAAACCCGTAATTATTTCACTCGATCAAATGTATATTGTGTTATTTTGTTTGCTTTAACAGTAATTATGTTTATTTTTTTTTGTTCATTATTCATCTCAAAGGAAGTAATTTGTTATCATAAGTATAATATGTGCAAGCCTTGATCAATTTTTTAAGCCCATATGTTTCTTGTGTGTTCTGGTGAAAGTGTATCATTCCAGCAGTGTACAATAAAATCAAGGAAAAAAGGCCAAAATGATCCCACAATTTTTGAGTGTTTCTTAAACGGTCCCATAATATTGCCATTAACTAAATCCATCCAATATTTTTGCTAATCGCCAAAATCATCACAGCCGCACTTAATGATCTCCTAAGCTAACATGGCATGAGGATTAAGGGGTTAAGCAATGTTTGACCGGCTGGTCCGAGGCTCACGTTGCATATTTCTATCTATCGAATCAGTTGGTTCACCCAAAATGAGAAAGAAATCCAACTTGGCTCAAAGAAATACACCATGTCAGCCTCGGACCGGTCAAACATTGCTTAACCCCTTAATTCTCATGCCACGTCAGCCTGGGAAACCACTAGGTAGGGCTGGGATGAATTTTGTGAAAATTAGCATATATAGTGGATGAATTTAGTTAATGACAATATTATGGGACTATTTAGGAAACACCCGAAAATTGTGGGATGATATGGGCTTTTTTTTAGTATATATTAGTATTGTTAGGTGGTGCCGTCCTTTGTTAGGTGAATGTGAATGTGGAAGTTTCCACTTACATGTGTTGTACTGTAGCAATTGTGGCTCACAATTGCTATATATAGTTGGCCATCCTGCAATTAAAATACATCCCAAGCAGCAAAGCCTAAACAAAGAATTGCAAAAGCAAGACAAATACCCAGTCTGCTTTTGATCATTTCTTTGTTGTTTCAGCCTTTGAGAGTCTTTCTTGTCGAGTGGGTTTTGTGTGTCAAGAAATTATTTCCAAAACCTTTTTGTAATATTTCTCCCTCATAGTGAAATAATAATTCGGTGGAGCCCGGAGGACGTAGGCAAATTTGTGCCGAACCTCGTTAAATCTTGGTGTTCTCTTTATTATTTAATTAATAGCTCTATTATTCGTGTATAATTTTAGGTGGAAACTAACCCGATTTCCACAACAATTGGTATCAGAGCCTTGGTTGCATAGTATGCTCTGTGGTCGCAGCTAAGCTGATCTTCCACATCAGAAACGCATCTCGGTTGAGCTACCGTTTGTGAGCTATTAATTAAACTTTGAAGCAGAAATGACGGATAGGTCCGGTGAAATGCCAACTTCAGATTCGAAGCCGTTGGTGACATCGTCATCACGGACGATGGTTTCAAATGCCAAATTTGACGTTGAAATATTCGACGGTACCAATAATTTTGGTATGTGGCAGTGCGAGGTGTTGGACATCTTGTACCAGCAGGAGCTGGATGGGGCACTTGAAGAAACCAAACCAGATGGTGTTGATGATAAAGACTGGACGAGGATCAACCGCCTTGCGTGTGGTACAATTCGGCTATGTCTCTCAAAGGAGCAGAAGTATCCGCTTATGAGAGAGACGATGGCGCACAGACTGTGAAAAGAATTGGAGGATAAATTCATGAAAAAGAGCACAGAGAACAAGCTCTACATGAAGACAAAGCTGTATCGATTCCAGTATTTGCCCGGTACCACGATGAATGAACACATAACAAGATTCGATTCTTTGGTCACCGATTTATTGAATCTCGACGAGAAGATAGATGACGTTGACAAGGCGCTGATACTGTTAGCTTCACTCCCCGATGAATACGAGCATATAATTGTTAGTATGCTAACTGGAAAGGAAACAATTTCCTTTAAAGAAGTTACCACTGCCTTATATTCTAACGAGATCAGAAAGAAGGATAAGTTAGAACATAGGAGTTCGACTGGTGAAGCCCATACCGTTCGGGGCCGTAGCCACAAGTACAAGCCGGACAGAAGAGGCAGATCCCAGTCAAGAGGTAGAGTGTCAAAAGATGAATGTATCTTTTGTCACGAGAAAGGACATTGGAAGAAAGATTGTCCTAAGCTGCAAAAGAAAAAGGGGAAAGCAGTAGCAGAGGCTTGTGTTGCTGATAGTGATGAGACAGAGTATTCTTTAGCTTGTGTCTCATCGGTAACGACATGCACTGACGACTGGTTGCTAGACTCAGGATGCTCATTCCACATGTGTTCCAGGAAGGAGTGGTTTGTCAACTTTGAAAGTGTTGACGGTGGAGTTGTCTACCTAGCCAACAACGGATATTGCCAGATAGCTGGAGTTGGATCAGTATATCTGAAGAACCACGATGGAAAAACCAAGGTGCTGACGGAAGTTCGGTACATACCGAAATTTGCTAAGAATCTCATATCTGTGGGAGTCTTGGAAGCTAAAGGCCACTCCATCAGCATTCAGAATGGGATTATGAAAGTGATCTCGGGAGCACTTGTCGTCATGAAAGGTATAAGGAAAAATAACTTATACCACTTCCGGGGCAATACAGTGGTTGGCATTGCCGCAACAGTATCAGAAGCAGACAAGAAAGAGAAGATGACCAAGCTATGGCATATGAGGCTTGGGCATGCTGGGGAAAAATCCTTGTAGACTCTGGCAAAGCAAGGATTATTAAAGGGTGCAAAGACTTGCAAACTTGAATTTTGCGAGCAATGTGTTCTGGGAAAGCAAACGCGGGTGAAGTTCGGAAAAGCAATCCATAACACTAAAGGCATTATGGATTACATTCACTCAGATGTGTGGGGACCTACCAAGACGACTTCTCTGGGAGGAAACCACTATTTTGTAACGTTTGTTGATGACTTTTCCCGAAGAGTATGGGTGTATCCAATGCGAACAAAAAATGAAGCATTCGTGAAATTCCTCGCTTGAAAGAAAATGATGGAGAACCAGACTGGGAGGAAGATTAAAGTGCTTCGATCTGATAACGACACAGAATATCGAAATGACCCTTTTTTCGATTTGTGCAAGAAAGAAGGTATTTCCCGACATTTCACTGTACGGGACATGCCACAACAGAATGGGGTGGCTGAACGGATGAACCGAACCTTTTTGGAGAAATTCGGTGTATGTTGTCCAATGCTAATTTGGGCAAGCAGTTCTGGGCTGAAGCGGTGACATATGCGAGCCATCTAATCAATCGACTACCATCAACTGCACTTAAAGGCAAGACATCTTTGGAGGCATGGTTTGACAAACCTACAAATGATTATGATTCTTTACGTGTGTTCGGTTCCGCTGCTTATTATCACGTGAAAGAATCAAAGCTGGATCCGAGGGCGAGAAAAGCTGTTTTCGTAGGGATATCTTCTGGAGTAAAAGGATATCGCCTATGGTGCCCAGAGATGAAAAAGGTGATCTTTAGCAGAGATGTTACCTTCAACGAATCGATAATGTTGAAGAAGGTAACCAAGCAGCAGCCGGATAGTACTCCCCAGCAGGTGGAGCATTATCTTCAACAGTTGGAGTTTCAGACATCTACAACCAGAGAGGTAGATGGTCAACCAATAGAAGACGATGGTCCAAGTACCGAAGAAGAGCCCAGTGAAAGTGAGGTTTTAACCCAAGAATCTCAGGAGCAACAAGATTTACCAATTGCAATTAGAAGGCCAAGAAGAGAAACTCGGAGACCTGCTCGATTCGAAAATATGTTGGCCTATGCACTTCCTGTTATTGAAGAAGGTATACCGCAAACTTTTCTTGATTGAAAAATCAGTCCGGAAAAAAAAAAAAAAAGTGGAAGAAAGCCATGGACGAGGAAATGCATTCCCTTGAAGCAAATCACACGTGGAAGCTAGCTAAACTCCCAGAGGGAAAGAAGGCAATTTGTTGCAAGCGGGTCTATGCTCAGAAAGAAGGATTTCCAGAAAAGAATGACGTTCGCTACAAGGCAAGATTGGTAGCTAAAGGCTATGCTCAAAAGGAGGGAATTGACTACAATGAGGTATTTTCCCCTTATGTAAAACATTCCTCTATTCGCATTTTACTGGCCTTGGTAGCGCAGTTTGACTTGGAACTAGTTCAAATGGATGTAAAGACGGCATTCTTACATGGTGATTTGGAGGAGGAAATCTACATGACCCAACCAGAAGGATTTGAAGTTGCTGGAAAAGAAGATTGGGTTTGCAAGTTGAACAAATCGCTTTATTGATTGAAACAATCACCAAGGCAATTGTATAAGCGATTTGATCAATTTATGATTGGCCAGAAGTACATCAGAAGCAGTTTTTATCATTGCGTATATTTCCGTAAGCTAAATGATGGATCCTTCATTTATCTTCTTCTATATGTAGATGACATGTTAATTGCTTCCAAACATAGAGAAGAGATAAACAGGTTGAAGTCCCAACTCAGCAAGGAGTTTGAAATGAAGGATCTTGGTGAAGCAAAGAAAATTCTCGGTATGGAAATAACTAGAGACAGGAAGAGGGGCACTCTGCGTTTGACTCAGAAGCAATATCTGAAGAAAGTATTGCAACGGTTTGGCATGACGAACAAAACCAAACCTGTAAGTACACCGTTTGCTCCTCATTTCAAACTTAGTGCTTCACAATGCCCGAAGACGAAAGAGGAACGAGAATACATGTCAAAGGTTCCTTATTCAAATGCGGTGGGTAGCTTGATGTATGCAATGGTGTGTACAAGGCCTGACATTTCACATGCAGTTGGAGTAGTGAGCAGGTACATGCATGATCCTGGTAAAGATCATGGGCAAGCTGTGAAATGGATTCTAAGGTATATCTTGAAAACCTTAGATATTGGGTTGATATTTGAGAAGACTAATGTTACTGGTCAACATATAGTTGGATAATGTGATTCAGATTATGCAGGAGATCTGGATAAACGTCGATCAACTACTGGATACGTATTTACTCTTGCAAACGCACCAGTTAGTTGGAAGTCTACCTTACAGTCAACCGTTGCTTTGTCAACAACGGAGGCAGAATACATGGCCATTACAGAAGCTGTTAAGGAAGCCATTTGGTTACAGGGATTGCTGGATGACTTAGGAGTTGGTCAGAAACATGTAACAGTGTTTTGTGACAGCCAAAGTGTCATTCATCTAGCAAAGCACCAGGTATATCATGCTAGAACCAAACATATCGACGTGCGGTACTATTTTGTGCGGGAAATAATTGAAGAAGGTGGAGTCAAGGTACAAAAGATCAAGACCACCGAGAATCCTGCAGATATGTTGACAAAGGCCGTAACAGGTATCAAGTTCGAACATTGTTTGAACTTGATAAATGTCTCAAGAGGTTGAAGTTGGCGCTGAAAAGCGCATTTGGAAGTCCTACCGAATTTAGTGACAAGAGAATCTTGAAGGAAATACTGTGATTGGAATTTCAGACGCACCAAGGTGGAGATTTGTTAGGTGGTGCCGTCCTTTGTTAGGTGAATGTGAATGTGGAAGTTTCCACTTACATGTGTTGTACTGTGGCAATTGTGGCTCACAATTGCTATATATAGTTGGTCATCCTGCAATTAAAATACATCCCAAGCAGCAAAGCCAAAACAAAGAATTGCAAAAGCAAAACAAATACCCAGTCTGCTTTTGATCAATTCTTTGTTGTTTCAGCCTTTGTGAGTCTTTCTTGTCGAGTGGGTTTTGTGTGTCAGGAAATTATTTCCAAAACCTTTTTGTAATATTTCTCCCTCATAGTGAAATAATAATTCGGTGGGGCCCGGAGGACGTAGGCAAATTTGTGCCGAACCTCGTTAAATCTTGGTATTCTCTTTATTGTTTAATTAATAGCTCTATTATTCGGGTATAATTTTAGGTGGAAACTAACCCGATTTCCACAACAAGTATATTTGTTAAGTGAATCATTCCAGTGTACAATTAAATTAATTACTAGTAATAATTAATTGATGTCCATGGTCCAAAAAACTGGAATTCTTGGGTGTGCACATTCTTTTTGTTTTGCCTTGAGATCTGTCAGCTTCTTCTCCCGCGCGCACCATGTTGCAATGTTGGATGATGTTGATTCTCAGTTCATGTCCTTTGCATCATAGTTCCAAGTTCCAACCACCTGTCGGAATTCTTCGACAAATTTAAGTTATTGATTGGTCTTTTGCCGCTGTCGAATTTGTCCTTTGTTGATCTCCATTGAACTCATTATTCACTCAATGATCAGTGTGATAACATGAGAGTTTTTGGGAACATTTTCTTTGAACAATGACAAAAAAGTGTTGGTTTAATATACGCAAGATGAATGGAATGAAATATGAATTCAAAATATAGTAAAATCTGAACTATCTCGCCATAATTTTCAACATTATTCCTGCCATGTTTGGAAGAAAATGCAAGTATGTATGTAGGGTTTAACTTTTTTTTTTAAAAAAAAAAACTTATAAATAATAAACACATATTCTATTAACCGCTAAATTCCAATTTTTAAAATCTAAAACTCTGAATGTTACCCATCCTTAGCTTTTCGCTTTCAAATTCAAACCTTTGAGTTAATCGAAGAAAAAAATATTTGGCATGAGAACTCATAACGGCATTCCGATATTACATTGTACCATTTGAATACCATTGAGCTTATGTGTGTGAACATCTTCCAAGTCATATTGTCATGTGTGGGGAGAGAGCCTTATTGTGGGGTTGAAGATAAATCTTGGAGGGGTCTACAGCAAGACGAGCGAGTCCTTGGTCAACATATATAGCCATACCCTTGGACATTGGAGTGATGATTGATTAATGTTTACTAATGTTCTAAATGGGATCAAATAGTTGGTATCCAAAATGTAGGCTTCGGCCGAATTGAATTATTGGTGTGTTTGTCACTTTGTTTATTACTGCTTTAAATTCCACTATGTATGATTAATATTAAAATATCTTCAAAATTGTAGTGGGAATACTCAAATGAAATAGACACACAGAGACTGACGCCATCACAGACCCAACATATTGGCATATCTATATCTATATCCATATTTATATAATATATAAAAATAATATTCCTTATGAATAGTAATCTAGTTTTATGAACAGTAACCTATCAATCATCTCTCACAAAAATCCCCTTTGAATAGTAACCTACCTATTTCCTCAAAATTCACTTTCTGCACGCAATCCAATATACATTTCTAATTATCAAAAACTCATCAATAACTCAAAATGTGTACAAGAAAAAATTCTAAAAATTTAATATTTTAAAACTACATGATAAGACGAATCTAACGAGATCCCACTTGACTATATTTTTTCTTATATAGATGTTGTATAAGCATTAGTCAAAGCTGAATAATAAACCGCAGCAAAAGTCAATTCTTTTTCACTATAAAAATAAAGGAACTATAAAAAAAACATAGTACACTTTCAAAATATAGGAGAACCAAATTTGAGCGAAATTCATGTTAGATAATTTAATTTCATTAATTATTATAAATAAAGAATGCTACCAAATAAAAGATGTAGCAAAAACTTTATGTGATGATAGTTGAATATTAAACAGTAGCAAAAATCAATCTCCTTTCAATATACAAATGAAGGAATTATATATATATATATATATATAAAATAAAACAAAACATAATGCACTGTCAAAATATAAGAGAACCAAATTCGAGCGAAATTCACATTAGATAATTTAATTTAATTAATTATTATAAATAAAGAATACTACCAAATAAATGATGTTATATTTATTCTTTAAATATATTTTTAATATTTATTATAATTCTTAACAATACTCTATTAAATGAAATTATAGTTAAAGAATATATTGTAAATTATTAATAAGTACTTTATAGATTGATATTATATTCATTAATGAATAGCAAATATTTATATTAGATAAATAGCAAATTATTAATAGTCATTTTAATTTATCAATGGATTCATTTACAAAAGTATTTCTTATATTTTTCTAATTTAATTTGGAAATATCTACATCTTTATGAAATTTCTAAAATCTCAATGTTTAGGGTGTGACAATATCAATAATCAATTATCGAGTACAATACGATTTCACATACTTTCTTTGTCAATGTATGAAATTAGAGTCGTGAATAGAAATATTTTTATCTTTGCTTCTTAAATTTCTTTTGTTATTCAACTATTGTTTGTAGTATAAGTATTTTTTACGATACTAAATTGTAATATATAAATATTGGTAATGACATATGTTGGTCGATTTCTATGCAATGTATAGATGTAATCATGTAATGCTTAAAATATTTTAAGGAGGTTGGGTAATATTGTAATCGACATAATAAAATTGAACAACTTTATTTGTTAAGTTTGATAATTTTACTCATATTGTTCATAATTTCCGCCCATTGGCCGGGGAAATACTAGTTATAATAACAACGTTACTACAATGATTATTCATACAAGAAATAATACACAAAACCACCACCAACAATGGTTTGGCGCATCACGAATTCACGACAAATTAAACACATTAATCAACAAACAGAAGTAGTGATATTCAAGTGCAATATCAATCACCACTTAATTTTATTATTACAAATTTAATTAAGTATAAAACATGAAGATGATGCAATTATTAGTCGATGGTCCTCCGGACTTGAGCACTCCCTATTCACCACCTTTAATATAATTTCTTCACTTGATCGATCGAGTGCTGTATCTTTAATCTTCTCTGAAAAATTAACAAAAGAGAGAATTCCATCAATACAAATTTCAACATATCCAACATGGTGCCTAAACAAGCATTCATGCATGTATCAATCAGATGGATGATTTCTATACTTACCAATTAATTGCAGACACTGGGAAGAGGTACGTCGCAGGATCCAGCCATACTGATCAAGGTTCGTGGGGAAGTGATCCCGATGAGGTTTTTAGTGGTGCACAAGCAAGTGTAGTTGATATCGGTCAGCCCATCGCAACAAAATATCCTGGCGCCGTGAGCCAGTGATCTCACACAGCTAGTGATTCGATTGTCGGGGACCTTCATACAGGAGAGATGTTGGGCTGCACCGTATGGAATGTAACATGCCATCACCACCACCAAAACTACTGCTGCTAACTGCATTGCAATCACAATCTTGGCCCCCTTCATTTCCTTCACAACAATTAATTCAAATAATGAATACTAATATCTCTCTTTGAATGTTGTTGTTTAATTTGTGTGCAGTGAATTATGTGATATGTAAAGATGATGATTATGGAGTAGTGGCTTGTTTATATAGAGGCAGAGGCTAGAGCAATGTAATGGGGAAGGAGAAAGTTCAATCCCACCTCTTGTCCAGTTGCAAATTTATTAAATAATAAAAGATCAAACTAAAAAGACTTCCAAGAATATATAAGATGAATATTTCTACACACATATATCATGTTTGAATAGTGGTGGATAAGGGATTTGTGAATACTACATTCAGACAGAGCCAGCAATTATTGACCAAAAACCAGCTTGAAGAAGATCATATCTCCTTGTCATCAAATAGACATATATACATCCAGTTGCCTGGCTCGGTCAAACCTCGAACTTCACAATTGTTTGTTTTTCTTATTAATAGTCGTTCAAAATAGTACTACCAAACACAGGCCAGTGATGATCACTTGCCAACTCTCTTAGGGGGAAAAAAAAAAACAAAAAAAACTATCTACATAAATATATCTTATACGTACATATATATATATATATAGATGAGGTAATAATTAAAATAGGTCAGCAGAAGTACACATTTTAATTTTTGGGCCACAATATAAACAATATCCACTTTTAGGCCATTAGAAGGCGTTCGGGCCTTATTTTAGGCCAAATGGTCGGAAAAATTACTAAGTGCGGGCCGCGTGATTTGCACATGCCGGAAAACGACCTGATGGCCTAAAAATGGAAACGATATTCTTTTGATGGCCTATTTTAATTTTTTTAAATAAATAATATTCAATCCATCCTATTAATTATGTTTTGCTTTCATTTTTTGTCTGTCTCAACATTTTTCTTTCATTTTTATTTGTAAATAATTAAATATTAATTATCAAACTTACCCAATCACATCACATTAATAAATAAATTAAAAGTTCAAATGTACAATCATCACATCACACATAAATAAATCAGTTAAAAATCCAAACTCATTATAATTACATCGCATAAATTCATATTTTATCCATACTTTAACTCTAATATACCATACTTCAATACTAATTAGTCTCACATAAAATATCGTATCGAAAAGTTCGAAATACTATTCGCAGGATGAAGGGAGTAACATGAAAATCGAAGAAATATTAAATAAAATATATCATAAAACAAGAAATAAAAGAAATATAAATTAAAATAAATTATAAATGAAAAAGTGAATAAATTTTTATCAAAATAAATAATAAAATGAAAATAAAAAATATATATTAAAATAAAATCTAAAAATAAGAAGTAATACATAAATAAATTATATTAATCATTAAATTATTCCAGTGGTCTCGCGAAGATTGGTGCGGATAGTGAGCAGTTTTATACTACCTGGGCTTAGGAGTGAAACCCTCCTGGCGGCGGATACAGCTGGCATGTGGTTTTTCCGGTGTTAGCGTCACCGTTTTATTTATTAAGTTTTATATTTCCTTTCTCTAGTCTGAATACACTGTCAAGCACAAAAAATCATATTAAATAAAAATTAAATAAGTTAAATCTTAAAAAATATATTAAATTAAAATACTTTATTTATAGTAAAGAAAATAACATTGTATGTCAAAGCATTACCAAGGCACTGAATAACTTCTTTTTAGCCATTGGCTTTGAAATAGTGGTGCGGCACGTTGTTATTAAGCTATTTATCTTAATAAGACAAAAAGTTAAAACTAAATTATTAAAAATGAGACAAAAATGTTTAGACAAATAAAAAATGAAAGCAAAACATAATTAATGTGACCGATTGAGTATTATTTATTTTAATTACATAAAAAATTAAAATAGATCACCAGAAGGAGACTATTTCCATTTTTAGGCCATCGCGTCGGTTCTCCGGCGTGTGCACATCACGCGGCCCGCGCTTGACATTTTTTCCAACCATTTAGCCTAAAATTAGGCCTCAACGCCTTCTAGTGGTCTATAAGTGGATATTGTATATATCGTGGCCCAAAATCAGAAGGGTCTCCTTCTGGTGGCCTATTTTAGTTATTACATCTATATAGATTGCTACCCCAACCCATCTTCCCACCAGGCCAATAATTATTAATAATTTAAGGATTTTATTTAGTATATTTGTGTGAAGTAGCTATAAGTAATGGGTTCAATTAAACAAATTTAAAAGTATAGAACATCATTGATCAATTAAATTATTAGACCAAGTAAAATGGGAAGCTAAGTGAATTCACACATAGATTTGTAAGCTATTCTTTGAATGTACCTATCGTGTGTGAAACAAATCAACAATCATATCCACGTGCACAATTGTCACCCAGCTCAAATAATTTTATTACTACAACTTTTTCAAGTACAAAATTACGACTCTCTCTCGCCCATATCTTCTCTATAGCCACTTATCACGTGCAGTCTGTCCATTATTGACGAAACACTTTCTATATATAAATAGAGGGAAATCTTTTGGGTGCTGGCGAAAGTAGAAATTATGGATGAGAGGCTCATTCCACTCAGGGCCGTCTTGACAATTTTGGAGGCCCTGAGCCATTTTATCCTTTTGGGCCCTAAACTTGAACTTAAAAAATATTTCTTCATATAATTGTATTATCAATTTATATACAATTATACGTAAAAGTAAAAAATGCTAATGTTATTTCTTTCAAAATAATTTATAATAGGAGTATAATATTTGTTAAGAGATTTTTTTTCCAATTTCTTTAGAGCTCATAATAAACCATCAAGTTTTCATGCTAGGTAAGGTTTAGTCATAGTTCAAAAAATCGAACTAAGTTTTCAGAAACATCGGTTCATATTAAATACAATACAATAATGAAAATTCATGTAATATAATGGTACGGAGATGAAGATGTATATATATAAGTTAAATATATTAAAAATATGATATTTAGAGTAGCAAAACATTAAAATAGAATTGTTCATTATCATACATTAATACTCCTAGTATTTAAAAAAATGTTGGATAATAATTCAAATTCTATATTGACATTAGATAAATTTATCAACTATTTTTATTAAATGTTTTGTTGGATGAAATTTAAAAATGTATAAATACTAGTATACATGTTTGGCTATTTTTTTTAAAAAAAAAAGAAACAAAAAATAATTAGTGAAAAAAATAAAGTGGGGCCCCCAAAAATTGGGGGCCCGGAGCAGGAGCACCGAGTGCTCCTGCTATAAGCCGGCCGTGATTCGCCTAAAATCAATTAGTGATAGGTAGAGTTGCTCTCAATCCATATAAAGTAGTAAAGGGGAACCATTATAACCGATGTGGGATACCATCCTAACACCCTCCCCTCGAGATGATATCATCTTGATATCAAATTCAAATTCAAATTCAAATATACCCAGCCCGGGCAACCATAGCTCTGATACCATGTAGAAATTCATGGATGGGAGACTCACACCTAAAACCAACACCTAAAACAAATTGGTTTTAGGTGTGAGCCTCCCATCCATGAATTTCTACATGGTATCAGAGCTACGGTTGCCCGGGTTGGGTATATTTGATCCTGAATTTGAATTTGATTTCGAGATGGATATCATCTCGAGGGGAAGGTGTTGATATCCCACATCGGTTAAAATGTGGTCCTCCTACTACCTTATATGGTTGGGAGCAACTCCACCTATCACCAATTGGTTTTAGGTGTGAGCCTCTCATCAATGAATTTCTACAGCGGCCTGTAGGTGCTGGTACATCCAAAGTGATGGGTATGTGTATATGAAATGATGTGTGAGTATAAAAAAGTGATGGACGGAGGTTATGAACCAAAAACTAATAAAAAAAAACTACCATCTATACATCACTTTATAAGGCTTATACATTACTTTACAAAGGGCTACACATCATTTTTAGCGCTGCCTGCACCTGCCGGCAATTGTTATGTCATTACAGAAACCGAATTGGAAATAGAGTATGATTAAATTTAATAAGATGGCTTCCTTATATATAAGCTTGCACCATAATTAATGCAATTGGACTAATACCAGATGCCTCTCTCCCATTTTAAATAGATTTTAATTTTTTTTTTTTTGAGGGTAAATTATATTTCATATCCATTTCAAGAAATAGAATGTCAAAACATGGGCAGGCAGAAAATCGCCCGACAAGCCGAGCACAGAACCAGTTTTCCACAAATAACCACAAAGTAGTAGCTCTCCTCACAAAGCATAAAAATAGCACATAGCAACTTCAAGCTGTGACAACAGTGCACCAGCCTCATTAAATCTTTGAAGGAAGACTTCGAAAAGCAGAACTAATCCCGTCTCTATCAATATCTTCAATCAGCAAATAAGCATTGTTGCGACTGCGTACGACGTCGATTACTGCATTCAAAAACAAAAGACGACCGCATCCAACAGCTAGTGACACGTCCGGTCCGATATCCAAAATGAAAGTAGCAGCAGTCCATCCATGACAACAAAGATCTTAATTCATTGTACTATAGTTGCAACACTTTTTCAAGGTACTACTTTCTTCGATAAGGGAAAACACTGAACTTCCTTATCAAATCAATCCGCTGTCCATCCAGATAGAGATAGAACCTCAAGAGTGACCATAGCCATGGGAAAGCCGCACCCAAGGATGAACCCATGAACTTGCTTGAAAAGAAACACACCTCCCCTACATATTATCTACCACCAGCGTATTGAATGTATAAGGGCCACGGAAAGGGTAAGAAGAAGCCATTGGTAAAGGAAAGAAACCAAACAAAGAGGGGTGAGCATACCAAACCCAATTCTGTCAATACTAAAGGGGCTATCTAGCTCATCACTCATGTCAACAAGGATAGACCAACATAGGACTTTCAAACACCATGAGAAAGGCTATTCCTATAAGGCCATAAAGATCAACTTAGAACTTGCTGCCGCAGACTGCAAACTCTTCGAAGTATGTCTTAGCCTCAAGCAAAATACCATAACACCCCCTGAATAATCTGCAGCTCTTAAAAATTTGTGATTCTTTTTCTTTTTTTTTTTTCTTTTTTTTTTTTTTTTTTTTAAATATATATTTTTTTCATATCCTCTTTTCTTCTAATTCTGGTTGTATCTTTTTTTTCTTTTTTTTTTTTTTCTTCTTTTCAACAATCAAACCAGCCTTTATCTGTACCGAATGCGACACTCGCTGCAGGCAGCATAAACCAACAATTCCACTCATGAGCTCAACACCCTACATCAGTGATACTCCTAAACATACCCTCGATAATCTGGTGGCAAAGATAGGACGCCTCAAAAAAGAATGTATGAAAGGATATAGTAACAACTGGGCTTGAGGTGAAAGAATACAGTATCTATTTGGTGGCAATTAGGCTCTATCATGGTTAAAATGAATAAGGCAGAGAGTGGGGGATGTTAGGCCAAACGGGGTAGGACTCTGCCCTTATTTTTTCAAAACGCTGGAGGAGAGTAAATGCAGGCTTGATGTGTTAAATAAAGTAAATTCAAGAGTATCATTGGGGGGATCACCCAAAAAAGCGTGGAGAAGTATAGAGATCAGGTCTCACCATGCATGATGTATGAAAGCTCTGATTGCAGTGGTAGGAAACATGAAATCTGCTTTGGTCAGTGGCTTGACCTTTATGTAGCACCAATTCAAGCCAGTGTCACCCTAAAGAATTACATAGCTTCCGCCCTCTTGAAATTTTTTGGACAAGGAACCAGTCCGGGCATCCCACGGCAGCATTTGCCACAGTAAGACCTGTATGACTACTCAACAGAAGGGTTGTCAAACATCTCTCCTCTTTGCATTCCCCGCTCCCTCTTCAATAAGACCTGCAAAAAATTTATAAATATATATATATATATATGTGTTTTGATTATTTATTTATATATATATATATTTTTTTTTTACAAGGCTTTGCTTGCACTTGGGAAAATTGACATCTCCAGGTTGGCTTCCCTTTCCCAAAGTTAAGACTGCAGTGCCTCATCCCATCAGTAGATAACTATACTCAACACCAAGCTTCAACCCGGCCATTTCCGGCAGCTCCATTTTTGGCCCAATAATCGGCTAGAGAGTTGCGCTCCCTCAAGATATGTTGAAATCTCACTTCACCTGCACAGCTCAGTATCGCTGTTATCGAGCCAAATAATTCTTGGTAATTCCATGGAGCCGTTCCCGGGTCCTTGGTCCACTTTACCACATTTATTGAATCACACTCGAAGACAATTTTTTGTAGAGGGAAGCCCTGATCTCGTACTAAAGCAGCACAGACACGACTTATGGCAGTGATTTCCGCTTCTACTGAATTCGTCACCCCAATATAGTCCGATAGGATAAAGATAATTTCGCCTCTATCGTCTCTAATAACTCCACCAATCCCTGCCGGGCCGGGATTCCCAAGGGCTGACCCATCAGTATTTATTTTCCACCAACCGGCAAGTGGTCGTTCCCAGCACAGACCTCTACGGCCTATCCTGTCTTTGGGTAGCTTAGACATTGTTAGACCATCTAAGAAGTCTCCCCCAACTCCACAGCTGTAGTTGTCTCCATTATTGGCCTTCCACCACATACTTGTTCTCCATTTGATTTCTTCAATGACCACCCTGCGTTCTACCTGCTTCCCTTGGAAGACTGCTTCGTTTCTATACTTCCATATCGTCCACACAATCACCACTCCCAATACCAGCCACGCATCGCGCTGTCCTCGATTCCACTGCCCGTCTAGCCACCATCCGAGCAACACCCGCACACTTCCTGGACAGGCCCATGATTTACCAAACCACTTTACCCCTAAATACCACATTGAACTCGCAAACTCGCACGTACAAAAGAGATGATCAATTGATTCAACTTCCCATCCACAAAGAATACAATGAGCATTATCTATCTGAACACAATTTCTTTTCACAAGTTCTTCCTTTACTGGAAGTGCATGATGATATAGCTTCCATATTAATAATCTCGCCTTCATGGGGGCTTTTATACTCCACAAGGTCCTCCACATCTGTTTCAAATTTATCTCAGCGCCTCCTGCTAGTATTTTCCAACACGACTGAGTCGAAAACCTACCATTTCCTTCGTATGTCCATGCAACGCGATCCTCCAAGAACCGGTTCAACTTTACTCTGTTTAGTGTGATCATGAATTCGTTCCACATATCCATCTCCCATCCAAATAGATTTCTCCTTAATTGTATGCACCAGTCCCATTCCATTCCGCTCCAATTACCATATTCCCTGATCAATCCAGACTTATTGGAAGCTAAGGCATACAGCCTTGGAAAAAGAACTTTCAGCGGCCTCCTTTCTAACACCCAAACATCTTCCCAAAATCTTGCAGAGTTTCCATTCCCCACGCAGATCCTAAGTCCTCCACCGCTGGCACCACCCTCTAGCCTTTCCCAAGATTTACAGATATTTCCCCATAAAGATCGACACTCAATAGCCCCCGGTACCAAAGGTGATTTGCCCCCGTAATATTTTTTTATCGATCACTGTTTTCCACAGGGAATGCTCCTTCCCGAATCTCCATCTCCATTTAAATAGGAGGGCTGAATTAAATCGCTGGACATTCCAAACACTAAGTCCCCCTCCTTCTTTGTTACAGGAAATATTATCCCATGCAATAGTATGTAACTTCTTGAGTCCCTCTGAATCGTTCCAAAAAAAATCCCTTTTGATTTTTTCTATTTTATCCGCCACCACTCGAGGAATCTTAAAAATAGAAAGATAGTAGACTGGAAGACTGTTTAATATGGATTTGATCAGACACAAGCGACCAGCTTGTGTCAAGAGTCGGCCCTTCCATCCGGCCAGCTTTCTCTCCATTCTCTCCAAGATAGGCTGCCATAGGGACGTCCCGTTAATTCTACCCCCTATCGGGATCCCAAGATATCTCATCGGCCAACGCCCTATTCCGCAGCCAAGGATAGCTGCTGCGTCCTCTTCCATCTGCTGGGAAACGTTAATACCGTATAAATTGCTTTTTTGGAAGTTAATCCTCAACCCTGTTGCCAATGTTAGACAATGAAGAATACGTTTAATCATCACTACCTGATTTAGATCCCCCTCACAGAATATTAAGGTGTCGTCTGCGTATTGCAAGTGTGTAATCACCGGCCCCTCTTTACCCGAATTCAGACCCCTTACCATTCCCAAATCAGCCGCTTTTCCCATCAAATAATTTAATGTTTCGGCAACCAACACAAACAAAAATGGTGAGAGTGGATCGCCTTGCCTCAATCCTTTTTGCATCTCAAAGAATTTTGTGGGAGAGCCATTTACTAGAACCGCTGCTGTTGCCGAAGAAATACACAACTTAATCCACCCAGACCATCTGTCCCCAAAACCCATCCCTTCTATAATCCGAAACAGAGCGTCCCATGATACATTATCATAGGCTTTTGCAAAATCCAATTTAAAGACAAATCCACCTCTTCCGCTTGATTTAGTATGCTGGATAACTTCGGCCGCAATCAGGACGCCATCCAAAATCTGTCTGCCGCGAACGAAAGCCATTTGGGACTCTCCTACAAGACCGCCCAACACATGTTGAATCCTCTTTGACAACACTTTGGAGATCATTTTGTATACACTTCCTACAAGCGATATAGGCCTGAAATCGCTAAACTCCATAGGGTTATCGACCTTTGGAATTAAAGCGATGAATGAACCTCCCGCTTCCTTGGGCAGCCAACAATCATGGTAAAATCTGTCAAAAACCTTCAGCACGTCACTCTTTAAGACGTCCCAGTATCTTTTGAAAAAATCAAGGTTGAAACCATCCGGCCCCGGCGCACGGTTGCCGTCACAGGTCCACACGGCCGACTGAATTTCTTCCAAGGAAAATGCCCTATCCAACCACTGCCGATCCGTATCCTCAAGTTTAGTCAGCCCAATACCCCTAACCTCAAAGAGCACTTCGTCCTTTTTTGTGAACTGCTCCTTAAAGAAAGAAAAGGCTTCTTCTTTCACTCTTCTGGGGTTATCAATTACCACGCCATTGCAAAGTATTGCACCTATATAGCTCTTTCGCCGATGAACTGCAGTTATGGCATGAAAAAACCTGGTGTTGAGGTCACCTTCCTTAAGCCACCTTACCCTTGACTTTTGGAGCCAACGTCTTTCCTCGGCAAGGTGTAACTGATTTAAAGTTCCCTTTTTAGACCTCCAGAGATGTCCTGTCTCCTCCTCATATCCGAAGACCCTGAAACGCTCCTCTAAATCTTCAACCTCAGATGATATCTGTAATATACGCTTTTCCAAAGCTCCCGCCCCGTAACCATCCCACTCTCGAATTTTTCCTTTCAATGTCCGAAGATTCCTAAAGATCGACTCTCCCCTGGGAAAAACACCCTCACCGACCCAGGCCTCCCTCACCAAATCTCCAAAACCCCTCTCCTCCATCCAATAATTATAAAAGCGAAATGGTTTAGGCCCCCAGGAGATCTCCCCAGATTCTAAGCAAACCGGATAATGGTCCGATAAGACCGACTGACTCCTCCGTTGCCTCACCCCACCCGACACCCTCAACCACCCCTCCGAAAGTAAAAACCTATCCAACCTACTGCTCGCCCTCCCACCCCTCCCCACCCAAGTAAATAGGCCAGATTCCATCGGAAGATCTACTAAATGTAATTGATCGATAAAACTGTTGAAGTCCCTCATAGAACCACTATCATTGCTCTCTCCGACCCGTTCGCTATCCGAAACCACTGCGTTGAAATCCCCAGAAATGCACCATAGCTCACCATTAGTCGTGTCGCACTTTTGTGTGAGAAGATCCCAAAAAATCGCCCTATCCCTCCGATTGTTTGGTGCATGAACAGACACAATGTTAACCACCCCCTGGATTCCCCTGATGCTTCCTTTGATCCAGATGTAATTATGGTCCTTTTCGACCTCTGCAAAAGAACAAGAGTTTACATCCCATACAACCACAATACCTCCCGCATTACCAAGAGCAGGCTGAAAGCAGAATTCCCAACCCGATGACCCCCACAGCCTACGAACCAATCTTTCCTGAATTACTGCCATTTTCGTTTCCTGAGCACATAGTACTGTTGGCCTCTCCTTCTTGCACAGTCTCATTACAGCCCTTCTCCTAACTCCCCCATTTAGACCCCTAAGGTTACAGGTTATCAGTCGCATAGTAAACCTATTATTCCACAAGACCAACCCACCCCACCTTTTAGCTGCTTACAGCCTTCCTATCTCAAATAACACCTCCGCCAAGGCTTGTTCCCTACCCCGCCTACATCCCAACCCCATCACCTTAGCCAAATTGAGAATCGCCTCAGCCTCCTCATAGTCAACTAACTTAACCCCCCCCTCCGTCCGCACAGTCGAGAACTGTAATTTCGCAAATTCCTCTTCTCCTCGGCCCGATTCACTTCCTCCCCAACTCTTCCCAAACCGGCGCTTCACCCCCACATTCTTACCACCACCGCGACACCTCCGTCTTGGCCTGCAGTTCCGGGACAATACCAAAGCAAGTGCTGCCTCCACTCGCTTTAATTCCTCCTCTCCAGTATTGTCGAATCGCCTTGTTGGGATATTATCGCCCGATGCCTCCGCCCCTTTTTCCAAAGACTGATCCGAAGCATGGCCAATTCGGATTCGACTTCCTCCACCAGCCACGCCCACCTTGTCCTCAGGAGCATTATCCCCCAAAACTTCCGTGTCCGGATCGTTATCTTCTGTTCTATCCACATTAGGAGTGGACGATCTGATTCCCACCGGAGGCTCCACTGCCGAAGCCGCCTTTGAGGCCTCGCCTTCTCCACCCCCTTCTAGATTTTGATAATCTATGGGCCTGTCAATTGGTCCCGCTGGATGTCCCAAAGAAGGGGTTGTATTATTTTCAGCCCATAAATTGGGCATTAATCCATTACTAATATTTCCTTCCACCACTTGTTCGAGAGGCCCATTTTCTATTAGGCCCATCTTGGCTAATTCTGCCGTCTGCAGCCCATCCTCCCTCAAATCATCATTAGGACTCTCATCCGCCACTTCTAATAAAACTAACTTATCCTCTACACGTCTTCCATGATCTTGGGAGGTGTCCCCGCCGCTATCTTTGTCTACCTCATTATTTCCCTCCTGCGGCTCATAATCCCTATTTTCCCCACACACTATCCCAGACGATCGTTCCAATTCCCCACAATTGTAGGGCCTGGACCTTGTCCTTCCCATCATGGCCGGCGGTGAAGCTTCCCCTACTTCTCCGTTCCACCGTTCCGACGAGCCAGAAAACCCCCTGTCTTCCGCTGGGTCCGCCGCCACCACAACATCACTGACGTTCACCACTACCCGAACTATCGAAATTTGGCTGTCAACCTGGATCCGCAGCAAAGACGGGGCAAAAGCTCCTTCATTCATGGCAACTAGCACTCTAGCTCTATCGAGTCTGGATCTATCCTTGGTCTCCTGATCAACATCAATGACTTTGCCCCATCCATGTACTATATTTTGAAAGTTTTCATAGCACCAAGTCGTGAATGGGAGACCATAGATATAGACCCAAACGAAGTGTTTTCGGACAGACACCCCGCGATCCCACCTTCTCTTCCATTGAATGAAACTAATGTCGCCTCCTGAAGACAGAAATTTATCTCTCAACGCCTGGCTGCCAAAAACTACCACCACCATCAGTCCTCCAGCATAAATAACCTCATTAACCTCCTGGTACGATTTATCCATCCATACTTGGAAATCGACAAGAGTTCCCAAGGATCGCAACCCGACCACCGCCGCTCTATCAAACCGTTCTATGTCCCCGCTCACTTCCTTCAATCTGACAACCTCACCCGTCTTGCCACATTTCCCACTGTTGAACCGCGTCTCTCCCCTCCTTACCACTTCAGCAAAGGATCTATCGTCCCTCCATGCAATAGACTTTTCGCTCCATCCTTTCGAAACTCGTTCTTCCCTGGTGTTCGCCCTCGGATACCACCTTTTGCCATTATATTTGACGCGTGTTTCTCTTTCCCTTTTGCTTGGAGTAGCCCAGTCCACTTTCAGCGTTCTACCCATGAAAGCATGGCCATGCATCCTCTTGATAACCAACTCTGCTTCTTCTCTTCGAGAGAACCGGAAAAATCCATACTTAAAGCCATTTGCTGGCCAACTTCGGGCAGGAAAGAACCAGTCCTTCACTTTTGATATCCTATCTATTGCTCGGTGCACCTCCCTACCATCCAACTTGGCTGGGATGTTCCCCACATACACACCTACCAAGCATTGCCGTTTCTTGTTGTTGAAAATCCTTCCCAGTAAAGGTTCTTTGTTCTTCCCGCGACCTCCTTCCAGCGTTATTTTGCCACCTTCTACACCTTCCCGTCTATCGCCATTGTCTTCCTTCTGGATACCCCGTTCCTGTCTCTCCGCCGGAAAGTTCTTCGCCGCAATGCTCTCCGCCATATTCTCTCCATTTATGTCCTAATAAGGTCGCAAAATTTGAATACGGCTGGTCAATTTTTTGCCAAACAGGAGGAAAAGGAATAACACAAAAAACACAGACACAGAAATGTGCACGCACGCAGGATGAGAAACGAAGAAATTCGTACATCTATCTATATAAATAAACCACTCGAGGCCTTCATCATCATTCATATCCACAATATCACATACTACATTCTTTCACAGAAAGAATTGAAGCAATAATACAATAAATATTTTTACATTACAGTTATTGGTGTAGCTAGAAAAATGAAAGGGTTCAAATCCATGATGACAATAATGCAGTTTGCAATATGTATAATGGTGGCCTGTAGTTTTTGGGTGCATTTTGGTGCATCATCATCATCAGCACAGAGCCTGCCCTGCATTCCCCGTCCGACTACTTGTGTGCGCGATATCGCTCACGGCTATGAGATATACTGCTGCGATGGATTCAATGCCATTGACTACACGTGCTTGTGCACTGCTAAAAGACTCCCAGGGTACCTCCCACACAACTTAATTAGCCAGGCGTCTAACTGCGGTGTACCCCTTCCGGATGTCTGCGAGAATAGGAGGCGTGCATAATTTTCGGATTTTCATCCATATCAACGCGTGCTCAAGTGCCCATGGAAAAATGTTGCTGGATTGGGAGGCATTGCATCTGTTTATGTTTGATGTTTAGTTTTTTTCTGTCCCAATAAATTGATTGTGGAATTACATTTCACTCGATCAAATGTATATTGTGTAAGTTTGTTGCATTATTAACAATAACTAGTATTACCCGCCCAATAGGCGGAAATATGTACAATGTGAATGAAAATATTTAATTTAACAAATAAAATTGTTCAATTTTATTATGTCACATATATTTCCAAAATTCCTTAAACTATTTTAAACATTACATGTATACGAAAAAGGAATCGGCCCATAGACATATGTCGTTACCAATATTTATAATATATTACCATTTAGTTCCTTAAAAAAATATTATACTACAAACAATAGTGGTGGCTTGGGCTCCCACACACCTTTGCCGACACATAGGTGTCAATGTTTACCAAAAAAAGAATAGTTGAAAGGATAAAAAAAATGAAAAATCAAATATAAAAGACTTTCTACTCATGGCTCTAATGTTGTAGATTGACAAAGAAAGCACGTGAAATAACATTGCACTCAGTACTTGATTATTGATATTAATTCATCCTAAAGCGTTGAGGAATTAGAAATTTCATAAAGGTATAGATATTTCCAAATTAAATTAGAAAAATATAAGAAATACTTTTGTGAATGACTATTGTTTAATCAACTTATTTTCGTATTGCAATTTATCTAATTTAGTTAATTTATCTAATACAACTACTTGAGAAAAATGCAGAACTCCAGAAAGACAATGATGATTGAGAAGAATGACTAGACTTTGGTATGCTAGTATGCATGGCCAAAATGATGCTCTCCACACTGAACTAACCGAAGTTCAAGATAAGCTTGCCAAAGCCGAAGGCACTCTTGCGGTATTAAACAAAGGGAAAGCCAAGCTGGATGATGTCATAGCCATGGGGAGACCGAGCGGCAACAAACAAGGCTTAGTTTATCAAGAATCTACCTCAAAAAGAGAGAATAAAAGCAAATTTGTATCCGGAGGAATGCTAAGTGAACATCGGACTACCAAGAAGCCTCATCATCATACAAGAAGGAACAAATGGACAAGAAGATCACCTCCACCAATTCCTCTCAGATGTGATTACTGCAAACTTGAAGGCCACAAAACCAAGAATTGTGGAATCATAGTTAAAGATTTACAAACAGGGAGACCGGTGGTCTGGCTAAATGATAAGATCAAGATGAAGCTGATCTCCATCAAATGTGAATGGGTTCCTAAAGTTCAAAATAGATGTCAAGTTGCCTTCTTATCTCACAAGAAGAAAACTAAGGACACAGTATGGTACTTTGATAGTGGGTGCTCCAAACACATGACTGGAGATAGGAACTTTCTAAAACACTACAAGGAAATTGATGGTGGATTTGTTGTATTTGGAGATGGCAAAAGGGCTGCTCTAGTCGGACAAGGAATCATTGAGAAAAGAGGCTCACGAGAATTATCTCCAGTGTTCTTTGTTGATTGACTTCAAGCAAACTTGATTAGCATCAGTCAATTGTGTGATGAAGATCTAGTGGTGCAGTTCACCAAGAAAGATTAAGTGCTCGACCAAAATCAAGAATGCATCATGAGAGGTTTGCGCTTTAAGAATAATTGTTATCATCTTGTTCAAACATGCAATTTTGGTTCAGTCGCAAGTGAAAATCACATCATGCTATGGCATGAAAATCTTGGGCATCTCAACTTCAAAGATTTAATCAGACTCAGTAGAACCGAAGCTGTCAAAGGCCTTCCTCACTTCAAAAACTCTAACATTGAGTTCTGTGATGAATGTGCTAAGAAGAAACAGCACAGGAGTTCACACAAGCTGTCTGAACACCTCGGATCAACTAAATGTCTCGACCTACTGCACATGGATCTTATTGGTCCCACTGAGGTTGAAAGCTTGGGAGGTAAAAAATATATTTTTGTGTGTATTGACGATTATTCTAGATATACTTGGGTAGACTATCTCAGGGAAAAAGGTGACGCTTTCAAAGCCTTTGAAAAATTGTGCAACCGTCTCATGACTGAGAAAGACACTAAAGTAAAGCGGATTCGAAGTGATCATGGACGAGAATTTTGAAAACCAGTCCTTTGAAGAATACTGTACAACTTATGGAATCAAGCATGAATTTTTCGCACCAATGACCCCCCAACAAAATGGAGTGGTGGAAAGAAGAAATTGCACTCTGCAAGAGCAGTCAAGGGTGATGCTAAACTCAAAAAATGTTGCTGAGTACTTGTGGGCCGAAGCAATCGACACTGCATGCTACACCATAAATCACGTCTACTTGAGACCTAACTCCCTCATGACTCCATATGAGATATGGAACGGTAAAAAGACATCAATCACTTACTTTTATATTTTTGGCAGCAAATGTTTTGTTTTAAATGACAGGGAACATGTGGGAAAATTCCAAGAAAAAAATTATGAAGGAATATTCGTAGGATACTCTATCACAAGCAGAGCATAAAGAATCTATATACCAAAGACCAGGAAAGTTCTTGAATCCACAAACGTTGCCATAGAAGATGTCTCATGCCAGGATTCTGCTCAACTCAATGAAGATGAAGTTCCATCAACATTACATAGTAGTCAGAATTCAGGACAGATCAATGCAGAACGAATCACCACTGGCGAAGAGTCCACTGAAGCAGTCCAAACGCCCCGTCTGGACGTCTTGTCACATGACTCTGAGCCCCAGAAAGACCTCAACAGATGTATTCACAAACATCATGATCATGAAGATATAATTGGTGATGTCAATGAAAAGAGGAAAACCCGGGGGAAGAAGATCGACTTCAAAGAACTTGCTGGCTTGCACTGCTATACATCCAAGATCGAACCATCCAAAGTGGAAGAGGCTCTTCAGGATGAACATTGGATAAATGCCATGCAGTATGAACTACTTCAGTTCAAAAGAAATGAAGTATGGACTCTTGTTGAAAGGAAACATCACAAGAAACAAGGCACGTCTAGTTGCTCAAGGTTACACTCAGGTTGAAGGAGTGGACTTCAGTGAAACATTTGCTCCCGTAGCCAGACTTAAGGCAGTTCGACTCCTATTGTCCATTGCATGCTCATTAGGGTTCAAGCTCTATCAAATGGATGTTAAAAGTGCATTCCTGAATGGATGGCTCAATGAGGAAGTATACATGGAACAACCAAAAGGATTCGAGGATCCTCATCATCCACAACATGTCTACAAGCTCAACAAAGTACTATACGGCTTGAAACAAGTTCCTAGGGCTTGGTACGAGAGGCTCTCCAAGTACATGCTTGAACATGGATTTGAAAGGGGAAGTCTTGACAAGACTCTTTTTCATCAAAAGAGAAAGCAAAGGAATCCTAATCGCTCAATTCTATGTAGATGATATAGTCTTTGGATCTACACACCATGTGCTCAAGGACAACTCCATCGAAATAATGGGTAAGGAGTTCGAAATGAGTATGGTTGGGGAACTAACTTATTTTCTTGGTTTGCAGGTAACACAAAAGAAAGATGGAATATTTCTCAGCCAAACCAAGTATGCACAGAACATAGTCAAAAAGTTTGGAATGGAGTCCAGCAAACCTGTCCGAACTCCTATTGGGACTAATGACAAATTAAGCAAAGATCCCAGTGGTCAAAGTGTGGATCAGAAACTCTACCGAAGCATCATAGGGAGTCTACTATATCTAGCTGCAAGTCGACCAGACATAAGCTATGCAGTTGTGTTTGTGCTCGCTACCAAGCCGATCCCAAAGAATCTCACTTGAAAGCAGCAAAAAGAGTGATCAAATATGTTTCAGGGACAAGTGATCTTGGTATATGGTATTCTAATGAATCTAATCTTTCATTACTTGGCTATAGTGATGCAGATTGGGCAGGTGACGCGGTTGATAGAAAAAGCACAACCGGAGGTTGCTTCTACATTGGAACCAACCTAGTCAGTTGGTACAGCAAGAAATAAAGTTCCATCTCACTTTCAACTGCTGAAGCCGAATACATTGCAGCCGGAAGTTGTTGTGCACAACTGCTATGGATGAAGCAAATGATGCTAGACTATGGAATAGATCAAGAAATTCTCATTATACTATGTGACAACATGAGCGCAATCAACATATCGAAGAATCCAGTTCAACATGGGAGAATCAAGCATATTGAGCTTCGACATCACTTCATTAGAGAACTTGTTGAAGAAGGAATTGTGTCCATCCAACATGTCGGAACTACTGAGCAACATGCGGATATTTTCACTAAGGCATTAGATCGTGAAAGATTCAAAAAATTAAGGAGGGATCTTAGGCTATGCACGATCACATAAAATTCCCGCAAATCATGGAATAAGTTTTATGTTTATGCAATTTCCTTAATTTTATGTCTGCATATATTTTATTTCCTTTCTTACATTATTCTGAGAATTTTGTGTCTAATATAATTGCTTAAGATATATTTTCTGCAGGATCACAAACTAACCATGTTTACCATAATTTAAACTCTGGAATCAAATTTGAACTTGATGAGACACCAAGACTGACAGGCGTGTGAGGCGGGAACGGTTACTTGCACTATCCGTTTGAAACCATGATCATTGCAGTTTTGGAAAGTCGTGATCCTCCTTCCAAAATTCAAATAAGGGAAGTTTTCTATCTAACTGTGCTCATATCTCTCTTGATCGTGTTTCCTAACTTCTCCATTCACTCTCTTCTTAAAAATTCCGCATATATTCATCAAAGAATCGGTGTTTCCTCATTTTGGTTCTTGTCAAAAGATCTACCTTTCAGGAAATATGGTAAAGACACGAGGAAGCCAAAGTTCAAAGTCTCAAGATCCCACCCCCGCATCTTCAACGGGAAGAAAGAAGGTCATATCTCCGGAGGAATCCAGCGCGAAAGGGAGAGCTAAAGCTGTTCATCAATCAATTGTTGAGCAAACTATCTCGGAAACGCCCTCTCTCGTACGGGTACCACCGTAGCTGTTCTTGATATTCGAGCCGAAGTAGCTGGAGCCCAAAAGATGAAAGAAAAAACTATTTCTACCACCAAACCGCGAGAGAAAGCCGTGGCTAGGAAGAACGTCTCGATAAGTGAACGAGTTGAAGCGGACATAGCAAAGGCATTGAAGCCTATAGATGCTATTCTGGCCAACCTTCCCTCAATGGGAATGAGCAAAGATTCCGAAGCAGTCGTGCCTGCCAAAGTTGTTAATCCCACACCAAAAGATGCACAAAAGGTGTCCACTGAAAAGCCCAAGAAGAAAACTCCTGCAAAGAAGGCTGTTGTGCAATCAAGTGTTGTGATCGAATCTGCTCCCGTCACCACCATTGAGGAAAATCCCAAAGAACCTCAGCAAACCACTGCCTCTACAACTCAAACCAGTCCAACCAAAGCGTGTGAACCAGTTACTGAACAACCCGATGAAGGAGAACCGGATTCAGACTATATGCTAGAGTCAGACGATGAAAGCTCTGGAGATGAATCCATGATCGACATCAACGACGATGAAAAAAATGATGCTGTGAACGAGATTACTGAGGAGATTGCCTGGACTGCCAACCAAAAGAGGAAACATGAACTAAGAAAGAATACTGAACAAATTGCCCTGGCCAAAGAACCCGCTCCCACTGAAGGCGAACAAGAAGAAGAAGAGGTCGAGGAATCATCAAGCTCTGAGGAAAATCAGAACAAGGAATCTGAAGGTCACACAGAACACCCTCATGACGATGCCCCTGAACCAACTGAAGGAGAGAATCCCACCGAAGACAAGTCCGATGAATTCAGTTTTCAGGATACCCAAAGTGAAGATGGATCCGACCAAGAAAATGAAGAAGAAGAATCAGATGAGGAGTCTGAAGAAGAAGAATCTGAGCACGTAGAAGAAGAGGAGACTCAGGCTGAAATTCGGGAACCAAAAAAGAGGACTCATTCTGAACCAGAAGGATCTTCCAAAGCCACAGCTTCCAAGAAGAGAAAGATTGTCGAATCCTCATCTGAAGAACATGAACCAGAGATCATTGATGCAGGGAATGCCATATCCACTGACTTCTATTAATAAGTGTCCGAGCAATACTTCACAACTGTCCTGGAAAAGATGAAGGTGCACCCGAAGATATGATTTGCTGCTGCTAGATACGAAGAGATGGGATGGCACAAATACTTGGAGGAAAGGTCCTTGCTTTTCAGGGGAACGGAGATCAAACAATACAAAGGACAACTAGTTAGGCATTTTTATGCAAACCTGAGCACCGACGTCCTCAACACCAAAAGCCCCTGGTTTGAACTTAGTTATGCTCAGGGAGAGTTGTTCGAACTGAAAGCCAAGGCCCTGAATCGATTCCTCCAGGTTTACTCTCGTGCTGCCAAATTTTCTATGAACACCATTGCTGAGACTGGAGTGGAAGGAAAACGGATTCATGGCAAAGGGTTGAGTGTTGGTGCTTTAACACAAAGATTTTCTCTTCTTTATAAAGTATGTGCACACAATATTATGCCCACGGCTAACCACTCTGTTGTTTCCAAGAATATGTGTAAGTTGTTGTTTGCCATCGATCAGAACTATGAGATCAACTATGGAGCCCTAGTGTTCGAACAAATGTTGGTCTTTGCGGGCAAAATCAAGAGGAAGTACAACACCACACTTCCCTTTCCAGGTCTCATCACTGAATACCTGCAGCATCTCCACATCCTTGGGAGTAAACATGACCGCCCTGAGGACATTACGGGCTCCAAACTATCATCGGCCCTTGTCAAGAAGAAACCAGACCTGCCTGGACCTGGAGGTCGAATTCCTGCAACAGATGCATTCTCCTTGCTTCGTGATGAACTCACTGATCATATCAACCATCTGAAAGTCCTGGAAGCTCAGGCACATGCACGTGTTCAGGCTGCTGAAAAGCTGCTCAGACAGCTTCCTGATGTATGGTCGGACGAAGAAAAGGACATGGATACCAATCCAGATGAGGAGTCTGATGATTCTGATGCAGATTCCTCTGAAGAATCTGAGTGATATGCCCTTTTTGGGCAAAATGTGCGCCAGAGGGGGAGTTCAGTTGATATAACCGTTGATCGGTTCCTCTGGCATGCACTATAACAAGGAGGGGGAGTCTGCGCAACTGCTGAAGGGTAAACATTTTAGTTCTATCATTTTGTTTGAACTACTTTTGTGAACTGGTTTTGACTGTTTTTGGATATTGCACTATGGCCTGTAATAATATGACCTTGATTATTGATGCTACATTTTTATTGCCATGTGCCGTTTTTTATGTACATGCTCCTAGATTTAATTGATAGGCTTTCTTGTACGGAGCATTAGAATAGTTTGTCTTGAAATAGGATTAATGTAATCGGTGGTTGGGTGAAATGGGAAATATTTCTCCTTTTATGTTCTTGTGTCAATTGTTTAGACTTTAGACATCGGTTTGATCAACTCATATATTGGCCCACATTCTGCCAAAAGGGGGAGAGCAAATGTGTTCACAACCGATGTCTGGACTACTTTGTTGGACCAACCCCGTCAGTACTCGACAAACTATTCATAGAAAGAGGAGCTGACGAATCTGCACAAAGATCAACTCCAACGGTCAGCTGATCCTTGCCCGGATAGTGCTCAAGAAGTATGAAAATCAAGATCTCCTATTCCGGGCAACTCCATTCTAAGGAAATGAATGAATATGGAAATAAAATCCTACATTGGAATGGAGGGATGCTCTTCTCTCTTCAAATACGCCGGCCAAGGGAGGTTGTGCCCACGACTTACATTATTGATTTTCTCCCTTGTGCTATTGAAATGATCGTGTAAGAGAGAAACATATTCCTTCCGTGTTCATGATTAAATCTTATTGAATGAAGACATTCGATCAACACGTCCTCGGGTGAATTGATCGTATTTGTGCCACTGTGTTCTTGATTGAGATCGACGAGCTCAATCAAGCCTTTCGAGGAGTCGTCAAACACACGAGCTTAATCGAAGATATTCTAGAAGGAGGGTCGCCAACAGGTTTCGACCAAGGGTAACTTGAAGGGGAAGCTTTCAAGGAATTGGAGCAAGGTCGGGGAGATCTTCACCAAAACAAGGGAGTGTTTTGGTTCCACAATTCAACCGCTTGGAGATTGGAGTTGGGCGAGTTAAATCACTATTGTTTAGATCTTGGATCAAGTTGAAACAAATAGTGAACCTCCTGGATTGGTATCCCTCAGATGTAGGCTTGTGCCGAACTGGGTCAACAAACCTTTGAGTTCGTTCTTTTACAGTTTATTTATTTCCCGCTGCTCATTGTCTTAAAACTGTTTAACGTGTCCACGAAAGGTGTTTGAACTAGTTTGCAGGACTAATCTATTGGTTATCCACTCAAACGGACCTAACACATATATTTAACATTCAACACACAACCATAAAACGTAGTATATTAGGATGGCACCTATGTTCAAAGATTGTGTTTTTATTAAGGTTCGAAACCTCTCAGTATCAAATGCACAAATTTAAATTATGCTAAATAAATTATCACTAATTCACATTTTATTAGTGACAAAATCTATATCTGAAAATTTATATAAGTTAAATAATTAGTCACAAATCATAGTGATAATTATTGCTGTTGTATCTAATAATTGTTGTGTGTACACATTTGTGAAGATAAGAAATCCTATCACAATATCTATACTTATAGTGACAATTTTATTTTCGTCATTACGAGTTTCGTCACAAAAAGTTACTTTATTTGTAGTGAGTGTGGCCTCTCCAAAAGCTAATTCTGCATATATACACAAAACAAACTAATTCTAATATTATTTTGGAGATTTAGAGGATGGGGTGTTGGCCAGTGGTCAAGTAGGTTGGGGGTTCGATCCCCCACCCGGCCCCTATACGGTTATCTCACCCTTTTCAAATTTGTAATTTGTATGCTAAGGCTCCCATCATCTCTTTTCTAGTCTGTTTAGGCTGTTAAGCAAAAGAAAAATTTAATAATTCACTATACATTGTTTAAACTTTTTCGTCATCTTTTCATTCATTGAATCTTACAAATGGATTTTTAAATTTCGTTTTGATTAGTTTCTATGGAATAATCTTTAGTTTTATAATTAATAAATTTTAATTATAATTACTTTTTGATTATATGTTAAGTTTCAAAAATATTATGGAGATTATGAAAATTTTTTGGTAGTGATTATAGGAATTAGTGTTTACTATAATATTTTAAGTTATTATTAGTATGTATTTTAAAATTTAATGCTAAATAGAAATATAACTCTCATAAATATAAAAATTTTAGTTCATATACCAATCAGACAATCAAATGGTTTTCGTCAGGCTGCAATCAGTCCTTGGATATAACGTAGGTCATAAAAGTTGATTTAGTATTGCATTTTTATCTTTACCGTAGTTCGTCATCTGCAATTGGTGCTACTTTCGCATAATTTATTAACAATATTTTTAGTTGTCAAACTTTGTGCACTTCAGAAATTTTTTTCCGTATGATTTGATGGGGAAATTTTTGATAGAGTAAATTTTTCCTTCTTCAAAAGAATTCACAAAGGCGTGCATAAGATTGCGCCATATAAAGGAATGCATCTGATCATACTGTTATATTAATCATTATGTCAATATTGTAATATAAAAACTACTTATGTGGATGTGATTATGTAGGAAATTATTATATTGTCATATTGACATCCAATAATAATAACATTCTATGATTTTCAATTCTTTATTTCATAATTTACTGTAACTGTAAATGAATTACTCTTACAATGATTCTCCAATCATATTTGTTTTATTGAGTGAATCCAAACTATCGTACTTCATTATATTCGTCATTTCTCTTAATTTTGAATAATGATTTAATATTGGAGTGTGAATCCAAAAATGAGTATTAATCACTGAATATAAACTTATTATCCAATAATTTTAATGATTATTGCCCTAATTATTATAATCAGTTAAATTACATTAGCAATCTATTTAACTATCATAGAATGACCATTTATCGGATTTCCTCTTTTTCTTGGTAATATGTCGTCCAATACATTTTTGGCACATCATAATAAGTATAATACATATTTTTAATGCTATTCATGCTTCAATGCAAAGAAAAACTCTATTGGACGATCATATAATTAACCTTTTGGGTCTTCACATTTTTCTTGGCAATAGATCAACATATGACACGTAAAATCGACTAATACATTTGCCGACCTTTTGTTAAACTTAAAAATATAAAATTTAGGATTATGTTCATAAGTATTTATTTTCAAAGCATGAAAAGAAATAATGGCAACATAAATTCACTGCACGTTTCAAAGTGGAAAAAAAATAAAAATAACGGAAGCATGAGACTTAAAATTCATAGTTACGTAGACTATTGAATTTATAAAATTTAGTGGCAGAATTGACCATCTAACCCAATGGTTTAAATTTCAGAAAACATGTGTTTAGTACTACTATTGAAGTTAAAAAATGATGTAGATAATATATAGAATTACATTTACCTTAGACATGATTCTTTGAGTATAATACTTCATAAGAAAATTAATATTACCAACTATGTAAACTAAAAAAGACAATATAGTCAGTATATACAAAAAAAAAAAGAATTCATAATTTATTATATAGATAGATATTTGGTGAATGAGACATAACTAACTACTACAACTTATAAAAATATGGGAAGTCATTTCTTAAGGGAAAAAAAAATTCCCAAAAGATATACCTCAATTAAATAAAAATTTTAAAATTTGTAATTAAACTAATTTTTTGGCAAAAAAACAGGCCCTAAATTTAAAAATATATCAATATTTAGAGTTCAAAGTTCAAATTAGTACTTATAATGTTAGAAAAAACAATCAAAATATTTTCATTTATTTGCAATTTATATCTTTTTAATAAACATAGAACGATTTTATCAAAATATTTTTATATTAATATTGATTTATTTCTAAATATATATGTTGATTATCTATATACTGACATGACCTTTATGAGGTGTCAACATAAGAACCGTATATATATTAATATTAATTTACAGATGAATCTTAGAAAAATATTTTTATAAAGATTTAAAATAGAATAGTATAATTTAATTTGTTCTAAATTTATATCTTTTTAAAATAGACAAAAAGATTTTCTCAAGATTTTTTATATTAATATAGAGAATTATTTTCCAAATATAGAGGAAATCTTATAAAGATATTTTTAAAAAGATTTAAAATGATTAAATTTATTTAAATATTTATTATATAAATAAATAGATGCCACATGTCAACATCTGGTATTTTTGAGAGGATGATGTGGCGTTTATGAAGTGTCGTGATAATAACCCTAGATGTGTTTTATGATGTTTTATAATGATTTACAGATGTAACCTTGAGTTTATATTTTTTTAATAAAAATTAAGATAAAAATATAAAATTCAAGGACAATATAGTCTGCACATGCCAAAAAGTATTCAAGATTTATTAGATAGATAGATAGATAGATAGATTATAACATCACACTGATTAATATTCATACAAGAAACAATCCACAAAACCACCTAAAATGGTTTGGTACAGCAATTCACCACAAATTAAATTAAATTAAACATATACTTGTATTAATTAAAAGCAACATATAAGCAGTGAGAATAATATCAATCACCACTGAATTTTATTGTGAATTTAAGTACTACTATAAAACAAGATGCAAATTTTATCAATCATCATCACTTTGGACTTGATCGACTACTGCTAATTATTCCACCTTCATCAGTATAACTCCTCCAAGTGTTGTTCAATTTTTTTTCTGGAAAACAGAAGAAAGCATATACATATATATATATCATCGATCAATACAAATTTCAACATCCAACAGAGTAGTACCGTGCATAAATTATACTAATTCATGTAAGAATTAACTTACAATTTTTTTTGCAGACACTTGGAAGAGGTACGTTGCAAGATCCGGCCATACTAATTAAGGTTTCTGGAAAACGGATCCCGGTGAGGTTTTTGGTGGTGCATAAGCAGGTGTAATCAATATCAGTCAGCCCAGCGCAACAAAATATCTTGGCGCCGCGAGCTAATGATCGTACACAATGATTGATTTGATTGTCGGGGACCTTCATGCAGGACATATGCCCCGTGTCTTGGGCTGCTGCACCGTATGGAATGTAAGATGCCATCACCACCACAACCACCAAAACTACTACTGTTAACTGCATTGCAATGGCAATCTTGGCCCCCTTCATGATTTTCTTCACAACAATTAATTCAAATGAATACTAATATTTCTTTGAGTGTTACTGCTTAATTTGTACTCCCTCCGTCCCGCGAAGATTAAAGCCTTTCTTTTGGGCACGGTAATTTAGGCAGTGGAGTTTAGTAGTTAAGGTGGTGTGGGTATTTGTGTTTAAGATTATAATGAATTTTGATACTGTCTATTGTTTAACTTTGACTTAATATTATCGTAGTGATGTAATTTGAGAAAAATATTCAAGTGTGGTCTTGTTAGAATCGTCTAATCGTGTAGTTTTAGAATATATATTTTATACAATTTTTATTTGTATCAATTTTGTAATATTAAGAGTTAAAGAAATACAAGGGACTTTGTGTAGGAAAGTAATAATGCATTGAAATTTGTGTAGAATAGTAAAAGTAAGTATTTTTAATGGGATTTGACAATAATTAAGATTCTAATCAAACTTATATTAGTATAATTTTTCTAAAAACGGAAAGGATTCAAACTTCGTGGGACACCCCAAAAAGGAATAGCGTTCAAACTTCGTGGGACGGAGGGAGTATGTGTTATGTGAAGATGATGATACGTGGAGCGAGTAGTGGTTTGTTTATATAGAGGCGGATGATCAGAGGCCAGAACAGTATAATTAACGGGGAAGGAGAAAATTCAATCCCAAATTAAACTCTTGTCTAGTTGCAAATTAATAAATAAAATATGTAATGTGATGAATATATCTATCTACAGAGCACGGATGCACTGGGTAATGGATTATAAAGATGTTGAGACAGTAGGGAAGACGGTAATTGACCAAAAACCTTGAAGATTATACTACCTCCGTCTCAATATTTTTGTTACAGAAGGTTTTTTTTGCACTATTCACTGTTTAACTTTGATTCAAATTTTTAATATAGCTATGTAAGAAAAACATAGTCAAGTGAGATCTTATTAGATTCGTCTAATCTTGTAGTTTTAGACAATCAACTTTTTATAATTTTTCGTTGTATATAATTTAAGTTATTAACCGTTGAAAATGTGTCTCGGCATGCGTATCAAAAGCCAATGTAACAAAAATAATGAGACGGAGGTATGACCTAATTGTCGTCAGCTGGACATTCCAACTGCCTCTTTCAAAAACCTCGATCTTTTCACACTTCTACACACATCATGTTTGACGAATAGTGGATAAGGGATTTGTAAAAACTACATTCGGAACAGAGACAGCAATAATTGACCAAAAACCAGCTTGAAGATCATATCTCCTTGTCATAAAATGGATAGGACATCCATCCAGTGTTGCCTAGCTCGGTCAAACCTCGAACTTCACAATTGTTTGTTTTTTTTTTTTATTAATGGTCATTCAAAATAGTACTTCCTCCGTTTTTATTTGTTTGCTACGGACCCACATTGCACGCAGTCCAATGCACATTTTAAACAGTTAATAACTCAAGTTTGGCACAAGTAAAAATTCTATAAGTTCCATATTTAAATGGGAAGCTATAAGTGAATTCCCAGATATATTTGTAAGCTAAGGTTGTTTAAATTGAAAAGGATTACTCGTGTACGTATCGTGTGTGGAACAAATCAAGAATCATATCCACACGCACAAGTGTCACCCAGCTCAAATTTTATTACAAACTTTTTCGAGTACAAATAACTAACTAACTCTCGCCCATGCAGAAGTGACTGCCTAAGTCTTACCAGGGAAGATATAAGAGGTTTCCTTTGGACAATGACACGACTCCACGGTGCTCGCTTCTTATCAGCTGTTTGGACTATCTGGCTTCAACGCAATGCACGTATTTTCAGAGGCAAGCAACAGACAGCTTGGTACCTGAACAGGGAGATATGCAGGCTGGCCCGTGATCTTGATAACGCCGGCCATCCGCCTCACATAGTGCCGATCAGACCGCGTATAGTTAACTGGGATGAGAAGGATGGAGAGGGGATTATTTTGCATGTTGACGGGAGTGTTATGGGTATTCCTGGCGGGGCGGGATTTGGCTTTGTGGCTCGTAACAAGGGTCATGGCTGGGTGGGGGATGTGGCTATCTAGGTTGTCACTCTAGCACTTGTGCCGAACTCTCCGTGTTGCTGAAGGGGATTAGATTTGTGATCGGATTGAAAGCCAAAAAGGTCTGCTGTTACACGGATTCTCAAGTTGCCCTGGAGTTAGTGCATGAGTCATTGGCTGACGCAGAGTGTGAGGACTGGGAAGCGAGCTATGATTTTTTTTCCTCACACTATATAAAATAAGTAAAAAAATATTATATAGAAAATTCATTATAAACATTTTATTTTTATATTATGTACGGCAATTGTAAATTACGAGTCGATATTTTTTAAAAACGTTGTAAAACCTTTTAATTTTTTCAAATAACATACTAAGGAGTCACTAAAAAAATCATATTCCATTATGTCGTTATGCAAATCTCTCTTAATAAAACTTCAATGCAGAAAATTAAACATCTTTAACAATCTCTGAACCGTAGTAGTCGTAATAGGTAGGACCAATACTAATATCATAAGCCGGTAAAACATGTTCTCAGTAGTCTAGTTATAACTTTATATGGTGAGCGAAGTTTATTATTTCATTTATTAAGATTAAAGAACATATGAGCCTATGTTAAAAAATCCACCAACAAAGTAATATGTTATCTTATTTTTCTCCATTGCATAAATCATAGGAAAATGCACTCTACTATAGATAAAATTCACGCAGCCATATAAAATATTAATGGCGAAGTTTGAGCTCGGGGGCAGAATTACATAAAAATATTTTCTACCATAATTAAAATATATACGCATAGCTATATAAAATTAATGGCAAACTTTGAACTCAGGGGCGGCGCCCCCAGCCACTATGTGTGTCCACCATTGGCATGAGTGTCCGCCTTTCCACCCTTTGGCTGGTATGATTCATAACATTCAGAGCTTATGCAAGACGTTAAAGAGTTCGAGACATGGTCCTTATTCCACATATATCGTGAGGGGAACATGGTGGCGGATTGTTTAGCCAAACGTGGCGCATCGGCTAAAGAGTTCTACACACATGCACGTTCCCCGGATTTTGCTCTTGGCCTTTTTTCTGCGGATGCTGTGGTTGCAAGGCCCCTTCGATCTTAGGCCTTTTCAGGCAGCCCCTCCCCCTGTTATGCTTTGTTTTTCTTGTTTGTTTTTCCTGTTTCCGTTTTCTGCTTTTTCTAATTGTTTTCCTTCGGCTCATTTAACAAAAAAAAAAAGAAAAAAACAAAAACAAAAAAAAAACACCTAACTCTCGCCCATTTTCTCTACAGCCACTTGCTTTGTCACGTGCAGTTTGTCCATTATTGACGAAATACTACTTCCTATGGAAATAGAGTATGATTAAATTTAATAAGATGTCTTCCTTATATAAGCTTACACCATAATTAATGTAATTGGATTACCATATGTCTCTCTCCCCTTTTAAATCGATTTTAATTTACAATAAAATTTACAATATTTAAGATAGTGTCTACGCATATATACATATATGAAATAACTAAAATATAAATAGCACTATAATACACATCCAGTTTATTGTGATGCAGGAAGTCATGCACATCCTTCCATCGCCTTAACTTTCTGTTAGTACCTTTATTACTATCGCACATTCTGTACAAGAAAGAAAAACTGAGCGGCTAGTGGTCATATTAAGTAAAAATCATTTATTACATATAGTACTATACTTCATACTAAACAAAAAGCATTCTCCTATAGCCCAAGGTTTATGTCCCAAGTTCGCAAAATTTGAACACGAGTGGTCAATTTTTGCCACATAGGAAAAGGAATAACTCAAAAAACATAGACACAGAAATGTGCACGCACGCAGGATGAGAAACGAAGAAATTCGTACATCTATCTATATAAATAAACCCCTCGAGGCTTCATCATCATTCATATCCACAATATCATATACTCTCTTGCACAGGAAAGAATTGAAGTAATAATACAATAAATATTTTGGGGTTATACTTACTTGTTGGTGTAGAAATGATCAAAGGGTCCAGCAAATCCATGATGACAATAATGCAGTTTGCAATAGGCTTAATGGTGGCCTGTTTTTGGGTGCATTTTGGTGCATCATCAGCACAGAGCCTGCCCTGCATTCCCCGTCCGACTATTTGTGTGCGCAGTATCGCTCACGGCTATGAGATATACTGTTGTGATGGATTCGATGCCCTCGACTACACGTGCTTGTGCGCTGCTAAAAGACTCCCGGGGTACCTCCCACACAAGTTAATTGACCAGGCATCTTCCTGCGGTGTACCCCTTCCGGATGTCTGCGAGAATAGGAGGCCTGCATAATTCTCGGATTTTCATCCATATCAACGCGTGCTCAAGTGCCCATGGAAAAATGTTGCTGGATTGGGAGGCATTGCATCTGTTTATGTTTGATGTTTAGTTTTTTTCTGTCCCAGTAAATTGATTGTGGAATTACATTTCACTCGATCAAATGTATATTGTGTAAGTTTGTTGCATTATTAACAGTATTATGTCCTCTTTTCATTCATTGTTCATCTCAAATAAGTACTATTTTAAAGGCAAGTTTGAGGGATTGATCCAGAGAATTAACTTGTTCAGGAGACCTTTAATTTTTAAGCGACCTTAGGATAAAAACAACCACGTGCATAATCCATATGCTATATGTGAATGCATTTCATTTAGCGTAAGTAAGATATAAAGCTGGAATAGGCCAGGTACTTTGAATAATATTCTACATATAATAGACGGTACTATTGGTGGTCAACAAACGCGATTATTGTTATCTGGCTTCTGCTATTCAAAAAAAAAAAAAAAAAAAAAAAACAAACCAAAGGCCAGCAGGTTATGGCTTTGTGTTGAGAAACCAATGTGGACATTGGATAAGAGGCGGAGCCGGTCACATAGGTATCAGCAGTAATATCATTAAGGCAGAAACATTGGCCCTGCTACGACACGGACTAGAATATGCATCTCGACTTAATTGGGATCACCAGGATTAGCTGCTTCTCGGACTCCCGACTGGCCATTATTGGACTTTTACAAATGGACAACAGGCTACATCCTTGTGCCTAAGCTCGGTGATACAGAAAATCAAGGTGGTTCCTGACTCGTTTGAGGAATGCTGGTTCGAACATGCAGGTGTTTAGAGAGGGCAACAAAGTGGCGGATGGACTTGCCAAGTACGGGGCATCCTAGGAAGATTTCTACACCACCACTACAAGAAAAATGAGGATTACCGACCCCAATTACCGACCCACAAAGTGCGGGTCGGATTTACCGACCCCAGCTGGGGTCGGTAATATTTATGACCGTTATGGGGTCCCCCCAGCAGTTGGCAACCAAATCACCGACCACAGTTGTTGTGGTCGGTGATACCGACCCCATTACCGACCCCATTTGGGGTCGGTAATTTAGGGATTAAAATCCCCAATCGGGCAGACCAGAATCAGTCGAAAGCAGCCACTCTCACAAAACCTCCGCTCGACTCCGCCCCCAACGCCACACGCGACCACCGCCGACCACCGCCAGCTTGCCGCCGCCCTTCGTCGCCGCTCCCCGAACACCGGCCCGCCGTCGCCACCCCGCCCCTACAGTAACGCCGCCGGAAAGAGCAACCACCGAGGGGACTCGAGGCTTGCGGTTCAAATTCGTCTTGCACCCAAAAATCCCTCTCCATTCCATTCGTGTAGTAATCGAAGGTACTCGATTGGCTATTTCTTCACTTTTAATCCATTCGTTTGTTGTTATTTTTGGATGTTTGAAAATGTGATTTGATTTTGTCCTCTCGGTATTTCATTCTATATAATTCTCATATGTTGTTTAACTTGAGATTGGTATACTTGTATTGTCGTAATGTATAATGTCATATGTGTGCGATTGCTTATCCAAATTAGTTGGGAAATTAATTTTCGGGATGTAATGTAGAGAGCAGCGGCTGTTTCGGGCCTTTTCGCACTCTTTTTTTGGAATTTCAAAATTCTAGGCACATAGTTAGAAAGCTCTCGTCGAGTAGATGAATTTTGATATATGATTTGCTCGAATCGGAGTTTGTATGAGAAAGTTACATGCTTTTTAAGAGTATGTGTTATCGAAGTTGAAATGGAGTTGATTTTTATATGATTTTGAATTTTGATGTGCAATGGAGTTGATTTTTATATGATTATGAATTTGATGTGCAATGGAGTTGAATTGTTAGAGTGGAGGCATATTTGGATCGTAGAGTATGCGGAATTATTTTTAGATTTTGAATGTTGGGGTTGGAGTAGAACGTTGGAGGTGTAGTTGAATGATTTTTTGTAGTTTGATGGGGTATTGGATTATATGGCGTATGGTGCCTTTTGAGGCCTAATACATTTGTTTAATAGATTGGAATTGAACATATTAAATTACTACCGAACCCAATTAATATTTATGAATTAGTTGTTTCCTTACTCCCTAAATGAAACAAATTAGCGTATGAAAAATGTGACAAAACATAAGTCATACCACATCAACAACACAACTAATTACACTCATAAAGAACACAATGAACATATACAATAAGTCGTGTATAAATTTTTTAAATAACGTTCACAATATGGTAAAAGCACATGATCAACCTAACAATATTGATTCAAATGGGTTTCATTCTGTGGCGTATTGCCAAACTTGTAGGGGATGGATCGGAGTTGGATGTACCGCTCCCGCCGTGAAATTGGAGTAGTGACATCAGAATTTACTAATGGAGTTGAATTGTTTATTCGTATGTCTCATGGAAACCCAGAAGTTGATAGGGCCCAAGGAAAATTAAGGTGTCCATGTCGTAGGTGTAGGAACAAGTGTTATTTACCTGATGATGACATCAAGTACCATCTACAAAAACATGGGTTTGTCCCTAACTATGAAAGGTGGACGTGTCATGGAGAAGTGCACCAATTTGAACGATACGACGATGCCGGTGCGGGTGCCCCATCAGTTGAGGCACGTGATGATGCTTACTTACAAATGGTTTACGAGGGAATGGGATTTGGTATGCCCGACACTACACCACATGAGGAAGCTGGTGAACCGAGGCCACCAGAGGAACCTAACCCGGAAGAGAGATTGTTTTACCGCATGTTGGAGGCGGCAGACAAAGATTTGTGGCCTGGGTGCAAGAAAATGACTTTGCTTTCAACAATAGCTAGGTTATTGAACATTAAAGCCGAACACAACTTATCGGAGCGGTGCTTCGATACGTTGTGCCAACTAATCATTGATTTGCTTCCCGAGGATAATGCTATGGTTAAGAACTTCTACGAGGCAAAGAAATTACTTGAGGGATTGGGGCTTCCTGTTGAGAAAATAGATTGCTGTGAGAATAGGTGTATGTTGTTTTGGCGTGAAGATGCTACATTACAGAATTGTAGGTTCTGTGACAAACCGCGGTATCGGGAAACGAATTCCAATTCACGGATCCCACGGAAATACATGTTCTACTTCCCACTTAAAAACCGATTAAAAAGGTTGTATGCATCTGAGGCGACAGCGGAACACATGACTTGGCATGTCGGACACCAGCATGATATTGTAGGAGAGATGTGTCATCCTTGTGACTCGAAGGCATGGAAAGACTTTGATAGAATTCATCCAGAATCTGGGTCGGAGGGGCGAAATGTGCGGTTGGGACTTTGTACGGACGGTTTCCAACCTTTTGGACAGTCGGGATCTCAATACTCATGTTGGCCAGTAATTTTAACTCCATATAACCTCCCTCCCGGTATGTGCATGAAAGATGAATACATGTTTCTCACGTGCATAATTCCTGGGAAATCAAGCCCAAAACAAGGGATCGATGTCTTTTTACAACCCTTAATAGCCGAGCTTATGGAGTTGTGGGATGTTGGGATCACAACATACGACCGAAATACAAAACAAAACTTTCAGATGAAGGCAGCGTTGATGTGGACCATTGGAGACTTCCCGGCTTATTCTATGATGTCTGGTTGGAGCACGTATGGGAAATATGCCTGCCCAGTATGTATGGAGGAAACAGAATCGATACGCCTTAGAGAGGGTGGCAAACAGTCGTGGTTTGATGCTCACAGGAAGTTCCTGCCTTCAGATCATCCTTATAGGTTTGATAAGTCCAAATTTACAAAGGATCGGGAGGAACACAGATTGGCACCGAGGTACAAGAGCGGCGACGAAGTGTTGGAAGACATAGAAATGCATGGTCTACGTCGAGTAACTGAATTAAGAGGAGCTGAGGAGAATGCAGTAATCAGTAAGACTTGCGGCTGGAAAAAGCGGAGTATATTCTGGGATCTACCGTATTGGAAAACAAATTTGGTTCGACATAATCTTGATGTAATGCACATTGAGAAGAATGTGTTTGAAAATGTTTTCAACACAGTCATGGATGTTCAGGGGAAGACAAAGGATAATGCCAAGGCACGTGAGGACCTCGTGGGGCTGTGTAATCGGCCTGAACTGCATAGAGACAGTCGTTCCGGTCGATATCCTAAAGCCGTTTACCAATGGATAAAGAGAGGCGTGATGTATTCTTGAGGTGGGTGGCAGGGTTAAGGTTTCCGGATGGTTGCGTATCGAACCTGGGCAGATGCATAGACATGAATAAGCATCGAATGTTTGGCATGAAGAGTCATGATTGCCATATCTTTTTACAGCGTCTACTACCGATAGGATGGCGGGATTTGCTTCCCAAGGGTGTTTGGGAACCGATCACCGAACTAAGCAATTTTTTCCGTACCCTGACTGCCAAAACACTTACAATAGAAGACTTGCAGAAATTGGAGATCGATATTCCAGTGGTTCTGTGTAAGTTAGAAACGATATTCCCCCCGGCATTCTTCGACTGTATGGAACATCTTCCCATCCACTTACCTTACGAAGCACGTATTGCCGGTCCTGTTCAGTTTAGGTGGATGTATCCTTACGAGAGGTAAATGAAACAATTTATTTTTTTCGTACCGTTCCATACTTAATTTATGTTTCTTCATATTCAATTTAATTCTTGTTTTTTTAAGGTATTTGAATCGGTTGAAAAGAACCGTGCGCAACAAAGCACATGTTGAAGGTAGTATTTGTAACGCTTATATGGCGGGAGGCCTCAATTTTTTGCTCTCATTACTTTGAGAAGCATGTGTTCACCCGAGGTAGGAAGCATGTTTCTTCATTACTTTGAGAAGCATGTGTGCACATGGACCTTACCCCGGATTTCATTTTATCCTTCCTTGATGATGATGCATTAGGGCTCCAGCTTTGTTAGAATCTTACTTTGTTTTCTGTTACTGTTTCTAGTTTTATTGCCTCTACTGACGAACTCCTTCTGGACTGATTTTAGTCCCTTTTTTTTTTCATATTTATTATCCGGTTCAGCTTTGGAAAAAAAAAAGAAAGAAAAAAGATAATAAAGGATTTCTGGTCTATAAAATACGACAACCAGCTTTCTTTCTTTTTTTATTATTATTTTTAATTTTTTATTTTTATTTTGGTGGGAAGGTTGGATGCATGTATCAAAGATCCACCTTAATTATATTAATTAATTTTGATGGATAATATATGCATGCATGCGGAGTAACTAAATTTTAATGAATTTCATTTAATTTTATCGAATAAAGATAACTAAATACTAATCATGTTGTTTAATTAATTATACACGCATTGCTAAGAGGCATTATTAGTAGAAGATTGAGAAACATGCCTATATGCCTCCTTGAAGAAAAAAGGAGGGAGACGACGATATTCTTAGGGAAGACATCTAAATATAGAAATTTCCATTGAATGTGACAACTAAACATGACTATTGGAATATTAAAATAAAAAAAAAGATTTAATGTGACATTTGTAGAGACATTTGTCTCCTTCCCATGAGTCAACTAAAATTTTCAAAATAAAATTAAAATTATTATATATTTTTTATTATATTTTAAAATAAAAACACAAAATATACTAAACTTTATAATTTTTTATTTTCTACAAATTGAGACCACTCTTGCTATATTTTTATTAAATACATAATATATCAGTTTTGATATATTTAACCCTTTTTAAAAGTTATATAAAATAAAAATAACTTAAGAATATATTAAAATTTTAAATTTTTTATTCTTTATAAATAAGATAAAATATTTTATATTTTTTATACATTAATTTTTATGTTTCAACATAATTTAAAATTGTATAAATTAAAATAATTATATATATTATTGTGGTTGGATGGTTGGGTGGTTATTAGTGAAGTAGGTAAAATTGGAATGAATGGATTGAGATGAATATTGATGATATGGAAGGAAGATAAATTAATTTAAAAAATGAAATAATTGGGATGGTTATCATTAAAAATAGCCTAATAAATGGCGATTCTACTTGATATTTGTCCTGGAAATAATAAAATTTGAGTTGGGAATGGGCCACATTAGGCTTCCACTTGTGGGAATGGCGATTCTACTATTTTGAAGGACATACTGTGTGAAAAGATGGAGGTTTTTGAAAGAGGCACAGCTGATGACAATTAGGTCATATGATCTTCAAGGTTTTTGGTCAATTACTACTGTCTGAACATCTTTATAGAAGTAATCCCCTTATCCATCATTACTCAGCGCATCCTTACTCTGTACATAGATATTCATCACATTACATATTTTATTGAATAATTTGCAACTAGACAAGAGTTTAATTTGGGATTGTATTTTCTCCTTCCCCCATTATACATATACTGCTCGATCTGGCCTCTGCCTCTATATAAACAAGCCACTACTCCATTATCTTCACATATCACATACAAATTAAACAATAACACTCAAAGAGGAATATTAGCAATTTAGTATTCGATTGAATTAATTAGTGTGAAGAAAATGAAGGGGTCCAAGATTATGATTGCAATACTGCAGTTAGCAGCAGTAGTTTTGGTGATGGCATCTTACATTCCATATGGTGCAGCAGCCCAAGACGATGCAGCTGCAGGGCATATGTCGTGCATGAAGGTCCCCGACAATCAAATCACTAGCTGTGTAAGATCACTGGCTCACGGTGCCAAAATACTTTGTTGCAATGGGGTGAGTGATATTGATTACACCTGCTTGTGCACCACTGAAAACCTCATCGGGATCAATGTGCCACAAAGCTTAATTGGTATGGCCGGATATTGCAAAGTACCTCTTCCAAGGGTTTGCAAAAATTGTAAGTTATTCTGCTTACTACATGATCAGTTATAATTTATTATGCACTATTGTAATACTCTGTTGGATGTTGAAATTATTTGTATTGATCGATGTTATGATGTACTACTATATTCTTTCTTCTGTTTTTCCAGAAAAGATTGAACAACACTTGGAGGAGTTATACTGATGAAGGTGGAATAATTAGCAGTACGTCGATCAAGTCCAAAGTGATGATGATTGATAAAAATTTGCATCTTGTTTGATAGTAGTACTTAAATTTACAATAAAATTCATCAGTGGTGATTGATATTATTGTCACTGATTATATGTTGCTTGTTGATTAATAGTAGTATATGTTTAATTTCATTTAATTTGTGGTGAATTCCTGTACCAAACCACTTAACCACTTTAGGTGGTTTGGGGATTGTTTCTTGTATGAATATTAATCAGGGTATGGTGTTATAATAATATATGGAATTTGAATATTTTTCTTTCAAATATTTTAATTTCGAGGAGATGCTTCCTTTATCCATAATCTATAATATACTTCTCTTGATCTTATGAATATTGATGAGTCATTAATGGACTTAAAAGATAATTTAATTTACATTATATTTTTGAAATTCAATTGGACTTTAAGGAGTATAGTATTACTTATACTTTACTATATTTTTAAATTTATAATTTACTACTTTCAATTTTAATAAAATATTATAGAAAAAAGGCATCCCGGAATATATGAAATGATACATATTTATTGTTGAAAATAAAATATTGTGAATTGATTATTTATTATTTTATTTTTTGTTTTATAGGGATTTTTTTACATGTTTGCTGAAAATTTGGATGGAATTTATATATTTAAACAATTCATTATAATTTCAGTTAGTAAGACTAATAATATAAATTTCCTAAAAATTATATATATTTTTTAAAATTTATGTACACAATTTTATAGACGTAAATAGTGTTTATATATAATCCAATTAAGTACGACATCTAATAAAGTTATCTATGGTAGTATGTGATAATTAATTTATGAAATGTTATAATTTTTGGTAATTTAAGGACTTGATCAATTAGTTAAATTTCATTACTCCCAACCTTATGTGATGGTTCGATTTCCCACCCTGTCCTCTATTCATCTTATTTATCAAGGGCTTCCACAACACTACTTTCCCAATATAGGCCTTGAAATAAAAATAAATAATATTATTTACATTTAAATATAGCACTATTGTTTAAAGTATTAAGATTAATAATCTAAATTTGAACATTTTTGTAAACCGCCTATATAGGCTAGAAAATGAGTGGTGATCCAAATTTGAACAATTGATATTTCAACAGACAAATAATAAATTAATTTTAATATTTTATTATTCAAATCATATTAATCCATCGTTATCATATCCCGGGCCATTCGGGATGTGGGCTAATACAAGTGACAAATTAAAGCCAACTTTCCTCTGGTAGATCAACAAACATTATTAATCATTAATACAAGCACATTAATATAATTAAACAAGTTAATCAACGAACAGAAGTGGTGATCAAGTGCAATATCAATCACCGCTTAATTGTATTATTGCAAATTTAAGTATAAAACATGATATATGATGCAATTAGTAGTATAGGTTCTCCGGACTTAATTGAGCACTCCCTATTCACCACCTTTAATGTAATTTCTTCACTTGGGGTCGAGTGCTGTATGTTTTGTTTAATCTTCTCTGAAAAATTAACAAAACAAAGAATTCCATCAATACAAATTTCAACATATCCAACATGGTGCCTAAATAAGCATTCATGCATGTATAAATCAGATGGATGATATATTTCTTTACTGACCGATTAATAGCAGCCACTTGGAAGAGGTACGTTGCACGATCCAGCCATACTGATTAAGGTTCGTGGGGAAGTGATCCCGATGAGGTTTTTAGTATGTATGTAGCTAGGGTTTAACTTTTTTTTTTTCTTAAAAAAAAAGAACCTTATAAATAGTAAACACATATTCTATTAACTGTTAAATTTCAATTTTTAAAATCTAAACTGTGAAGGTTACCCATCCCTAGCTTTTCGCTTTCAAATTCCAACCTTTGATCGAGTTAATCGAAGAAAAAAAATATTTGGCATGAGAACTCATAACAGCATTCCGATCTTACATTGTACCATTTGAATACCATTGAGCTTATGTGTGTGAACATCTTCCAAGTCATATTGTCATGTGTGGGGAGAGAGCCTTATTGTGTGGGTTGAAGATAAATCCTTTGGACATTGGAGTCCTTGGTCAACATAGCCATACCTTTGGACATTGGAGTGATGATTGATTAATGTTTACTAATGTTCTAAATGGGATCAAATAGTTGAACATATAGTGGAACGTTCCTGAGTTGGTACCCCAAATGTAGGCTTCGGCCTAATTGAATTCTTGGTGTGTTTGTCACTTTGTTTTATTACTGCTTTAAATTCCACTATGTATGATTAATATTAAAATATCTTCAAAATTGTAGTTGGACGAATACTCAAATGAAATAGACACACGGAGACTGACGCCATCACAGACCCAATATATTGGCATATTATAGTAACAACGTACAATGATTATTCATAAAAGAAACAATACACAAAACCACCACCAACAATGGTTTGGCGCATCACGAATTCACGACAAATTAAACACATTAATCAACAAACATAAGTGGTGATATATGAATCACCACTTAATTTTATATTATTGCAAATTTAATTAGGTATAAAACATGAAGATGATGCAAGTATGCAATTAGTTAATGGTCCTCCTCCGGACTAATTGAGCACTCCCTATTCACCACCTTTAATATAAGTTCTTCACTTGGTCGGTCGAGTGCTGTATGTTTGTTTAATCTTCTCTGAAAAATTAACAAAAGAAAGAATTCCTTCAATATAAAATTTGAACATCCAAAATGGTGTGTCTAAATAAGTATTCATGTATCAATCAGATGGATGGTTACTATACTTACCAATTGCAAACACTTGGAAGAGGTACGTCGCAGGATCCAGCCATACTGATTAAGGTTCGTGGGGAAGTGATCCCAATGAGGTTTTTAGTGGTGCACAAGCAGGTGTAGTTGATATCGGTCAGCCCATCGCAACAAAATATCCTGGCGCCGTGAGCCAGTGATCTTACACAGCTAGTGACTTGATTGTCAGGGACCTTCATGCACGACATATGCTCTTGGGCTGCACCGTATGGAATGTAACATGCCATCACCATCACCAAAACTACTGCTGCTAACTGCATTGCAATGACAATCTTGGCCCCCTTCATTTTCTTCACAATCAATTAACTCAAATGAATAATAGCAGTATTTCTTTGAATGCTGTTTAATTCGTGTGCAGTGAATGATGTGATGTGAAGATGATTATTATGGAGTAGTGGGTTGTTTATATAGAGGCAGATGATCAGAGCAATGTAATGGGGAAGGGGAAAGTAGTTCAATCCCGACTGTGGTCTAGTTGCAAATTATTTTTTGGTCGAGTTGCAAATTATTGAATAAAAGATCAAGTTGAAAAGACTTCCAATAATATGGTATAAGATGAATATTTGTACACACATCATGTTTGAAATTGAATAGTAGATTTGTAAATACATTCAGACAGAGACAGCAATTATTGACCAAAAACCAGCTTGAAGAAGATCATATCGATCTCCTTGTCATCATCAAATGGACATCCATTATCCAGTTGCCAAGCTCGGTCAAACCTCGAACTTCACAATTGTTTTGATTTTGATTAATGGTCATTCAAAATAGTACCAAAGACACAGGCCGCCAGTGATGATCGCTTGCCAACTCGCTTCGGGAAAAAAATACTACTATCTAAATAAATAATACTACTATATCTTATACATATATAAATGTATATATATTTATAATAAAACTAATAAAATACTCCCTCCGTCCCATTTATACCAACCTAAAACTTTTGGGCACAGTATTTTATGTGATGATAGCTAGTATTTAATGAAGGGATAGATTAGTGTTTAAAGTAAAGGTAAATTAAGAATTTTATATATGTGATGTGAATGTGATAGTAATAAATTTAAATTTTTAATTAATTTATTTATATGTGATGTGATGGTTTGTGTGTTGAATTGATTAATGTTAGAGGATTTGAAATTTATTAATTTGATGTAATGGAAGTAAGTTTGGTAATTAAGTATTTAATTATTTCCTAAAAGAGAAATATGACAATTGTGTTAGGACATATACCAAAAAGAAAAGTTAGACAGAATTAATGGGATAGGGATGAGTATTAAACTGCTAGCCCAAGCCCAACCCATCATCCCACCAGGCCAACACCTATTAATAATTTAAGGGTTCTATTTAGTTTATTTGTGTGAAGCAGGTATGAGTAATGGGGGTGCAAACAAATTTAAAAGTATAGAACATCATTGATCAATTAAATTATTAGACCAAGTAAAATGGGAAGCTAAGTGAATTCACACATAGATTTCATTTGTAAGCTAATAAGGTTCTTTAAATTGAAAAGGATGGTTACTCGTGTACGTGTGTCGTCGTGTGTGAAACGAATCAACAATCATATCCACATGCACAAGTGTCACCCAACTCAAATTTTATTAGTAAGTACAACTTTTTCGAGTACAAAATTATCACCAACTCTCGCCCATATCTTCTCTATAGCCACTTGTCACGTGCAGTTTGTCCATTATTGACGAAATACTACTTCCTATATGGAAATAGAGTATGATTAAATTTAATAAGATGGCTTCCTTATATAAGCTTGCACCATAATTAATGTAATTGGGTTACCGGATGTCTTTCTCCCATTTTAAATATTTTCTTTTAGGAGCCACTAAAACCTGGAAAGGGTGGTGTGAGTCCATGCCATACAAATTATATAGGGAACAAAGGGGAGGGATAAGGGGCTGGGTAGGGATTGGAACCCCCAACCTATAGGTTGATAATTGGAGACTTACCATTAGAATAAGTCCCCAACCCATATTAAATCGATTTTAATTTACTTCCACTTAAAATAAAATTAACAATATTTAAGATAGAGTCTACACATACATGTATATGAAGTAATTAAAATATAAATAGCACATATAATTAAATACACATCCAATTTACTGTGATGCAGAAAATAATATCCTTCCATCGCCTTAACTTTCTATTACCTAATACCTTATTACTAGGGGTGAAAACGGGATGGATACGGGCGGATCGTACTCGTCCCGTATCCTATCCCAGATTTTTTGGTCAAATACGGAATCGAATACGAATAGGCCGGATACAAATACGAATTCGAATATTTCGGGAACCGGATACGAGACGGATTCGGATTTTAATTCGGATAATATTTTATTTTTTAAAATGAACTTTTTTTTTGTAATTTTTAAGAGAAATCAGAAATATATACTATATAAGCTAAACTGATTTTTTTAATTTTCAAAATCATTAGTTATTTCGTTCAAGACATCTAAATAGAATCACTTCAAGATGTTATGTACTACAGTTTAGATGCAAAGAACCTAATGATATAGTCGGGTTGATTAATATGATTTGATTTAATTACATATGGCTTTCAAGCTTTTGATTATATTTACACGTATAGTATTACTTATTTATTTTATAGTTAATATAATATTATAATATACACATATAAATACATACATAAATTTTCGGATATTCGGATAGAAAATACGGATAATATTCGCATAAAATTTGGATTTTTTCGGATACGGGCGGATATTTACAATCCCATATCATGTCCCGTATCCGCCAAATATCCGCCGGATATCAAAATTCGAATGCGGATTCGAATATAATCGAATACGGCATCGGATCGGGCGGGAATTATCCGTCCCGCTTTCACCCCTATTTATTACTATGGCACATTCCGTACAATAAAGAAAAACTGAGCGGCTAGTGGTCATATATAGAGCTGTAAACGAGCCGAACCGAACCGAGCTTCAAGTGTTTGAGCTCTGTTCGTTAAGCTTAACGAACGAACACGAACCGAGCCAAAAATCTTAACGAGTCAATTTTCATGTTTGAGCTCTGTTCGTTTAATCTTACGAACGAGCTAATAATGAACGAACACGAGCCTAGTCGAGCTCAGTTAACGAACCATTTATTTTATTAATAAATTTATTTGTTTTAGAATTAAATTCGGTGTGAAAATGTAATGTATATTGTAATATAATTTATGAGAGAAATGTGAAATTAATAAAAATGAAAAATGGAAAGAACAACTAGATAAAATATTTATTTTTTATAATATATATTCCATTAAAAAAGAATTACGAACTGTTCGCGAACTTAACGAACGAACACACAAACCAAATTATGTGTTTGAGCTCGGTTCGTTTAACTTACCGAACGAGCTGTTAACGAACGAACACGTGTCGAACCGAGCTCAGCTCACGAACTGTTTGTTCTATTTACAGCTCTAGTCATATATAAAGTGAAAATCATTTATTACATATATATACTACACAAAAAGCATTCACAATATCACATATAGCACGCGGTTTTATGTCCTGAGGTCGCAAAATTTGAATACGAGTGGTCAAATTTTGCCAAACAGGAAATGGGATAACACAAAATAAAAATAGACACAGAAATGTGCACGCAGGATGATGAGAAATTAAACGTAGAAATTTTGTAGATGTATATAAACCCCTCGAGAGGCCTCCATCATCACTCATCCACAATATCATATACTACTATCTCGCACAGAAAAGAATTGAAGTAATAATACACTAAATATTTTGACGTTATACTTATAACTTATTGGTGTAGTAGAAATGATCAAAGGGTCCAAATCGATCATTACAGTGCAGTTTGCAATAGGTTTAATGGTGGCCTGTCTTTGGGTGCATTTCGGTGCATCATCGGCACAGAGCCTGCCCTGCATTCCTCGTCCGACTACTTGTGTGCGCAATATCGCTCACGGCTATGAGATATACTGCTGCGATGGATTCAAAGACATCGACTACACGTGCTTGTGCACTTCTACTCAACTCCCGGGGATCAACGTTCCACGCAGCTTAATTGGCCAGGCGTCCAACTGCGGCGTACCCCTTCCGGATTTCTGCAAGAATAAGGGCGCATAATTCTCGGATTTTCATCCACATCGTCGGTTATGTGTAGACTACATTGTATTTTACGCAGCTTAATAATGCGTATCAACGCGTGTTTTCTACGTTCTATTTTCTTATATTCAGCCTAGAAGTGCCCATTGAAAAATGTTGCGTTGCGTTGCTGAAGGGAGGCATTGCATCTGTTTATGTTTGATGAATAATTTCTTCTGTCACAATAAATTGATTGAGGAATTACATTTCACTCGATCAAATGTATTTGTGTTTAGTTTGTTGCGTTATTAAAAGTAGTTATGTCTCTTTTTATTCATTGTTCATCTCAAATAATTAGTTGTATGATCAGTATAATATATGTGCAAGCCCTGTTAATCAATTTTTAAGTCCATATGTTTCTCGTGTGTGTAAGTGTTTTGGCGAAACCAGAATTGATTACGATCATTGTTTTAAATATCCCCGAAATCTCGGGTTTTGGAACACCTTGAAGCGAAATTTCACCTACAATATTTTTTTGCAAAATTTCCATCGAAATTTCGTCCGAAACTCGATATTTCCCGAAATTTGACCGAAATTTTCTGAAATTTCCCGAAAGTTTTGTCTTTTTAAAAAAAAATTCTAAATTTTAAAAATATCTTTTTTTCTAAAAAATATTAAAAATTAAAATTTATGTTTGGACACATATTGATTATGTCATCCAATAACTTGTTTGCATAGATTTTAAGTCAAAATCTTCTCAATTAACAAGGTGCATGGTATCAAATTATCAACAATATTATCAGCATAATATATCATTGAATGATATTGTTAGCATATACATTACTAATTATATAGCAACAAAGGGGATGAATTTTGGAATATCGATGAAAATGAAGTCATCTCAGAATCTCGATGTGGTTTTCTAAAAAAATTGTAAATATCTCCAAAATTTCCTCCAAAATTTAAATGTCCGATATAGACATCGATACCGATATTTAAAACCTTACCTTTACCCTCCATAAATACATATAGTTTTGCCACTGCGTATTTATGTGTTATGGATAAAAACTCGCCACAATGAAGTTTGGAGACGCCAGGCAAACCCACTACAAAAAGAAACAAACAAACATATAGAGTGTATATATGTATATGAAATGCATATATTTACGATATTAAAAAAAAAAGTAATTATTTATTTATATACTTCAACTATTTTAAAGTTTCCATTTATATACCTAAACTTTTTTTCTGAAAAAAAAATACACACTAACTATTAAAACCTAGAAAAATAGTATATATTTTCTGTTAAATTGCCGTTAAGTTTGATTATTCCATTAAATATGTATAAACAAATTGGTCCGTCCATATCTTATCAATTCATGACCCAAATCTATATCATGATCGAAATCTAACATTATTGACCCGGCCACTTCCACCCACCTTGTGCAAACCCTTCTGTTTCGTTGGCGAAGATGGCAACCGGATGACCAACGGGGAAGTCGGGAAGAAGGAACTATCATTGTTGGCCTGGGTTGCCAGAGCTGGGAAGGAGGAGGCCGACGATGCCATACCAAGGTAGGGACGACGAGCAGGGAGCCGGTGGTAAAGATGGCAGCAGGTGAAGGACATGGATGCAGAAGAAGATGACGATGGGACGATTTCCAGAAGTTGCGGGACAGCAGCATGAAGAAGACAAAGGTGGCTGCGGATGGTGGCCTTCGTGGTGATGAAGGAAGATGATGGCCGACAGTGGCTATGGCAATGTGAGACATGGCGGGAGATGGGCGAGCTGCCGGAGGGGACGAGTGGGCAAGCAGCCACTGAGACGACGGGAAGATGGCGACGGGCAGAAGAACGCCGGCCATGGGGAATTGGGGATGGATCTTGGAGACGGAAAGTTGGCCGGAGTGTGTGAGTCCGTTGGGAGGCCGTTGCAATGCTACCGTTGTCCTCGTTTTTCCTTGGCTGCTACTCACGAAATGGAGGACAAAGTAATTATATGTATTCCCATGGCTGTGCAAATCCAACATTAATTATGACCGGCCAAGAGAAAACCCATACCCTGTTTCCATTTAATAATAAAAAAGAAAGCAATTGGAACAAAATTTATATATAACAATACAGGGTTGTAGTGATATTCTAAACACTAAATCATTATTCATGTGAATGATCACTTATGGCATCACCTATATAACTCCATAAAAATTAATGAAACAGTGTGACAGTGCAAATATCTTTCCAAATAAATAAACAAGGTGAAAAATCGAACATTGGCACCTTCCTATAGAAGTGTTCGCCGGATTTGCCACTGTAACAATTTTGAAGGTGTGGAATCGCTCGATCGCATTTTGCTACCCGCTAGCTGCTGTGGAAGGATAAAGGTTATCGTCGGTATCAATTTTGCTGTTGTTGCTGCTGCTATTTAATGGAGACTAATGATTGAGAACAACGATGAGCCGATTGGGATGAACGGAGAGTTGAAGTCGGGAACGGATGAAGATTGATCGGCATATAGATAGGGATTTAGGAGAGTTTGCGCAGGGTGGCGAGGTGGGTGGAAGTGGCCGGGTCAAAAATATTGAATTTGGATCAGACTTTTTCTAGTTGCACAGCCTATATAGGCTATGAAAAATAAATAAAAATAAAGCACAAAAAACAAGAGATATCGCTAGTGATCGGGGGAACCAAGTACCAGTTGTGTCTGCTGCTAATAGATTTGGGTCAACGAGTGAAATTAATAAAATTATGGACGACCAATTTGCCAATACATATTTAATGGAATAATCAAACTTAACGACAACTTAACGAAAAAATATAGATTTTTCTAGGTTTTAATAGTTGGGGTATATTTTCTTCCAGAAAAAAAATTAGGTATATAGATGGACACTTTAAAATAGTTGAGCTATAAAAATAAATAATTACCCCTAAAAAAATTAAAATGAACCAGTTGGGCAAGTGAATTAATTAACCCAGGGCAAAATTTGAAGGTGGGCCTGAAGAAATTAGAATACAAATAAGAAGGGAGGGCCTGCAAGCCTGTCTATGATCATCTTAATTTACTATTAAAAGAAAGTCCAGAGATGAAATATACTCACTCTGATTTTTTTTAAAGTGTGATAATTTCATTTTTTTTGAGTGCTTGAAAATAATACATTATCATTTAGAATATTTTGAAAGTTAATGATTTTTACTAATTATTGACAACACATCGCATATATATGAAATAATTAAAATATAAATAACGCATATAATACACAACCAATTAATTGTGATGCAGAAAATTGTATCCTTCCGATGCCTTAACTTTCTATTACCTTATTACTATTATAAACAACGTTATATTTTATATTTCATGGATTACTCATTGATGAATGATGCACATATATATATATATATATATATATATATATATTGTGTAGATATATTGACATATTGTATGTCACCTTCCGTACAAGAGAGAAAAATTCAGCGGCTAGTGTTCATATAAAGTGAAGAATCATTTATTACATATACTTGATATACTACTAAACAAAAAGCATTCACATATAGCACGCGGTTTATTTCCTAAGGTCATTGAATACGAGTGGTCAAAATTTGCCAAAAAGGAAAAAGGGATAATTAAACAAAAACATAGAGACAAATTGCATGCAGGATGAGAAACGTAGAAATTTGTAGATGTATATAAATAAACCACTCGAGACCTTCATCATCATCGACGCACAGAAAGAATTGAAGTAATAATAATAATACGTACAATAATGCAGTTTGTAATAAGCTTAATGGTGGCCTGTACTTTTTGGGTGCATTTTGGTGCATCATCATCATCAGCACAGAGCCTGCCCTGCATTCCTCATCCGACTACTTGTGTGCGCGATATCGCTCACGGCTATGAGATATATTGCTGCGATGGATTCGATGCCATCGACTACACGTGCTTGTGCACTGCTACTGCTACTGCTACTCAACTCCCGGATGGGATCAACCCTCCACGCAGCTTAATTAGCCAGGCATCTTCTTGCGGTCTACTCCTTCCGGATGTCTGCAAGATTACAGAGTCCGTACGGGCGCACATAATTCTCCGATTTTTATATATATGCATATTGATATTGATGTGCTCACGTATATATACAATGTTTTCGTGATATTTTCAGGGTAAACGTGCCCGAGGAAAAATGTTGCTTTTGAGATTCCATTCAGTCCGTCCGGTGTTGGAGTGAATTGCATGCATTGCACCTATTTATAATATTAGGTGTTGTGTTTCATTTAATTTCTATGTGACAACATTAAATTATAGTATATACTCCGTATTTCACTCCATCAAATGTTTATTGTGTTAGTTTGTTGTATTAACAGCAATTATATATGTTTCCTTTTATTCATTGTTCATCTCAAATACTAATAAGTATATACTATAAATATATGTATGTGCAACCTTATTACTTCAATTTCTCAAGTCCATATTGTCATCCAAAAATTTTCTCAAGTCCATATATGTTTCTATTGTGTGTATACGTTTTTTGGTGAAACTAGGAGCTTTCACTAAAGCAAAGCAACCAAAAAAAAAAACATTAATAGAGGGTTGTTTTCTATTTTTTTTTAAAAATTATACAACAAAAAAATTTATCGTAAAAATACGACGACATCAAGTTTTATACTCCCTCCATCCTCACATAAATGAAACATTATTGGCATGGTAACTATTATTCATTGAGTAACTTTGATTCGATTTTTTAACACAGTTATATAAGATAAATCATAGTCAAGTGAGATCTTATTGAATTCGTCTATTTGCGTAGATTTATACTTCTTATCTAACTTTTATATTTTTACTTTTATACAATTTAAGATATTAAGCGTTAAAAATGTGTATCGGATTACGTAAAATGCTGAAATGTTTCAATTATTGGAAAACGGAGGGAGTACTACTCAAATTTCTCATAAAAATACCAATATCAAATTTATAGTAATAAAAATTTGTTGCAAAAACAATGAACTTCGGCATACCAGACTAAAAAACGAAGCAAACTTTGAAGGTGGGCCTGAAGAAATAAACATAAAATTGAGAAGGTGGGCCTCCAAGCTTACCTGTGGTCATCTTAATTTACTAGTTAAAAAAAGTCCAAAGATTAAATTTTATCGACAACAATTTTTCGAAATTTGATAGCTATCAAAATCTTATTTATGGAATTTGGATTTTTTCCATTAGTGGGACCACACATCCATCCATCTTATATACTCCCTCCGTTTTCAAAAAATTGAAACGGACCCACAGTGCACGCAGTTCAATGCACATTTTAAATAATTAATAACTCAAATTCGGTACAAGTAAAAATTATAAAAGTTTGATATTTAAAAACTACTCGACGAGACGAATCTAACAAGATCCCACTTTGCTATATTTTAACTTGTATAACTATAATAAAACTTTAAATCAAAGCGAATGTGTGAATAGTACCAAATTTCTCAACGTTTCAATTTATCAAAAACAGAGGGAGAATAAAATACAGATATATAGAAATAATTTTATTTTTTAAAATTAATTTAAAATTACAAGACAAGTTTTAAGATATGGTCCCACACGATCTCGCGCGAAGTATATTATGTACTCCATCCGTCCCACCCCAAGTGTCTTGTTACTGTTGGGCACGGAAATTAAGGTAGAGTTGGTTTGTGAGTATATGGTGGGGTCCACATAGTTGTTGGAGGGGAAAATTATTTCTATTTATAGAAAGAAGACATTTGTAATGGGACATCCAAAAATAGTAAGTAGGACATTTGGAATGGGACAGATGGAGTAGAATATATGTCCGTTATAATGCAGAAGTACTTTTTTTTCGTCTCTTATCAACTAATACGAGTAATTAATAAAGTAAAAAACTTATGAAATCAAAATATAATTAAAATAAAAAATAAGTCTATGGGAGGGAAAACCGAATAGGTATGTGATATTATAGAAATGATATGTGGTACGTAATGGTAAAAGATGAAAGAAAGCAAAAGATGACATCCCAAAAAGATGTAAGGAAAATAGTGAAAATGAAGATTGGTAAGAAAAGTGCAGGCAGAATAAGATGGTGGGGATATTATATTCATTGTTCAAAGTAATAAGGGTAGAGAATAGAATCTACTTTATAGTACACTCTGAACACAATTCAAAAAGAACCGCAAATGAAAAAGAAAGGCCCCACAACAAATACTCCTAATACAAGACACTCATACTCCCTCCGTCCCGCGAAGATTGAAGCCTTTCTTTTGGGCACGGTAATTTAGGAAGTGGAGTTTAGTAGTTAAAGTGGTGTGAGTATTTGTGTTTAAGATTATAATGAATTTTGATACTGTTTATTGTTTAACTTTGACTTAATATTATCGTAGTGATGTAATTTGAGAAAAATATTCAAGTGTGGTCTTGTTAGAATCGTCTAATCGTGTAGTTTTAGAATATATATTTTATACAATTTTTATTTGTATCAATTTTGTAATATTAAGAGTTAAAGAAATATAAGGGACTTTGTGTAGGAAAGTAATAATGCATTGGAATTTGTGCAGAATAGTAAAAGTAAGTATTTTTAATGGGATTGACAATAATTAAGATTCTAATCAAACTTATATTAATTTAATTTTTCTAAAAACGGAAAGGGTTCAAACTTCGTGGGACACCCCAGAAAGGAATAGGGTTCAAACTTCGTGGGACGGAGGGAGTACTATAATACTCTCAATTTACAATTCATCCAATAATTTTGATATACTTTTGAAATAGAAATTGATAAAAAGACTAAACAACACTTGGTCCAAAAAATCTCAAAGCTTTAGGGAGGAAGGTAAAACGGACCTTTCAACTTTAAGTCAATATGTTTAAACACCCGAAACATACTGAACGTATAAGAAATTACAAACTGATAAGGATAACGATGTTCACAGTGAATAGGCGTTGTGATTGTATTTCACGGACACAGGTATTCACTGTAAAGGGACATGATAGCTGTATTCTTTCAGAATGTTTTTCCCACAAAATAGCTACGAGGACCACAACACTTCACTAAATACAGAGTGATGTGACCCAATTATGAGATCTACAAACAAGATCCACTAAAATTTCACTTTCACACCTTCCATTGTATTTGAGTTATTATATACTTATACCAACCCACCAATTGTGTGATAATTCAAGCAGATCGACTAAAAGATACATAATGTGAATTAAATTGAGGACATGAATAATCTCAATTCTATTAACATTCAAGTAGATTATAATTTCAAGTGGTCATGTGGAACAGTGTTTTAATATAAATAATGAAATACCCTATGAAGTATGTGTTGAACAATAACCAAAAATATGAAAATTTTGGACAGTTGACATTGAACACAAGAACATTCTCTCAAAAGTAAGTGTTGAAATACATTTCACCGCAAGTGTTCAACTATTCAATGTGTGGAGAAGTTAGTTAGTGAATAAAACCATTTTTAAAGGTCAAGAGGACTATTGAAATATGGTTTGAATGATGTATTCAATGAAAGGTCATTGTATTTCACTGAGTTGTTCATACAATTATGTTTGGGCATCCATAAAGGAATCATAAACAAATAATTTACAACAATAGGGTGCTTAAACACCCGAAACATATTGAATGTTAGGAAAATTATTTAGCGGTAAGGATAACGGTATACACGTGGATAGACAACTGTATTGGTATAACAGGAACACAGGTATTACTAGTAAAAGGAAGGGATACTCGTATGCTTTCGAAGAACTTATCCCATAAAATAGCTACATTGGTTCACAACATTTCAACAAATGCAGAGTGATATGACCTATTTATTTATCTCTTTCACACCTTCCAAGTTTGTCCTTACGAATGATGCAACCTATGTTGCATTGGTATTTATGTGTGTCCTCGATTGCAGATTATTCACCCCGCACCGGTGAGTCAACATGCACGTGTGTCTCGCAAACGAGTCATCAGACTTGTGGAGAGCAGAATATATGCGCCACCTACAGCCCTCCATGCTGCAGTTTACTTGGACTTTTGTTTTGTTGTTATGCACGAAATAAAAACCACGCCGAAGTGCGATACAGTGGTTTGCCACCACCTTTCGAAATCCCGATTCCTAAACTTCTAACCTTTGCCTTTTATTACATTGGCCCATACGACTCTTTGATCGTCCTCGTCCTCGCGGTCATCGTCATCGCATTCATCCAGGGTCTCCATTTCCTCCCTGAAGTATAGGTTTAACGCTCAACGAATAACAGTATGATTCAATACGAATACCTATTGGGGGAAAGATAAATACCTGTCGTTTCTACGAGTGAACACCAATTAAGTAGCAGACAAGTAACTATTATGTTTTCGTGCTTATTACCTGTACACGAATCGTGATCCTACTGAATCAATGTGAAAATACTAATTTCCTCTAGATAACATCACAACGAAGGAATCTATAAAATAAAGAACATCCGTATGCTCTCATACATCCCCACATACTTAATCCTTGTGTCGCTGTAGGACAAATACCAATGTCGCTATCTGTCATACCAGTTACACGAAAGGAGAATATAACAAGCAGCTACATTACATGCATTTTAACACTACACTTATAGTATCGTGCTTCTTTCTGCCTGGTTCATCACATTCATCATCCCAATTATCTGCCCGGTCGTAATGGAGTGTGTGTAGTTGAACATACCTATCTCCATTTTTCCGTCACCTTGGCGTATAAATCCGCATGAGAATCGCCATCCCTAATCCACACAAGATGTACTTCGGAGTTGTAGTGACAGAATAGTATAATCTCTTGCCCATGCGATTGCTCGTCACTGTCCTCCATCTTCCTCCCACTTTCTCCTACCGAAAACCCTAAAAATGTGGAGGCATGTCGAGAACCCTAAAAATATGGAACCCAAAAACCCACGCAGGCTATTGAGGCTTCTTCTCTTCCATCAACTCTACAAACGGGAAGTCGCCCGAAGCTTCCCTAACCTTCCCGTCGGTTGTAGCTTCCGCAGCAATCTTCTTCGAGTTCAACAATGGTGGTGGTTGCTTTCATTCTCTTCAAGGAAGAAGAGGAGGCAAAACATTAGCATAAATGTGTCTTTTGTCCTCTCTCCACCCATCACCATCAAGTGTCAGCAGCTGGTACAAAAGTAAGGGCATTTTGGTATTTTCACACAGGAATTTGAATATTCATTTAGTTTAAAACAAGGGTGCCTGAACATGTATGTATTTACTATATAGGTGTGAATATGTAATGTATTTGTCATACTTGTTTTATACTTACATTATTTTAAACCTTGGGCTTTTAATAATAATTTTCCCAGGTGCATGCATGAGATGAGATCCATCATCAAATAATACTCCCTCCCTCCCATTAAAAGTGGCTACTTTCTCTTCTGCACAAAATCCAATGCAATTGTGTAACGGTTTATATCTCAAAATTGGTATAAGTAAAAATTATATAAAATGTATATTTTAAAACAATTCGATTAGACGATTCTAACAAGACCACACTTGATTATTTTTCTCTTCTTGTATGAATATAATAAAATTGAGTCAAAGTTAAATAATAAATAGTGTGAGAAGTCAAATGTAGCCACTTTTAATGGGAATGATGAGTAAAATATATACTTCACATATTGAGATTTCAGAGAGAGAGAGGGGACCTACAGCTTAGGTGGACCCCACCCCACAAAAATTACTTATGTTTATGTACATGTACTGTATAACCTCTTAATAGTTTAATACCACACAAATGTAACTACTTCATATAGGAGTATCTGGGAAATTTAATTAAGTTCAAAAAAAAAAGGAAGCAAAGATTTGCAATCAGCTAAACTAACTATAACTAATATGAAATTTAATTGAATTCCAAAATGTAAAACTAGACGAAATTAATCTCATAGTTATAGATTCTTTGGCATTTACAAAACCCTAAATATATTACTACCCTAACCCTTGAGTCTTGATTACCCTTTGTATATGTAGACCAACTACCCAACCTCAAACCACGCCACGTACCCTTCTTTTCTGCTTTATCACATTTTTAGACAAGGGTGTTTTATCCAGTTGAATGTTCCTCCACAATCCACATTGCATATTTTCTTGATGGTCTCATCCTCACATATATATATATATATGGTCTGAATTTAATGAGTGATCGATGATGCATTATATATATATATATATATACATAGGTAAACATGCATATATAGTTTTGTTACACTAATTAATTAAGAATTTGATTTGAATGGAAAACAAACCAGCACTGTATGCACTGATGCTGAAGCTCAAAGTTGAGAAAGAAAAGAACCCTAGAAAAACAAAAAAGGCCAAAATCCAATTGGGTTCAGGAGATCTCTAAAAGTGGTCCCTTTTCTTTCCTTGATGCAATAACCCAACACACATGTTGTCCTTTTTTTTGACCTGCATTGACTGCATACATATACCACCTTTTTATTCCCTGATAACCAACCACAATGCAAGAAACAAACAAACTTTAATACTCATCATATAATTATATTCAACAAATTATAAACTCCTATGTCATCACAATTGCATTAACATATTGTTCATGAAATTTAAATATTTTTTTCATCGATAAGTCCCTGTGTTTTTGAGGACTTATTAATAATATTCCAAACCTAACCAACTTCTTTTCCGAGGGATTGCCTATTTGCTTGCGCTTTCCTAGACCATAGTATAAGACCATATATAAGACCATATATGCTTATTATGACTGAGAATTCCTAGATTTAACAAACACATCCCTCATAATTAATATCGAATGTAAGAAATTAATTACTCCCTCCGTTCCAAAATAGTAGTCTTTTTAGAAATGAAAAAGTGTTCTACAATAGTTGTCATTTTGGGTATTTCTATGAAAATTTTCCAATATTACCCCTTTATTGCCCCAATAATGAGGTTAATTCTCTCTCCACCCCAAGTACATTTCTTGGGAAATGAGAGGGGTAGAAATGGAAGAGTGTGTGGTAATAATTGTGTTTCTTGGTTTGTATAATATTTGATAGAAAGACAACTAAAAAAGAACGGAGGGAGAGAGTACTACATAGTGTGTAGGGTGTAATGGTCAATTTAGATGGAAGTATGGATAGAGGACTAGAGAGGCATTTATCCTCATGCCTTTGCAGACCACCACTAAATTCTATATATGATTATGAAACAAAGAAACCAGCAAAAAAGCAGCAAGAGATATACTATCATGATAACAGATCCCATTCTTGTTTACTACTCGTGGCTTTAATTTCCACACACACACACACACACGCATATACACATGATATGATGATATGCATGCCCCCAATCACGACTTGTATATACCCTAGCTACCTAGTAATTATTCCCATACACACCAACTGGGATGTGTGTGTGTGTGTGTGTGTGTTTGTTCTGCATACATATCACATCCTATGTTAGTATTACATGATTTATCCTATATAGTATATACCCTACTAGACAGCATGCAGGTGAACCTACCAAACCCCCAAAGCACCAACAACCTTTTATTTCCACACATCTATTTGTCTGCCTCAGTTTCCTCTACTCCATGCTTCACTACTGCTTTATTCACCAAATGTGCATTTCAAAGCCCACATACACTCATGGAAATTCTTGTCTATTCTACAGAGATTTCGAGGAATTTGTATCCCCATCTCCATTTTCCATTTTAGCGACCACAAATTTTAGTAGCTAAATCCAAATTTTGATCGCTAACCTCGTTACTTACACAAAAATTAGAAAAATTCTTGTAGTGAATAGTAATCCCTCGCATTATATATTTACAATTTTTTTTAAAAGAAAAAATATACACATTATATTGAAATGCAAATTTAATTTGTGATGTACAAAATCGATCATATATATCATCCAACAAAAGAGATATCAGTATATCGAAACCAGAAAGCCCATAGATTCATGAACATATGTATGCATAATATTTCATGACTTCCTCCTGGTTACTATATGTTTTTAGCACATTTGATATTTTTTGCTAATTTATTTTTTCACACACGACTTTTCAAATATTCTACATATCTAAGAGGTGGTATATATTGACAAATTTTCCCAGTTTTTTTTGTGTGTGTATATCTGAATGTATGCATGTACACAAACCCATCTTTGAAAGAAAAATCAAAGGGCTGGGAAGAAATTAAGTACTGTTAACAGATTGCAATCAACTAGTATATATAACTTGATAAAGATCTGATCGATATATGCAAAATGACGCTATTACAAAGCATGTCTGATGCAAAAGAAAGTGCGAGAGAGAGGTCTCAAGATTCTCACAATATGAAATTAAAATACCTTAAAACACAAATTAAATGGAACAACTAATATTGCAAAGATCTACTCCATCCTGTTCCCAATCTGTAGAACAATTGACTGATGACGATATCATGCGTTGCAAACAACTTCTTAGTCATTTTAAAAAGAAAATTTAAAATTAATTAAAAACAGACAACATAATAATTGAACAGGTGGGGGTAGGTTTATTACATGATAGTAGTAGTAGTATTTGGGTTAATCATTAAAGATGATTTTTCAAAAACTGTACTACTACTACTCATAATCAAGACTGATATTGTGAAGGTGATTGGGCAGTACATAGGTTGTAACTTTCATGTTGTCTGTATCTGCAGGTTTTGAATGCTTTATTGGTTTATGAGCAAAACACATACACTGCATAGCTAAATCATAGTCATTGCAGGCTACACACAGTTTTAAGAAAACCAAATGCTCCAAAGTACTCCTATATTTTAGTTGTAATAGCCATTGTGCATCTGCCTGATTTCTTTACTCCCCATCCAAATTTATCATCACCAGCAAAACAGTACCAAAATTGGCCTAGGGCAAGAATACCAAAACAAACTAGGGCAAATTTACAGTAATTAATTACTCAGATTACCTGGTTTGTAGAACAGGCCATGATCCAAATCCCAAATTTGGGGAATGTGTTGTCTTCCATTGGTATTATTAATTTATAAGTAAAATTCAAAGTTAAGACAAGAAAACTGATGCAAAAGGAAGACACAGCACAATAAGTAATGAATCCGTACATTTTTTTTTAATTTTTCATACATATATATAGGGTGTGTGGATATGCTTGGCTCCTCATACGCCATCCACGGAGGTTCATCGATTCTTCAATGAGCTCTACAGATGGCATACAGGGAGCCAGGCATATTATATATGCACAATATATATAATTACATGGTGTGTGCGCGTGTATTACAGACACAATTATGCATGTCTTGTGTCCTAATTAATTTCATGCAATAAATAGAAGGGCAAAATGGGTGGAAGAAGCATTCAATTAGAGATCACAAGGAATTAATTGGTGATGGAACAGTGAGAGAATCAAAAGGGGAAAAAGAAAAAACAAAGACATAAGGTGATGAGGCAGAGGAAAATTAGGGTTTGAAAATCACAGACACCGCATTCACAAACAGACATATATCGATCTGCTTGTAAGGAATCAAAGAAGATATATAGATCATCAAAAGTGAAGATTGAGGGATAAAAATTAACCCCACGAAATCTAAACCGCCCGCCCTCTTTATAATCCCCAAAAAAAGATGAAAATGAAAGATTCAATTTTGAAGGGAAAAAGGCAAAAACAAGCATGGACAGATGGAAAGAAAACCAGTGGCTCTACACACAAGAAATGAAATGGGATATGGGAAGAGTGAGAGGAGAAGCTTGTGGGGATTGTAAATATAGATACATATATACAGCGAGAGAGAGAGAGAGAGAGAGAGAGAGAGAGAATGAGGAGGGAGAATAGGGCTATGTTGTGTCCACGCAAGTTCCTAAGCTTTTGAAGGTTTGAATGGAAATATTCTTTAATTTTAATTTTTATATTTTTGGGGTTTTGGGGTTGTAAAAGTAAAGGTTGCTTTTTTCTTCTGGAGCTCCTTTGTCTTGGAGCGTTTGGACATGGATTCCTTTCTCTTTATTTTCCTCTTTTTATTTTAAATATATAAAATTAAAAGGTGGGGGAAATAAACAACTAACGTCATTTCCATATATAATTAATCATATCCATCCCTTTTCATTTTATTTGGTTTAATTTGGATTTCGTCCTCCTTTTATCTTTAAAAAAGAAATTCTTTATTTAAATTGTGTTAATTAATGGCTCAATATCATCAAAGGGACAGTGGCTCGAGCGAAGTGAGCCTAACAAAGCCAATAAAAACACTATTCGAGAACGAATTTTTATGTTGGTTTTTGCCTACAATATCACTTTTTTTAACATTGTTTTCCAATTTGTTGCATAAAAATTCATAAGGGAATTTCTATATTTCTAGTTGAATTTCCCCTTTTATGTTATCTCTTTATGAAATTGCATCTTTTTGTTTTTACTCTTTTTTAGTAATCATTTACTTAATTTATGTTATCTCTCCTCCTAAATTAAAATACTCCATATAAACATATTAATTACTAATCTTTTGTTTCTTATTTTAATAATTTAAATTGGAGTATAGCTAGGGTATGGGAAAATTACTACAAACACTACTAGTGGTAGTGATGGGCTAAATTTGTTTCGAAAATGTTGCATAATAAAGTTGTCGGAAACATTGTAAAAACTAAAGAACAATGAATGATGAATTAAAAGATTACACAAAACACAAAGCTTGAGAGTCCAGCAGGCTTTGTTGTAATAAGCATGCATGCTAGTAGGTTATAGGTAGCTACCCTAGCCTAGTCTATGTAGAGTAGCTCTATCTAGTTTAGTTTAACTGATTTCAACTGTACCCTTTGTTTCCACCAAACTAAACAATTTCTACATTGAAAATGTGCCAATGTGCCATTCTTCCAATTACTTACTGCTATATTCCTCAAAAATGATGATAAATCTATAGTATTTTATAGTTTTAAGTTTGCGATCGAAGTGTTAATACAAATCACCAACGAGCTAGAATTAAATCACCAATATACAATTGGAAATTTTAAAACTTATTTAGGCAACTCGACAAATTAAAGCCCTCTAATTTTCTCCTATATCTATATATTATGAGAATTGAGAAGTATTTTTTTTTATTTCTGTTTTCCTAAAAAAATGAGGGAAAAAAGAAAAGTGACAAAATTTTACCTTAATGTGATTTTCAATAGAATAATTTGTAAAGGAATTATTCTCTAAAATAATCACATTATTATTTTCAATAGAATATATGATGATGGTGGTGGTGCATATGTAAATGTAAATTATGTAATGATAGTAGGTAGGGAGGTGTAGATAATTGCCTAAAATGTGCATGGCAAGAGATGATGCCTTTAATTTGAGTATAACATATAGTACAATTTTACCTTCAATAATAATAATAATAATAATAGTATTATAGTCGACACTCGACAGCATGAGCACTCGATCAGGACTTATGAGAAAGCATGCAATTATAAGATTCTTCACAGGACATCAGTTGACCATTCAAACCCCATACCACCATATATCATCATCATCAAATTTAATTAAATTAAATAACCTTAATCCTAAATACTACTCCTACTATATAATATTCCATTTTCAAATATAGTGTATATATATAATGAAGAGAACTTTTTGTATATGCTAAAATTCGTTTCGCTCAAGTCATCAATTTCCATCCAAAAAGAGATGTATTGGCAATTAATGGTATTGTGGTTTGTGGACAATTGACATTCGTACAGTATTAATTAAAGGCAACAATTATTGGTATTAAAGGCGACAATTTGCCATTCCTACCATTTGTGGACAATAATTTCTTAGTTAATAATATAAAAATGTTTGTGTGGACAATTTGCCATTCCTACCGTAATATTCATATGGCTAATGCATAGCAATTTGGTTGCGGTACAAACGTTTAAATAGTCTGCAACATGCGGACATCACATAGGATAGCTAGCTCTCCTATCACATAGAGAATCTATTACATCATATATTATTTCATTACACAAAACATATCTCTCATGCACAGAACATTTTTCCATCACGTAACACTACTCCCATCACATATATGAAGTCTGCATGTGCAGTTATATGCACTCAATTCTCACCCCCAAAGAATCAGATGAAAGTATATAGTATTGAGTTCAATTTTATCTACGTAACTCATTTTACTATGATTCCAACCCTAAAGTTAAAAGGACTCTAATCCCTAATTATTATTATTATTATTATTATTATTATTATTATTATTATTATTATTATTATTATAGGAGTATTTATTAAAATTATATTTATTTTTTATTTTTATGACACAACTCAAAAGATTTTCCGGATCGCAAGCTCCCCAAAAGTCTTGTTTATATATTTCAGATCATGATATGAAACCCTACACGCAATATGTAGCTCTATATATGTATATATAATATATACTGTATATTTCTATTTCCATTACACCAATCGACAAAAAATGCATGTTTATAAATCGATCATACACTTTCGTCCACATCAGCTCATGGTTTTCTAACTATACATACAGGTTTTTCACATTTAATTTGCCAAAATTCAATTGAAATGAGTGGTCATCTCATCTGATATTACTAACAGCCACTATTTAAATTGTTTGTTCTGTGTGGAATATTTCTCCCATTAATTTTTCAGCATTATAAACTATTATTCATCATTAATTTCAAATTTCAAACTCTAAACTTTACTTATCTCACAAACACAGCTCTAATGAGATATCAATAATCTCATAATCTTTTTTGGTGAATAATCTCATAATCTTGAGAATATCTTTCTTTAATTACAAATAATTAAAATGAGTTAGCTTGGTCCACCATTGTGGCGATGTCAAAGGAGATAATTAGGGAAATTGTGCGTCAAATTAGCTTTTGGCAACATCATTACTCCCTCCGTCCCATTAAAAGTGACCACTTTCTCTTCTGCACAAAATCCAATGCAATTGTTAAACGCATAATATCTCAAAATCGGTATAAGTAAAATTATATAAAATGTATATTTTAAAACTATACAATTAGACGATTCTAAGAAGAGCAACTATTTTTCTCTTCTTGTATCAATACAATAAAATTGAGTCAAAGTTAAACAATGAACAGCGTCAAAAGTCAAAAGTGGGCCACTTTTAATGGGACAGGGAGTATTATTTTTTTGGTTTCACATCAATTTCCAAATTAAACAACTCACACGAAATAATAAAGAAAAGGAACATCATAAGAGAAAATAGTAAAAAGGGGATGATAAAGTAGAAAGTATGAGTACAAAGAGGCCTCAATAGGTGGGAAATTATGAAAAAATATATTCCACTACGAAAAGACTTGAAAGCAACATCCAAATTCGTGGGCACAACAAAATATTTCTTTTGACAATTTAAATTTTACTCTATTTTTTTATAAAAAAAAAAATTGTTATTTTCGATTAGTCATATCCAAATCTTTTGCCTAGCTAACTATACCATTTTAAATTTTTCATGATAATGACATTTAGTTATAAATTAAAAATTGATCCAATCAAAGCTTTTGTATAGTGAATTACTGTTAGAAGTGTAATAATCTGGTTAATTAACCAACGTGGAAAGGGGAAAAAAAATCAAGGTCAATTTCTCACAATTTGGAATAATCCACACCTATTAATTACTAAGAATATTATGTTTTTTTTAGGAGCGATTGAAGGACTAGAAATTCAATCGCGAAACTCATAACAGGCTATTAGGCTATTACTTAGTTTCTGTCCCTAACGGTATCGAATTTTGGGATTTATAGGCCATATTTTTTAGTCACTAAAATAAAAAAAATTACTCCTATTACAATGCATACACTTCCATAGAGAGAATAAAATGAATGATGCAATTTTCTTTTTTTTTTCTTGAATATAATGTCATCGATCGAGAGAGCCTTGACCCATATATCACTTTGATTCTGTAATCCAACAATAGAAAGCACACAAAGAGCTTGTTAATACTGTGTTATGACAACTTGACCTTGTACTTTTCATTGAGATGTTTATCAGGTGTTGGCACATCAGGCTGACGACGACATTAACTCTGCAGGCAGTTATTTGTGTCTTTCTATTTAAACGCAGAGTCTGTAATCTAGAGATAGGATTATTCATTGTGAAATATTATTGATAGATTAGATTACAGAGTTAGAGAGAGAGAGAGTCTTTTGTTTTCGTTCTTCAAGATTTGAGTTGATCACATTCATTTGGAGAATCGAGAATCAAGAAAGGGATTACATTGAAAATATCTGAAGATATTTGATCGTCCTACTATTGAATGAATTTGGGCAATCCGGTGCAGAGATGGAAATCACATGGTGAATGACAGACTGAAGTCCGATCTTGAAGATTGCAACTAGGGGATTTTCCTACAGACGTTAAGGGGGAGTTCCGACGACGTCTGCTCAACTAGGTTTGATCATCTAGTGGTGAGGTTGATCTTGAGTTAGATTTTGGATAGTGAGTCTGTATTCGTGATTTTTAGTCTATTGGAGTCACCTGGATTGGTATCCCCCAGATGTAGGTCGGAAGGACCGAACTGGGTCAACAAATTGGTTGTGTTCTTTACTGCTTTCGTTATTACGTCGTTAACACATAGCATAAACAACCATAACGGAATCTTGAGTGTTTTAGGGACCTACAAATTGGTATCAGAGCGAGATCTCTAACGTAACTGAGAAAATCCATTCATTCAAGATTCAAGAAACATGAGTCGAGAAGGAGCGTCTAACACTCGTCCACCATTGTTCGATGGAAATGACTACGCCTATTGGAAAGCCAGGATGCGCAACTACCTGCTGGCACAAGGAGATGGTGTTTGGGACTCAGTCTTGGAGCCATGGATTCATCCAACAAGAACTGTTCGAACTGGAGAAGGAGAGACGGCCACGACTACAATTCGACCCGCAACAAATGCCGAGCTCACACAGGCCGAGAGGACTGCAAGATCAGCCAATTACACAGCTCTTAACGCGATTAGTGGAGCAATGGACGAAGCGCAATTCAGAATGATCGCCAACTGCACATCTGCTTACGAGGCTTGGAACTTCTTGGAGACACAACACGAAGGTTCTGAAGATGTCAAGACAACGCGTCTACAACGGATTGAATCGATTTTTGACAGTCTAAGGATGACGAACGATGAGGATATCACTTCATACTTTGGGAGATTTCAAGACATTGTTAATCAAGCAACAGCTCTTGGAATGACTTTTGAATCATCTAAGCTCGTGAGGAAGTTTCTTAGAACTGTGTCTAAGAAGTATTCTGCGAAGGTTGCAGCCCTTGAAGAGGTGGAGAAAATTAAGACCATGTCATTGAGAGAACTAGTCGGCATTCTTCAAACATATGAGATCAATCACTTAGCCACTGAAAGATCAAGCAAGAACATTGCATTCAAGGCTGAGGAAGAACCTGCTGAAAGCTTTGAAGAAGAGGTTTCCTTGCTCTCAAAGAGAATTGGTAGAATGCTTCAGAATAAGCATTTCAAGAAATTTCAAAAGAAGTATAGAAGTTCTGACAACCCAGTGACAACCGAGAAGCAGAACAGCAAATTTGAGAAGAAAACTGATGGAAAATTCAGGAAACCAAAGAAAGATAGAGATGATGATAGATCCGAGAAATCTTCTGAGATTATATGTTTTGAATGTAATGGGAGAGGCCATGTCAGAAAGGAGTGCCCTACTGCCAAGAAAAGGAGAGGAAAGGCACTTCAAGCTACACTAAGTGATAATGATTCAGAAGATGAACCTGAAGAAGAACAATCCAGTGATGAAGATGATGTAGTTGCCTTTGTTACGAGAGAAGCCAGTCCAGATCCCTTGGAAGGTAATCCTGAGTCAATAAAGTTAATTGCTGACATTTCATCTATTGTTTCAGGAGAATCAGGTAGTCTTTATGCCGAGCTTGTTGAAATCTATGAAGAACTTAAGGAAGAATATGAAGAAGCTGTACAGGAAAATGAGCAGTTGTCGAAACAACTCACTGACATCCGTCTGACTCTGGATAAAGCAGAAGCTGAAAAGATCAAGGCAATTGATGATCTAAAGGTTCTTAAGGGAAAGTATGATGAAGTGAAGCTCCAAATTACTACTGTGACTAAAGAGAAGGAATCACTCAGAGAGGAATCTATAAAGTTGAAAGTTAGAGTTGCTGACCTAGAGAAGATGACCAAAGGGAAAGGTAAACTTGATGAAGTTCTGTCTATCGGAAAAAGCTATAGAGACATGACTGGTATTGGGTACAAGAATCAAGCATCTACTGGAAAGAGACTATTTGTTAGTGGTGGAAATCTGAATGCTGAAGAAAGTTCACTGACACATCAGAATGTTCCTACATCACCCAAACGACGAAGAGACTGTCTCTATTGCAACTTACCTGGTCATTCAGCTGAAACGTGCATGAGGATAGTTCGTGATCTTATGAACGGACGTCCAGTAGTTTGGCCTCATGAAGATCTAAAGAAGAAGATTCGAATTCAGATGGAATGGGTGCCAAAGAGGAAGGAAAGTAATTGCTTTGTTGTTCTATCATCGCAGCAACAACCACGTTCCAGAAAGTGGTACTTTGATTCAGGCTGTTCTAGACACATGACAGGTAGTAAGGAGATTCTCAACAACTTTACAGACAAAGACTGTGGAGATGTAGTCTTTGGTGATGGTGCTAGAAGCAAGATCACTGGTTACGGTAATGTAAAGGATGGTGAACTTTCTAAACTTTCTAGAGTTTATCATGTTGAAGGGCTTACTACTAATCTCATTTCAATTAGTCAATTGTGTGATGAAGATTCTCTTGTTATTTTTAACAAATTTCTTTGTCAAGTATTTGATCACAGGAGAAACAATATTATGACTGGTAAACGTTCTAAGAACAATTGCTATACTTTGGAGGCTAATCTAGATCAGGCACTTGTAAGCATAGATGACCTCACAAATTTATGGCACAAGAAGCTTGGACATCTCAACTATCAATCATTGTACAAGCTAAGTTGTTCAGCCGCTGTCAGAGGTCTGCCCAAACTACACAACAACAAAGATCTTACATGTGTGGACTGTTCAAAAGGAAAACAAACCCGAGCTCAACATAAGAAGACTGATGGAGTCTCTACAGATCATTGCTTAGAACTAATTCATATGGATCTTATGGGTCCAACAGAAACTGAAAGCCTTAATGGCAAAAGGTATGTTTTAGTTTGTGTTGATGATTTTTCGAGATTCACTTGGGTATGTTTTCTCAGAAGCAAAGATGAAGCCTTCCAACACTTTGAAAAGCTAAGCCTGAAGTTGATGAATGAAAAGCAAACTAAAATTCAAAGGATCCGTTCTGATCATGGTAGAGAGTTTGAGAATCAGGAGTTTGAACATTTCTGCAACAACCATGGAATATTTCATGAGTACTCTGCCCCAAAGACACCTCAACAGAATGGAATTGCTGAAAGGAAGAATAGGACACTTCAAGAGATGGCACGATCAATGCTACATGCTACTGCACTTGGAAAATCATTTTGGGCCGAAGCAATTCATACAGCTTGCCACATCATCAATCGTGTGATGTTGAGACCGCATACTAACAACACTCCATATCAAATCTGGAATGGTAAAACTCCTACTGTTAAATACTTTCATATTTTTGGATGTAAATGTTTTGTCTACAGGGATAGAGAGCAAATTAAGAAGTTTGATGCTAGAGCTGAAGAAGGATGGTTTTTGGGTTACTCAAATAACTCAAGAGCTTATCGAGTTTATTTGATCCAATCTCGAAAGGTTATTGAAACAGTGAATGTCCTTTTTGAGGATAAATATTGTTTACCCAGAGATTATGATGATGATACAGCCCCAAGCGTTGACACTCCATCAGATATTCCTGATGTTGGTACATCTAGTCAACAACAGTCAGAAGGAATAGTCATTAATGATGATGGAGAAGATGATCATGAGGATAATCCAGAGAATGATGATTCGAGTTCTAAAGCTGATGTTTCTGATAAGAGAAGAGGTCCAAGGACTCTAAAGCATCACTCACAGCAAGACATTATAGGTGATCCTAGTGCTCAACGCCTAACTCGAAGCAAGAAGATCAACTACAGAGAACTGGCAGGACTAAATTGCTTCATATCTAGAGTGGAACCTAAGAATGTATCCGAAGCCCTACAAGATGAATATTGGATAGCAGCCATGCAGGATGAGTTGATCCAGTTTGAAAGAAACGATGTTTGGGAGTTGGTGGAACAACCGAAGAACATCAATGTCATTGGCACGAAATGGGTTTTTAGGAATAAAACTGATGAGCAAGGCAACATTATAAGGAATAAAGCTCGCCTAGTTGCTCAAGGTTTTACACAGATAGAAGGTCTGGATTATGGTGAAACGTTTGCACCTGTTGCAAGGATGGAAGCTGTCAGAATTCTACTAGCCTTTGCTTGTACTATGGATTTCAAGCTGTATCAACTTGACATCAAAACAGCTTTCTTAAATGGCAAGATCAAAGAGGAGATATTTGTGGCACAACCTACTGGTTTTGAGGATCCAACTAGACCAAATCATGTTTATCGAGTAAAAGGTGCACTCTATGGTCTTAAGCAAGCCCCTAGAGCTTGGTATGATCGATTGTCTTCATTCCTTATCTGCAATGGTTACAAAAGAGGAGAAGCTGATAAGACGATGTTTATCAAACATCAGAACGACCACTTCATTATTGCACAAGTATATGTAGATGATATTATCTTCGGAGCAACGTCAGAACATCTCAGAAACGACTTTATTAAAGCAATGCAGTCTGAGTTTGAAATGAGTATGATAGGAGAGTTGACTTACTTCTTAGGACTACAAGTAAAGCAACTGGATGATGGAATATTTCTTAGTCAAGAGAAGTATGCTCGAAACATGCTGAAGAGATTTAAGCTGGATGATAGCAAGGTCGCTAGAACACCGCAAGGACAACAACAGAAACTATCTAAGCATGATCAAGGAGCTGATGTAGATCAGAAATTGTATCGAAGTATGATTGGTAGTCTACTCTACTTAACAGCCACTAGACCAGATATCTCTTTTAGCACGGGAGTTTGTGCAAGATTTCAAGCAAATCCAAAGGAGGTGCATTTGAAAGCTGTCAAACGCATCATGAGATATATCAAAGGAACTGTTGGATTAGGCATTTGGTTCTCTAAAAGATCAAATTTGGACTTGATAGGGTATACGGATTCAGATTGGGCAGGTTGTAGTGATGACAGACGTTCGACGACAGGAGGCTGCTTCTACCTTGGGAACAACCTTGTGTGTTGGTTTTCTAGGAAGCAAAATATAGTAGCACTCTCCACAGCGGAAGCAGAGTATATAGCTGCTACTTGTTGTTGTTCACAACTAATGTGGATGAAGCAAATTTTGAGTGATTATGGCATTAAGAAGGATGATTTTAAGGTCTATTGCGACAATACCAGTGCAATCAACATTTCAAAGAACCCTGTTCTACACAGTCGCAGCAAGCACATCGATATAAGGTATCATTTCATTCGAGACCTTGTAGAAGAAAGTGTGTGCAACATTGAACATATTGGGACGTTAGAACAACGTGCTGACATCCTAACTAAGGCACTTGATGGTGAAAGGTTTGAAACTCTTAGATCGGTAATGGGCCTTTGTTACTCTAACTAATTCATTTCAAGCTATGTTTATAATATTATGTATAGACTTTTACACTTGATCTGGCCCAAAAGCTTTTTACAGGCCCAATTCTATTCAAATCCGATAAGCACTGCGTGGAGGCGTTGTTGCAGCGTTCATGATGACTGCAAAAACTGACAGCCATCACGTCGCACATCAGAAACCGTCGCCCCTTCACCTTCTTCGTCTCTCTCTTTATAGTGTAGTTTTCTGTGTTTAAACTTCACAATTGCTTTCACTCTTCGAAAATTTCAAGCTTTGCAGTTCATATTTTCTTTCAATGGCTTCATCTTCTTCCACCAACGTTGCTGAGAAGCCTTCTGAGCCAGTGAATATTCAAGAGCCCTCAAAATCCCCAATTTCTGAGAACCCTAATGATCCTGAAATTGAAAATCCATCCACAACCACTGCAAATCTTACTGAGTTAGCGATTACTGCTGCTGCTGTAGATGCCGAGCCGATCAAAGTTATTCCAGCCACTGAACAACCCACGAACACTCCCATGAGTCACAATGTTGAAGCGGAAGATCCTCCTACTCAGTCTACTCCGCCTCCAACCACTGCTGAAGGAGAGCATCCTACTCCAGGAGGAGAAGAAAATGTCGAAGTGGAACATGACATTCTTCCTCATGGTGAGCCATCAAACCCTGATCCAGTATCACAAGGAGAGTCACCAGAAGTCCAAACTGAGCCTCGACGTCCAGCCACACGATCTTCAAAGAAAAAGAGGAGCTCGTCTACTTCAGATGTCAACACTTCTGTCAAACGACCGCGGACAAGGCAGTCCCCTGCTGACCCTAAGTCGAAACGACCTTTCAACAAAAACTACTTTACAAAGGACATTATGGAGTTTGGTACAAGTGATCTCGCTCACAGGAAGTTCATACCAGAAGAGGCTTTCACTCACAAGACTTACTCCGAGTTGGGATTTGATGAATTTTTGGAGGAGAGACACTTATTGAAATGGGCGAATATCTTCAAGTCCTATTCTCCAACACTGGTGAGAGAATTCTATGCCAATCTTTCTTCTGATCTCTTAAGTGCAAACTCACCATGGGCAGGAAAGATCTACATTAGAGGAAAGTTTATCTCACTTACCCCTGCCACAATCAATGAGTTGTTGGAACTCCCTCCTAACGACGACCTCGGAGATGCTTTGGAGTACCTACCTCAAGAGCCTGCTGAACTTGCTTTTCATATTTCCAATGAACGTGCTTTTGATTTTGGAAGACGCAAGTGCAGTTCTTCTGATCTAACAATGAAGTTCCATTGTCTGTACCATTTCTGTCGTGCGAACATTCTTCCAACGTCGAATGCATCTCAACCTTCCTTGGAAATGGGTAAACTTCTGTACATTATTGATACTGAAATTGAGCTAATGAATTTTGGTCTCCTTGTCTTAAAAAAGATGTTAGGTTTTACTCGGGACAACATATCTAAGGCTGCAAGTCTTCCTTATCCGGCCTTGATTACTCTTTTGCTTTATAAGCATGGTATCAAGGTTGATAAGACTGAACTTGTCAAGATCAATGTCCATGCCCCTACTCCCAATCTGCGGGACAAGCACAATGATTTTAAGCAAGGTCCTCCTCCGTCTGGAACTGATCGTGTGCAGCTCATTAAAGCTGAATTGCTTGCACTTAGTGACAAGCAGACAAAGATAAGTCAGGAGGCCATTGCTACAAAAAGGAAGATCAATCAGCTCATCAGTATGCTGCCAGGTTCTTTGTCCCCTACAAGGAAAGGTTCTTCCAGCACTGCTCGTACTTCTGAGCAGAACCCCTTTGCCGATGAAGAGGACTCTTCAGATGGAGTTGTGTGATCCATCAAGGGGGAGTAATTTGTGGTGGTTTGGTAAACTCTAAACTTTTTGCAAACTTTATGATATTTTTGCTGGATGTTGGATGACTGTTATAACTTTGAACTGATGACATTTGCTACTGCTATGTTTGTTTTGTGTTTGCTTGCTTATCTGAACTGTAGTCTGTTGATATTCTGAATTGATGATATGTTGATTTGAATGGTGCTAACTTGTGCTCATTTGATCTACTGTCTTGGTGTTGAACTATTGATTCTCTATTAATGTCGTCTTGTTTGGAACTCTACTTTGATGATATTTTTGTTATATTGGTTGATGTGCTTATCTATCATAATCTGAAGTGATTATTGCTTGTATTTCTGATAGACACCTTGTTTGATTTGATGGATCAACATCTCCATGAAATGTGGGGGAGATTGTTAATACTGTGTTATGACAACTTGACCTTGTACTTTTCATTGAGATGTTTATCAGGTGTTGGCACATCAGGCTGACGACGACATTAACTCTGCAGGCAGTTATTTGTGTCTTTCTATTTAAACGCAGAGTCTGTAATCTAGAGATAGGATTATTCATTGTGAAATATTATTGATAGATTAGATTACAGAGTTAGAGAGAGAGAGAGTCTTTTGTTTTCGTTCTTCAAGATTTGAGTTGATCACATTCATTTGGAGAATCGAGAATCAAGAAAGGGATTACATTGAAAATATCTGAAGATATTTGATCGTCCTACTATTGAATGAATTTGGGCAATCCGGTGCAGAGATGGAAATCACATGGTGAATGACAGACTGAAGTCCGATCTTGAAGATTGCAACTAGGGGATTTTCCTACAGACGTTAAGGGGGAGTTCCGACGACGTCTGCTCAACTAGGTTTGATCATCTAGTGGTGAGGTTGATCTTGAGTTAGATTTTGGATAGTGAGTCTGTATTCGTGATTTTTAGTCTATTGGAGTCACCTGGATTGGTATCCCCCAGATGTAGGTCGGAAGGACCGAACTGGGTCAACAAATTGGTTGTGTTCTTTACTGCTTTCGTTATTACGTCGTTAACACATAGCATAAACAACCATAACGGAATCTTGAGTGTTTTAGGGACCTACAGAGCTCTTTCCGAAAGAGTTCAATAATCAATCTGTTAGGCTAAATCCATTTATGATGGCTCATCGGCAATGTTTTGTATTTATCCATTTGTAATTTATGTATCATTCCCTTTATATTTCTTTATAATTTGTATAGCATGGATTTTTACATTTCAATTGTGGACCCTCAAGCGTCAATTGTAGTTGTGCCCAAAAAATAATTGACCACAATAATAGAACTCCAATCCATAATCATTCTAAATATCCTAAATTTTCTGTTAGTAGTCTGATTCTCTTGGAGGGTCTTCCAATTCTTGAGCGTCTCAATAATATTGCTTCACTATAAGAAACAAATTTGCAGGAAACCCACTGATAATTGCATTTTTTAACTTCTATATAATTGTATTGCATCCCATATATGTCGTCTAACTTTCACATTGAAAAAAAAAAAACAAAAACAACAAAACAAAAAAAACTCCCTTGGAATTAAAAAACCATCACACTCTTTATGACAAGCTAAACCTCTTATTACACCTATTTGGAATGATTAAGAGGTGTTTGTTTATGCGTTTTCGGACAGATTATCTGATTATTGTGTTTTCAAAAGGCAAATAATCAATTAATCCTGTTTGTGTACTAATTTCCAATAATCTATTATTTGCGTTTTGAGGGAATGAAAACGCTATTTTCTTGCAGCTATATTTTGGTGCTGCAAGAAAATTGCGTTTAGCCAAAAATAGATTTTATCATATTATTGCCTATGAAAAATACAAATCCAAATATTTTTTAATGATTATCTGATTATTGCGATTTGTAACAGCATAAGCTTATCCAAACACTTAATTTTCTACCGCACGTTTTGTTGCAGTAATTATCTGATTATCCGTTTCTAAACGCTACAACATTTATTAAAACGCACATCCAAACACCCTCTAATTATATTCAATCTTTGAGGATCTCCCTATTGCACATCCTAGAAACCTGCCCTAACAACCACCTACTTCCTCCGTTCCTAAATAAATACAACATATCTACATTTCACGCAATCCAATGCACATTTTTAATCCGCAATAACTCAAATTCCATACAAGTGAAAATTATGCAAATTTGATATTCTAAATCTATGCGATTAGATGAATCCAACAAGATCTCACTTGACTATATTTTATCTTATGTAATTGTATTAAAAAGTCGAGTCAAAGCTACTCAATAAACAGTGACAAAAGTCAAAACGTGCAAATAAAAAAGAACGGAAGTAGTACAATATATACCGTCCACAGAGAATTGTAAGTAAAGAGGCTTTAATTAGAATTATCACAACAGAATCAAACCCCTCTCGTAGTTCTTAGATTAATTATTCGATCACGGACATTATTCTTCCAATAGATATGGTACATTACAGTGGCATGCTCCTAATTTAATTTACCTTTCAGGTAAAGAAATGATTCTCTCTATTCGTATTTACACCAGCTGGACCATCTAATGACTTCTCTTGCCCTTGATTGAACTTTTTTAGGACATGCATATATACCTATATAGTAGTAATTAATTAATTAGATCCCCACGGGTACCTAGCTAGCCCACATCGACAATCAATGGATTGTTGTTTATATAAGTGAGTATGTCACAACATAGAAAATTATCAGACATTGAGAAGAAGAAGAAGAAAAAAAAATACTACAAATAATTACCAGACCAATTTCATGAAACGAATTGCGAGTGCTTCATAGTAATTATGTGCAGTTGAATTATTACAACAAGAAATGTGGTCAAAAAAGCACGTATGACACGAAAAGAGACAATAGATACGCATCAGTCAAACAAACGATTCTTTAATCATTGTTTATAACAAACTTACCCGGCCCGCCCCACTGTTCAAATATCTTTTTTTTTTTTTAAAAAGAAAAAATCCCCTTTATTTTACTTAGTTTGGACAGTCCGTAATACTCCCTCCGTCCCACGAAGTTTGACCCATATTTCTTTTTGGGGTGTCCCACGAAGTTTGATCACTTTCCTCTTTTAGAAAAATTAAATTAATATAAGTTTGATTAGAAACTTAATTATTGTCAAATCACACTAAAAATACTTACTTTTACTATTCTGCACAAATTCCAATGCATTTTTACTTTTCTACACAAAGTCCCTTATATTTCTTTAATTCTTAATATTACAAAATTGATACAAATAAAAATTGTATAAAATATATATTTTAAAACTACATGATTAGACATTCTAACAAGACCACACTTGAATATCTTTCTCTAATTACATCATTACGATAATATTAAATAAAAGTTAAATAATAAACAGTATCAAAATTCATTAGAATCTTAAACACAAATACTCACACCATTTAACTACTAAACTCCACCACCTAAATTACCGTGCCCAAAAGAAATGGTTCAATCTTCGTGGGACGGAGGGAGTAGTTTTAATTTCCAGCAGTTAACTAAAGATTGCATTTAGAAATTGTTCCATTTGGAAGAGGTATAAGAGGAAATTAAAATTCACCTAAATTTACTCGAAAATCAATATGCATGATTTTGTTGCCTTAATTATGCGAGAGGTGCGATGACACAGGCGGCGAAAATGTGCTCGTGGGCAAATTTTTGTAGTAATAAATAAGTACTACTTATTTTGGTTCGTCCCACTTCAATTGTCACATTCTTTATTTGGAAAATTTTTACTCATTCAAACAAATATCACATCAACTATTTACTCCACTTTAATACTTCATTATACCTAAAATACCGTGCCTAAAAGAAATGTGACATCTCAAATGGGACAGAAGGGAGTACTAAATAAAAATATACTCCCTCTTTCCCATTAAAAGTGACCACTTTCTCTTCTGCATAAAATCCAATATAATTTTTAAACGCTTGATATCTCAAAATCGGTATAAGTAAAAATTATATAGAATGTATTATATTTTAAAACTATACAATTAGACGATTCTAACAAGACCACACTTGACTGTTTTCTCTTCTTGTATTAATACAATAAAATTGAGTCAAAGTTAAACGATGAACAGTGTTAAAAGTCAAAATGAGCCACTTTTAAGGGGACGAAGGGAGTAGTATGCAGCTAACTTCTGGAGATATTGCTACTCTCTCTTGTAAAAGGGCTCAATACGAAGTGTGTGTTAAGTTTGTTTCCGCTGAATAAAAATTGATTCTTTCAAATTAGGGTTTTACTAAAAGGAACTGCCCTCAAATTAAATTCGATTTGATTTAAAGCTAATAATGAATTTGCTTAAAGCAAATACTAATACTAATGCAGAGAATGATATGATTAATATAGTAGGATCAGATTACTTTAGGCTATGTTTGAAATTCATTGAATTTGTAAATAAACATGTCACTTTTTTCCAGAAAAGCCATCAGATAAAGCTGTGGAACACAAAAAATTCTCCAGGGATATATATTGATGTCCACTAAATGACATCTGAGAAAACTATTACAAAGAAAGGACAGTAGTGTACCCCCCTAACCCCTCACCACTCACCACCCCTCACTCTCACCCATCATTGAGAAATACTAGTAAATTATTATTATTAAATAATAATTATATAAATTTAATTCAAATACTGTACATATACTGATCACATGAATATACTTACATATAGTATATGTAAATGTATGTATGTATGTATGTATGTCATTGCATTGCATTGACAATAAAGTGAGGAAACAGCAGAATTGTGTCCTGTTCTGATGCACCTCATTATAATCAGCTAACAACGACTATATTCGATCTACGTAGAGCTCACATGGAATCCATCATAGTTTTCTGTATATATTTGTATTTTTCTGTTGGAGTATACTTAAATCACTACTAGTACTATACTACTACAATGTTTAGTTGTAATAACTGTCAATCATCATCTGATTCTTTATAATAATAATAATAATCATGTGTGTTCATCAGTTATATATGATGATGATCATCGACAACCTACATGTGTTAGGTTCGTTATCTTTAATTTAACGTTGACCACTTTTTAATTAGTTGAATTTTTTGTGTACTAATTCGTCACGCTGTAGGAAAATGTAAAGTGGAGTTGGTAATAATAGTATATTATTTGTATTTTACTACTGCATGCCAATTAATTAATACACGCATGCTACTGCAGATTATTAAGATTATGTAACTTTATACATATACATGCCAACACACTTAAATACTCCCTCCGTTCCATTTTAGTTGTCTTTTTAGAAACCAAAAAGCATTCCAAAATAGTTGTCATTTTACCTTTTTAAATCATACTTTTCCAATATTACCCTTATCTTTTTATAAATATTACTCCTAGAATAATGTGCAATCTCTCTCTACTTTAACTTTGCTTTTTCATAAGTAGGGGCAAAAATGGAAATTAGGAGGCTAATCATTACATTTTATTGGTATTTGTGAGTTGGCCTAAAACGACTACTATTGTTGAACGGAGGGAGTACTAGCTAGTACATCGGAGTTAGAATATTGACTACAACTGATGATGACTAGTACTTCCTCCATTTTTTTTTTTTAATTAAAATAATACTATTACACAAAAGTTCGTGCATGCTAACAAAAGGAACATTTTAGTTTAAAATATACAGGCGCAAAATAATAACAAAAAATGTAGTACGAAATTTCATAGCCATTACATGTCGCTTAATTAGATTTCGAATTGAATAGAAATCAAACCCTGCTTTTTCTTATGTTATTGCAAAATTTAAGAACGAGGCAATGCCCATTTTTTGCTTTTATATTGAAAATAAATCAAACCCTTTTCCTCTGATACATGTCGCCCTTATATGTTCTGAATACAAATCAACGAACGATACTTTTTCTTATACTACTATAAAATAGTATAAGAACGATTATATCATGACATCTAGAGAGCAGCAGTTACAATACCAAGAGCACACACAGTAGTGCTAATCACATCATAACAAAAGGAAACAGGAGAGAAAATGGGAATGGGCCACTCTAAAAATGGTCTCGGCCCAACACGGCCCACATCAGGGAAAATGAATGGATCAATTACTTGATCGTAGTGGCAGGATCGAAACGGCTATAGGAGCGGAGAAATCACATATGGGCCCAATTATAAGCCCATTACATTAAAACGAACTGTGGATTGAAAAACATACTACTAAGAAATGAACTGTGGGCCTAATTGTAATTGTAGAAATGAAACGGCTATAGGGCTGAGAAATCAAATATGAGCCCAATTGTAAGCCAATGAACTGTGGATCGAAATACAAAAGACGGCCCAATTTTAACCCATTACGCTAGGGGATCCTCCTCCCAGTCAACAACCCTTTATATGTGGGTGTATGGTGAAAATTTTAGTCTTCTTCTGAATTGTTTAATTAATTTCTTGTTGCTTTTAGATTACGCATGAATGCTAAAATTTTCAGAAATCTTCCTATGATTTTTTTCTTTTTCTTTTTTTTTTTTATGAACTTGCCACTTGAGTGTGGATCGAGAAGGCTAGGGATTCCATTGCTAGTGGAAATTCATGCCACACAATATAAAAGTGACAAATGGATAGCCAGTTGGATTAATGAATCGAACACCAGCCTTTAAGCTTTATGGGGACTTGACTATTTAATTTGACTAAATGCTCATCCCCATTTATTCTTAATAGAAACTGTATTATGTTTTAAAGAAATTAAACATAATTAATTGCTAGTAATTACACTCATCAATCAGTTAAACGCATCAACTCCCTGCTTCGGTCTGGTTTTGGTAATGTTAGGTTGTGTCTGATCCAGCTACTGCATGGTTGAGATTTTAGAACGTGATAGTTTGGGGTTAATTGAGTCATACAAGTGTACTCATGTAACTTGGCTCCGGCCGGCCCTCCTTATCAATCGAAAAAATTGAAGTAATCAACACCCAAAAAAACATGGGGCAAGAGTGTTGGAAGAAGAAGAAGAAGACGGCAATGAGTTTCTTGATTTATCTTTTGGGTAAGAACACGAGGAATTAATTATATAAGGAGTGATTAATGTGAGCTACATGCATTGCATGGTCAGCTAATTAATTAAACAATGAATATCAAATGTAAAATTTTGTAGAGGTCCATATATGAGAGTTGGTAATCATTGGTCTCTAATGGTTAAAATTAGGCTCATCATCAGGGTTTGTCGCAACATACCACTCTCTTTTAAACACAGAACATTCAAATGAAAACGTAGTGATGGAGGTATCGATCGATCGAGTAAGTATAATACAGTACAAAATCAGGATCCAGAGATTGATGATTCCAGAGAGTGGAGGCCACAAACATGATGATTCCACAGATCATATGCGTTTTACATGGGGTATACGGTACCAGCAGCTGTTAGCCATCAGTACGGTAGGTTTTTACAAAGTGGATTCACATACACATACACATACACATATGATATGATGATCAATCAATGAATGGATCAGTAAGGGGAAATGTTTCTTGGAATGATAATATCTCCAATGTTGTTGTGCCATGGGTCCGACAAATGGCTGATCAGATTCTCCACCGGCCCCGTCCCCGGCCGAGCCGATTGCTGCACAACGAATCCCACGAATGCCAACATCGCCAATCTCCCTGCAGCAAGCAATCCACCCACAATTAATTATTAATGTTGCAGTTAATTCATGATCATTCTCATCATCATCATCCAAAACCCTAATTAAGACATGTAGTACTATATTAGTGGCCAGTACGTACCGTTCTTGATTTCCTTGACCTTGTACTCCTCGAATGCCTTGGGGTCTTTGGAGAATCCCAGGGGGTCGAAAGCCCCGCCGGGGTACTTCTTCTTCTCGATATCCTTCTCCAGGGTTCGCTGGTGCTCCACGAACGCGATCGCCAGGAACTCGATCACCAGGATGGTGGGGAGGGTGCCCCAGGGCACGGGGTTCCCCAGGTACGTCGCCTGTCCCCCTGGAATGGCCGCCCATTCCTGGGCCTGGACCCAGTTGCCCAATCCGAGGGCCTCCGGGATCAGGACCCCGGGGACGGCGAGCATGGCCCACCTGCAGTGGTACACTTCCGACTCCTTGTAACGCTCCAGCAATCCGGGCTCCGTTCCCAGACCGAGCGGGTCGAATCCGAAGTCCCTGCAAAATTCAAAATTAAAAAAAGATTACTTTTTTAATACTACTCCATTTGCAAGATTGACAGAACTATTAAAAAGTGGATGGGTACCCTGGGGCGGAGCCGTCGAGGTGAGCAGGGCGGGGCTGGCCGGGGAACCACTCGGAGTCGGCGGTCATGGTGAAGCGGGAGGAGGAGGTGGTGGTGGTGCCGAAGTTGACTGAGGCGGCGAATCTGGATTTGGAGGAGGAGAGGACGGAGGGGCAGGCGGTGGCTGCGACGCCGCAGCTCATCATCGAATTGGCGGCCATTTTTTGCTTTTTTTCTCCGGCGGGATGAGGGGAGGGGGAATTGGGGGATTGGAGAATGGTGGAGTGAGGCTGGGGGGAAAAGAGTGGTACAAGTATAAGGGAGCGGGAGGGGGGAGATATTGGCAAATCTAAAACAGGATTGTGATTGGGTGAGGTTAGGGGTGGAGGATGGCTGATTGGGCCACGTGGCAGATGGGCATCCAATGTGATGGGATTGTATTTTGGATATTCTGAGGGGAAAGAATCGGGCAACATCTGGTCTGGATTGATTCTGGACTGTCTGTCCATGATCTCTTCTCTTCTTGTTGTATTCGTGGCCTAGTACAATGACCACTTGGAAATTCTCTTAAAAAACTCATGCCATCAATTTAGTGAGATACATACATACACAGATGCACTCACTGATACTCTGGTCTTTCGGTATTCAATCACATTTCATAACAATTGGGATTGGGACAGTATCCAAATTTTAGGACCTTCTTATAGAATTCGAACTAGAATTTGAAAAATAGCCTTGATAGATGTTATATAATGATTTGGGTTGCATTCAATATTGGGCAAATGGGCATTGAAATTCACAATCATACTTCAATTCCATCTACTACATCTTTTTACCCCAAAACTACGGGAATTGGTTCTCAATTCCAATTGAAACAATCAGGATTCAGAGGACAAATATTTCCTCTATTAGCCAATATTTGGACTATTCTACGTAAAAAATTCATACTGACAAGGACTCGATAAACTTATTTCAAACTCAGAAAACATTAGCTCAACCGGAAAACCCATAATTGCATCTCCAGCATTGGCAAAACTATGGATGACATTCTACCATGTTTTATAGTAGTAGTATAAGATAAATTCTCACTCCATTCAAACGTAAGAAGTGTTTTTTTTTTTTGGGGAAAAAAAAAAAAAAAAAAAAAGAGTAAATGAACGCTCATGCTGTGGCTTTTAAAGATCACAGGGAAAATAGCAGGCTCTGCACCTTCAATATGATCCATTCCTAAGCAAAAATGGTGGTTGACCATAGTATGATCCATAAAAAGGCACTTATACATTGGAAAATTTGTTGAAGAGGGAATTTCTACTCCAATCCACACTTGTTTCTTTCTATATGATACTGTGTTGTCCTGTGTATATTGGATTATTCAGAGTCCTCACCCATCGATTGCTGCAAAGAGAAGGGAAGAATTTGTACCACCGAAGCCAAAAGAGTTTGACAGGGAAACTTTAATGGGCATCTTCTTGGATGAGCTCAAAGGCATGAAGTTACCATTAAAAATGGGGTCGGGTCTAGTGAGGTTGAGCGTTAAGGGTGCAATTCCCTGCAATTAAATGTGTTTGTTGAGGCAACAGAAGTATGAAGTTTCATGCGTAGCAAATTTATCCAAATGTTGAAGGAATGTAGAAGACTTATGATTTAGAGAAATAATTCATGACATGTCCATTGCACATAGACTTCCTTACATGGTGTATGGCTAAAATAGAGAATATTGCTTCTACTGCTCCAGCTGCCCCAAGGAGATGACCAATGGCACCCTAATGTCGGATGACCAGTAAAACACAGATCAATTTTCTTTTTTTTTAAAAAAAAAATTTTATCGAAGGGTGCTTGGGACGAGTTCTAATATTTTACCTTGGTGGACGACAGAGCTAAAGAACCTGATGCTGCATGACTGCAGAATAACGACTCAATTCCCTTGGCTTCCACTGCATCACCTGTACAAGAATTTCATTTAACATGCTGCCCAAGCTTAGCAAGCCTGATTGGCTGTGGCTGAAAGAGCGGAAATAAAATTACCCAAAGCAGTAGATGTAGCATGTGCATTGATGTAATCCACCTGATTAGGTTTCAAGCCGGACTGACAAGCACAGAAAACAAAAATAAACATATATACACATATATATATATATTTAACTTCATAGATGATAAATGTAGAAGCAACAAGAAAATAGAATATACAAACACGACAGACAAGTAGTTGCAGTTGGGTGATACAATGAGGCTTCGGAAAATCCTACTCTGGTCATAGTTCTTAACTTGTGCCTTCCATTATCAGAGACAAAATAAATTCTCATACACGTTCATCAACAGATGCAGATAAGAAATAAATCCATCATCTAAACAATGCATTTCAACCAAGAATCATAAAAAATAAAAAAATGAAAAAAACCCGAAAAACAACAATAGGGAAAGTGACTTTCCAATTCTAGTTCGAATTAAGGGTAAACTTATAGGGGTTTGCTAGAGAATATACACTATGACAGGAATAATTATTTCCTCTTACTTTGTACATATAAGTATTAAGTAGATCGCAAAAGTCTCGAGAGGTTTCATCAAGACAGTTAAGTTTGTATTACCAATCGCACTCGTGGAACATGAAATGAATGACTTGTAGATTTGGTAATTTGTCTCACTAAATACCTCCATGGATCATTTTTGGGGGCCTCAAAAATACAATTAATGTGTAGTGCACTAAAATATTGGGAAAGTTCGATTGACACATGACAAATGCTAGGTGCCAAACACATAAAAATAAAGTCATCTTAAAACAATATCATTACCTGGTTCAAAGCGCGTGTCATGGCCAAAAAGGCTCCTCTTCCATCACCATGTGGTTGAGTAATATGATATGCATCGCCTTAAGAAAGTAATAATATCTCATTTGATATTTAGATAATGATTTGTAGAACATCAATGGAACTGATGATTAAAAGGCACCTGACATCCCATAACCACGCAATTCTGCATACATTTTAGCCCCTCGTCTCTTTGCATGCTCGAGCTCCTTAAATGTTAAAATAATACAATAAATAGTATCACCATTGACGAAAGTTCTACAATATTTCATGTAAGATATACTTTGGGAAATATATGTTTTCCTTTAATCAGGGTTTCTTCGAATGTGTAAATTTTTATTTTGACATACTTGTAGGAGCACTCACCTCCAGAACCAGGATGCCGGAGCCTTCACCTATACTGTGTTTCAGAACTTGGTTAGAATGGGACAAAGTGAAGAAGCAAAGGCTTAAAAAAAAGCAATAATTAGCAGAGCGTACTTACACAAATCCATCACGAGCACAATCAAAAGGTCTTGAGGCTTCTTGAGGAGTGGCATTGTACTTTGTTGTCAATGCCCTGGATCTGGATCATAAAAAATAAAAATGAAAAAATAAAAAAATAAAAGAAGACCAAAAAAAAGAAGAAAGAAAAGCATTCACTTGTTTTACTTCCCTTTAAAGTTTGAATACGATTCTTGAGTTGCATTCATCATGGGAAACTAGAAAAACCAGTGGACTCATTTCCAGGCGTATTAAATCAAAACTAAAAGCTTTCATTTATGTTCATCAGTCAACATCAACTAGCATCCAGGAATAAATGGCCATTGAAACAGGCCTGTCTTGACTATTTTCGGACCCTAACTCAAACTTAAAATACTTTTTTATACAATAATTTTATTACTACTTCATAGGATTAATTTAACATTTTATTAATAAAAAAAATATTAGTCTTCTTAAATCATAATAAGCCATCAGGTCACTTACATATGCTAGGTGAGGTCTAGCCATAATTCTTGAACTAATTTTCACCTACATAAGCACACCTTTAAATACAACAATGAAATCTCAAGCAACATAATGGTTTAAGAACAACAACATATATGAAGATATATATATATATATATATATATATATATATATATTGAGCAGGAGGCAGGAGCTCCAGTTGCTCCTGCGGTCAGCCAGCTCTGCATTGAAACTTAATAAGTACTACTACAATATATAAGCTTTAGACATCCAAATTCCAAAACATACAGGAAATTAATGGTGAAAAGTAAAATCATTACTTCCATGCAAAGTAATTTCAAAGCCTTTCAGATTCAGATAATAGATCAATTAGCCTAAACTTTAGTCAACAGGAACTATTCACTCATAAACAGAGAATGCATGCCAAAATTAACATTTCATCTTCATACTTGGAAATTTATAATCAAGCCTCATGAGAAGCAACGAATAAGACAACTGCGGAGGAATGGCCCGCATTACAGATGCATTAGTTGTTACCTACAGAATCCTGCTATTGACAAAGCATCAATGCTTGCCTCAGTGCCCCCAGCAACCATAACATCAGCATCACCAAATTGAATCATCCTGGCTGCATCTCCAATGGAATGTGCCCCAGTAGCACATGCTGTAACTGCAGCATGGTTTGGTCCCTGGACTCAGAACCAAGACCAGGGCATACGATTACATAAAAAGCAATATATCCACATTAAGATGGAAAACAACATATGAAGCAAATTATCTTTAAATGATCATCTTTGTGGCCATATTTGAAGAAAGAACTCCATAACATTCCACAAGCATAATGAGGCATCTTAAAGTATCATATGTTGCTAAAAACAGATACTTCATTTAGTGCATACCTGGAATCCATACTTCATACTCACATGGCCAGAAGCCATGTTTATAAGTATTCTTGGAATGAAAAATGGACTCAATCGTCGTAGTTTCTGCATTTTAAAAAAGTTAAAATAAAACTTATTTAAAAAAATAAATAAAAATAAATAAAAACAAACTAAAAGGTAGTCCAACAGTTCTAGTATCCACACGATTATACTGTATCAATTAATGAATTAGAAGGAAAGAGAAAACCCATCCATACTTCCATTGTGGCTGTTATAAAGGATTCCTTCACACAAATATTTTTTGACTCTAAACTTCTACCAGACAGCAACAAATAAATAGAAGATTTCTAAATTGTTGTATAACTAAGTAAGCAGTTTAAAAGTAAGCAAATACAACCAACCTTATCACAAATCATTTTAGAAGCATCCAATATGTCACTGATGCTACCAGTTCCAGCACCTACAGAAACTCCCTAATGATTTGAGAGACAAAAAAATTAGGTGTCACAAAAAAAGAATAAACTATACAGACCTTCATAAAAGTAAAATAATAAATTACCACTCTTTCCTTCTCATCCTGCTGTGTGGGCATATAATCCGCATCTCTTAGAGCCTCATCGGCAGAGCACAATGCATAACTTATGAACCTGGCAATTGCCCTGTGATCCTGAAAACAATTTTATAAAAAATGAGAATAACATAATTCAAGACTGTAGGGTCTTTCATAAGCATGAGAATGTATAACAAAATGAATCAGTTCAAAATAAAGTTCTTCTTTCATCTTCATTTTATTATGGATTCTTCAACATGAACTTTGGATTGAAGACTTCTCCAATCAATGTAAAAAAAATGGATAACATAATTAAAATTTACCTTAGAATTAAGCCACAACTCCTCACTAAATTCACCAGGGTTGGATCCACAGGGTACAATACCAGCAACTTTAGATGTCAGTTGATCAAAGGTTTGCTGCTTTGTCTCCATATCAAATCCATTCATCTTCAGATCTTCAATTGTTATTGCTCTAATTCCGCAATCCCCTTCAATTAAACGTTTCCAAGTAGCTTCCACACCACAGCCCAAAGGAGTAACCATACCTAACCCTATCATGGTATAACCAAAATAACAAATTGCAGGCCCGTCTGATGTTGTGGAAGCATCAATAAGACCAAGAGGAAGATACTAACAATCTAATAATCTAACACTTGAAAATCGGCAAAAATAGAAACTCATATGGATGGATAATATCCAAGTGCACTGAGTGCAATCAAAATTAACTCCATATTCTTGATTAAAATTTCATCATTTCAGTTAGAAATCTTGACATTGCACTCTTTTCCATCATAAAAATAGTGACAACAGTTGCCTGGTTGGAAAATAAAAATTCAGAAATACCTGTGACAACAACTCTACGAGAAGGTAAAGCAGGAGGAGGCCCAAAGGGGCCTAATGAAGAGAAGAAACGGCAGAAAGAGAAGAGTGGGCCAATAAACCCATTACTTCTGCACCTTCTCATTGCCATCGGATTGAACTCCCCTAAAGTGTACAGACAGTGATAGTTAACATGAGTGCTCGTACATATATATTAGCAACTAACAACTGAGAAAAAAAAGAAAAAAAGAAAAACTTGCCAATGTTCTTCAAATCAGTATAAAATGGTAGAAATTCATGCTTGGTGGAATAATCTTCTCAAGAGCACCGCCGTTAATGATTTATAACCAGAGAGCTTCCTTCTTTTTTATTAAAGTCTACACCTGAAAATTACAGCTTTGATGAAGGAACGATTACCAGACCAGAAAAGAACACAAAAGGCATTGCATAACAGAAAACAAGCATGGAATTTTCATCTTCATTTTACATAAATTCAGCAATGTGGTTGGAATAAAAGAACTACAACACCAGTTTATTTACTTTTTGAAAAACATAAAGACCAAATTAATTCACAAGTTCACGACTTTAAGCATCAAAATGCTGCCGCGCAATTCCCCTCGACTACTTGTATCCAAAAATGCAAATGAGTTGTTTCTTCCTCTATCAGGAATTACGTCGAACACGTTGTAAACCATTTCAAATGCACCAATGGCAAACACAAAAACGTAAAACCATCCTAGGCAGCCTTCTTTTCCTTATGCCCGAAGATAAGGAATCAAACTAGGAGGGGAGGATTCTGTTGAAAATGAAACTACCTGTTTCTCGAAATTACTCGGATTCTATGCCCAACACTCCAACGGACGACGAACATACCAACGGCAGGCGTATGAATTGAAATATACTCATTTTAAAAATAATTGCTCATAACTCCTTGCAGAATTTTCAAAATCTCCAATTTTGGATCCAAATATACCGACCCGTGAGAACCGAACCTGGACCGTTACCCAAAAGGATTTGATTGGAAAAAATGCCAAAATGATGCCGCAACTTTGCCAATTTTTCAATTTGGTGCCATAAGTATGGAATTTTCTAATTTGGTGCCGTAACTTTGCTAATACTCTCCAAAAATCTCCATCTTTGCTAAGACTCTCCAAAATGGTCCCATGCCTTAATGACTTAATTTTCTGACATGGCATGGGATTAAGGAATTAGACTATTTTAATTATGCTAACTAGGATCCACACCTATGCATTGACTAACATGTGGGGACATTTGACCACCCTAATACCATGACCCGCCCGAACCCTACCGACCCGCCAGTCAACCCCAAAAGCCTGAGCTAACCCCAAATCAAACCTCAGTCCTTTGACAACAAACAATAGATTCAAAAACAGAAACCAGAAAACTTGAATGTTCCGGCAACATTGCAACAGAAAGCAAAAAGAGAAACTAGAAAAATTGAAATTTCCACAAATCAGAAACAAGAACAGAAAGCAGAAAACTTGAAATTTTCGGCAATAATCCAACACCCCCAAATTCAAACTGCAAAATTTTGGCAATAATGCTACACAAAGCAAGAAAAGAAACCATAAAACTTGAAATATCCCCAAATCAGAAACAAGAACAGAAAGCAGGCGTAAATAGGGATAGTGCGTGCAGCTATTGGATGTTCATAACCCAAAGCTCTTGTGTTCTGTATATTCTTTACTACACTATTTACTTAATAATTGGAGCCCAAAATTCCTATGACTTCTCGGGCTAGGTTTCAATTGTACCAGTCTGATATTTATTTTGTTCTAATCCTCAAACACATAAAATATGGGGAATATCCACACGCGCGTAAAGGATGCGTGAATGGCACTTTGCGTGACACGCGGCAGCAACGTGGTGGATGGTGAAATTCCCAGATTTCAACAAACTGATTCTTCCAGGCCTGTCCAGATAGGGCTCCGCGATGGGCTGCATAAAATCAGCTGTTGCTTGCTGCTGATGATTTCCTTGCTCTGCTTGGTTTTGATACTGCTGGTGGTAATTGGGATTCTGTTGGAACAGATTTTCAGGCTCATGAGAGTTGTTTTGAAACTGGTCTTGATTGAAGGCTTGATTCAGGCTCATGAGTATTACAATTTTTTGTGATTTTTTTTTTGTGACGTGCAATTTAGGCTCGTGTGTCAAGGAGCATGGCTTGTGCATTCTTCGAGCGTAGAACTTCTTCAAGAATCGTCCATTTATCGATCCGATGCTCACTCTGTTGTTAGGGTAAAGATATGGTGCAGATTCTGCATTGTGCAGATGTGCTGTGTGGAATATGAATGTGATGATAATGTGTAATGATGCTGAGATAGTTAGTTTTTGTGATGATTTTTTATTTTTTGAATATATTATACTGTTGGGACAGTGAGATAAAATGTGCTGAAGAATAATATATTTGTGATGAGAAAGTAGTTGAAACATCACAAAATCATCATCCGTAAGCATTTATGCACATGCAGAATATTTATATTCTGTACATGAACCGAACCAACCCAAAGCAGCAGGCAATTAAATTTGGCAATAGAAGGGGCGAACTTGAGGGAAACTTCGTTTGGTTTGAACGCCAGTGGTGAAAACAAAGAGATGCGATGGATATTTAAGGATGAAATCGGATTCTTCGAAGGGGTAGAATCAATTTGTTTCCCTGCCATTTGGTTTCTGTTCTTGCTTTCTGTTGAAAGAACTTTTAGGTTTGATTTGGGGTTGGGTCGGGCTTTTGGGGAAAACAAACGGGTCAGGCATTTTGGGCGGGCCATATTATTAGGGTGGTCAAATCACAAATGTCTAGTTGGCACAATTAAAATAATTTAATTTCTTAATCCCATGCCAAGTCTGCAAATTAAGTCATTAAGGTGTGGTGGGATCATTTTGGAGAGTATTAGTGAAGTTATGGTACCAAATTAGAAAACTCAATACTTATGGCACCAAATTAAAAAATTGGCAAAGTTGCGGCACCATTTAGGCATTTTTTTCCGATTGGATTACAATTCCTTTGAACCCGACTAAATCCAATTCAGGATCCAAAAGAAACGACACAACTATGGCTCGGCAGTCGGTTATATTTCTTCAGTTTCTCATTTGTACGTATGTCAATTCACATTTTCAACGATTAATAATTCAAATTCGTTATAAGTAAAAATTCTAAAAATTTAATATTTAAAAACTATAAGATGAGACGAATCAAACTAGATTTTACTTCCCTATATTTTATCTTATATAACTATAACAAAAATAAAAGTCAAAATGCTATAATGAACAGTAGAAAAGTTAAAATGTTAGATTTAAAAAATCGGAGGGAGTAGCATGCTAAATAATTATTCGGATCGGGTCGGTTAGGGCTCTTGTGTCGGGTCCAAGAACCGACTCGACCAAAAAATAAAATGGATCCGACCCCAACCCGAATTTGGGGATGTATTCATGACTCATGAGTCATGACTCATATAGCTTTGGAGCTAATGCAATATTTTAAACGTTTATAGGGGCATTTTAAAATTTTTGAAAACTTCACTGTATGGTAATTAATTGCATCATGGTCCCTGCTGCTGTTCCCCAAAATCCTCGTTCTTGGTTCTCTTCTTGACGAAGAATACGTGTGATTGTGCCTTCTAAATTTCTCGCATATCTCACCGTCCTTCAGACGTTTTAAGCCCTGGGATGAGCTCTGCGCAGCCATCAGGAGTAAGTGCACATTCTCAGATTTTTCGACTCCTATCTCAGTGTAGGAGTGTGTGTGTGTTTACTAATGGAGTGCATCAGATCTGGATTTGAGTTTTGATAATCGTTTTGCGGTAATTGAGTGTGATTAATTCGTTTAAATTAGGGTACGATGAGCACTCACTCGGGATTTACGAAGCTTTGCAAGGGGTTGGCGGTGGTGTTGATCGGTGGCCACATTGTTGTGCAGATTTTACCGATTTCTATTTCGTATCTTGCTCTTATCCCAGCCAAGTACGCATTTGTTCTATGCTTGTTTGATGTCGCATATATACGGGTTCTTGGTTAACTTGACTTTCCTTTGTGGGTAGCTGGTTTTTTGTGACAAGGGGAAGTATTGGCGCGATTCTTTCTTTGTGTTGATTATGTTGTGTGATCCCGGTGACGGACTGGCTGTTAGAATGAATCGTCGTGTGGTAATAGGTGATATAATTTAAAACTTGGGAAGAGGATTCAACTCATCTTTGAGAGGGTCTATCACGCGGAGTGAGGTACAATTCCACACCCGAACACAAAGCTGAGAATTTTAATCACATAAATCATAACCTGTAGTCCTATACTTAAGAAGACATAAGGTTGATTTGGACCATTTTCTATGGATGAAAACACATGAAGATAGGGTGCCGGGACTCGGTAGTATTAATGCTTTTGTTTATTAAGCTGTGTAGCCCGAGGAATACTGTTAATGTTGTTTCCGCATGCTTCTTAGTTAGATTCAAGACATAGAAGTTCATAAGCATTGGCCATTTGTTTTAATGGTACACAGGACCATTCCTTTTGGTTGGAATCTCATTACTGCTGGATACGTGGAGCAGTCAATTCTTGGGGTATATATATCTCTTTATATTTACTCCTTATACTTCAAATTGTATGCTCTTTCATTCTCCTTTACATACATTAGATTTGTGAAATGTATTTAGTTTTTTCCAGGTGATCGTCAACACTATCGGTCTTCTTTTCATTGGGAAGCTGCTTGAACCTATATGGGGTTCGAGAGAATTTTTGAAGTTCATATTTGTTGTGAACTTTCTAACATCGGTTTGTGTTTTCATCACCGCTATTTCCATGTACTACATTACAAGGGAGGAAATATACCTGTAAGTCATGCAATGGCAGATTTTTCTGCAGAAACTGTATTCACAGTTCATTTTCCAACCCTTCTTCTGTTTAACTTAACACTTTTAGTATATGTTTAATTTCAGCATTGGCACCACCCTAAAATGATTCTCAGTGAGGACCTAATGGATAAATTTGTTAGAACTTGGCTGTTGAGAACCCAATATCTCTTTATGGCTCTGAAAATTCATTGTAAACTGAGAGAAGTTTGTTCACATAATTATAATAATGTGTAGCCCGTATATTTGAATATCTTTTAACCAGCAGATCCCCTTTATACGATGCCTTGTTTTCATTTTCTTTTCTGTCTAATGTATTCAATATTGTGGTTTTGTGCCTATGTAACATGTATATAAAACATTCTAAATTTCTTATTCGTTTTTTTTTTTTTTGGCAGTTATCATCCTGTTTCTGGTTTCCAAGGAGTCCTTTCTGGGTTTCTAGTTGGCATGAAGCAGATAATACCCGATCAAGAGTTTTCTACACTAAAGTTAAAAGCAAAAGTACAAGCTTCGATCTTTTTGAAAATCTTAATTTGGTTTAGTATTCTACTTGCAGGCTTAAGCAAAATATTGATGTCTAAAGTCTAATAAGCTGAGAATTGTTCTCTTACACATTCTTACATTCATTTAATATCTGTTGCAGTGGCTGCCTTCTCTGTCTGTCTTGGTGTCCGTTGTTTTGTGCTTTTTCACAGGAGAAACAAAATCGTATGTTCCTACGGTGATATTTGGCACCTATATTGGGTGGATTTACCTCAGATATTGGCAAAGCAAACCAGAGACAAAGTTAAGAGGAGATCCAAGTGACGAATTTGCCTTCCATACATTCTTCCCTGAACCCTTAAGGTAGGTTGCACCTCCCTATACTAATTATCTTCCTATGTTTTTCCATGGATCTTGATTCTAAATGCATTTTGTGGAAAAAATGTAGGCCGGTCATCAGTCCTATTGCGGCAATTTTAGAGCGGATATTTTGTGGAAGAAGATCAGAAATTTCCCAAGAGGCCAGGGGCTATACACTGGGAGGTACCTCATTGCCTGGTTCAGATCCTATTGAAGCATCTAGGAGGAGGTAATCTATCTTGTTGCACACTATCAAGATGGATAATTTATTACATTTGGTGGGGTGTTTATTTAATTAGTAAATTATATGAATCACCAGGCAATAAAATCCTATGAATTTTACCAAGATTTTTCATTTTGTGGTGAACTGGTGATTCCTGAAGCATCGTTATCATGTCGACTCTTGTGTTGACTGTGTAACTGTGAAGTGGGAAGTTCGTATGTGACAAATATTTTAGCTTGTCCATTTTGGTCCATCTTTTTGACAAAGACATGCCATTTGCGAGGATTAATTTGCATTCCATTAATATCCTTCCATGGTCTCCTCATTCATATGTAGAATATTGTGTGTTACCTTGTTAGCCCATAAGTTGATGTTTTTATTTCTTGATTTGGATTGGCAATATATTTGATATCCATCTGCAGTTCTTATTTTTGGAGACAAATTTTTTGGGTTTTGAATTGAGTTTGAACCTTCTTAGTTTTCTTACACTTCATTCGCATTTTGAACTATTAATATCATTGGACACTCGGTAGTGTATACCATAAAAAATTGAAATGCATAAGATTGTTTGCAATAGTGTTATCATTGCATGTATTTTCATAAAGAAAAAGGAAAAAGCTATTAAAATTGTTTTGAAATTTTTGCAGGGAAAGAGGTGCACGGGCACTTGAAGAAAGGTTGGCTGCTGAGAGAGTGGCTGCTGCACAAAGGACCGAGGAGGCGCAGAGAGATGCATCAGAAAATGTCTAAAAAAATATGATAATCCAATTTTATGTTTGCTTTCTCCTGTCATATTTTCATTACCGCTTCAGGAGGAATTTTTGAATATGTTGACTATGATCCCACTGATATCGATCATATTAGCATGTTTTATGTTTGTATGCATTTTTTTCATTTTAGCAATGGAATTGTTCTTAGACTTCCTTGAATTTGGTTGCATTATCATTTAGTCTGCTATCTCTCTCAATCTGTTTGATAATTTGGAATAGTAGCATGCATGAAAACAAAGGTCTAGAATGTTTAGGAAATAATTTGCTTCAATAAATTGTTGCAAAACAAAAATGGACCACATTCCAGGAGAGTTATTAAATTTGTCAGTTTAAGAATCAAATCCTTCATCGGGCCACTACCAAACTTTGCCTTCTTATTCACATGGAACGTCCGGTCACACTCCCTTTTCTCCTGAAAGAGAAATCATCTAAGCTAACATGAACTTCATGATGAGCTCTGTTGCTCGTCTCAGGTAGATCTTCAAATACAGGTAGCTCTATCTCATTCTGATGCAGGCTGTTTCTTGCAAAGTCATCAGTTTCTTTGTGATGTGGAGAGGTTGATAGCCCCTCTCCTTCATTGCTAAAGTTTGATTCCCTGGGAGATGCCTGCTGTTGATATCCACTCTCAATGCTGTTGTCGTTGTGAACTTTGTGGCCGCGCAGGAGATACACTGGTGACATGCTACCATGCAATGGGGAAGGTGGCCGGCTGGAGAATGGAGTTGTGCTGGTTGAGTTCCTCCCCTGTTTCATGTGCTTCTTGGCCGTCTGGTGCCATCCACGCAATGCTGATGCCACTTGATCGCTGAATATAACTGGCTTCATGTTTGAGCCCATCTGGTATGTGAAAATATTGTTTTAAATTAGATTCTAGGATTACCAATTTTGCTCTTTTTTAAGTATGTGATGTGATGATGCACTCTGATAGGGGAAAAAGTAGAACCTGAGTGACTAAGGCATATAGAGGGAGAGTCACATAGCTGCAGAGGAACTGAATCAAAATACTGCAGAAACCAAGAGGCGAGATTTAGTTTGGTTAGATTTTAGCGAGTTTCTGAAGCACGAACATGTGTTCATTTAAGAAATCAAAATGAAGCCTTGTAGCCTACCCCATTACAACTCGAATGGCAATGTCTTCTGGATTTTCATGATAGCAAGAGGGATATCCAAATTCATACTGATGAACACATCACAAAAATTACCTTCATGAATAAAGCTGTAACGAAATTTGCTTACTATATTGAAGTTCAGCTATGATATTTTGTTGCTTACCCAACTCCAGGCAAAGAAAGCGAGTTGGAATGCATTCTGCACATAGCACAGGTGCATCAGAGGGCAATCAATCTAAATCATGTTACATTGTCATGCTTTTTCAAGGATTGGAAGTTACCTGAAACAGGACAAAATGGATCAAGAACAGGATCAGACCAGGTTTATTGAACCAGAACAAGTCGTCTCCTGGACGAACCACTGGGGTGCCCCTGATTATATCTCCTCTCTCAAGGATTCTTATCCCCATTTTTGTTATGATCACTTGCAGCTTTGCTCCCACCAACAGAATGATCTGCACATCCCCAAAACTAAGGTCAGATCATGTCCATTATCTCTTATTAGCCAGAAGACACACATTATTATGACATTATTATGCTTTTCACTCACAATTAAAGGGATAAATGGGATCCAATATTGTGAATACCACCCTGTTTACCACAAAAGATTCAGAACACGGTCAGAATTCCTGCTAAAATTTTATTTCATGCGTGTATGCGAATATATATGTTGCTCAACAAACCATTGGTATTGGTGAGGAGGAGGAGAACCGCGGAGAGCCATATTATAGGGCTGCAATGATTGAAACAAGATGGATCGTTGGTATGAGCGAAGAATTGATTATGAAAATAAAAAGGAGACGAGATGATGAAAATCAACCTTATACCGGCAACGCTTCTGAAGTCTTCTTCAAGTGATCTGTTGATGTACCTGTGGAAATCGAAAGATTCTTGGCTTTGGGGTGTTAAGTGTGCCTGCATATTTTTTGTTTAAGCAACCAATGTTATATGTTCTTGTTATTAGTGTCTCTATGTTTCTGCAAAAGTTTGGGTATTGTTGGTTACTGTAATGAAGCCATGTCTGAGTGTCAAGTAGTCCACTTTAGCAACTGATCTGAGAAATTGCCTGAAGAAACATACCTGAATCCAAACATATTTACAATATGCATCAATGAACTGTATTTAATCATTTGGCCATATGTAAATTGTGAAGTTGTGAAAATGAGAGAGGCTTATTACAGTCCAAAGGAGAACAGGGGACTTGCTCCAGAAGTGCAAATGTCTACGCCCAAATGATGTGTCCCTTGCAAATCTGAACCTCTCTGGATCTGCCACCTCATCAATTTATTTATGTATTTGTTTATTAATTAAATTTCTCATAATACTTATTCAGCTACTCTACTCAGGTCAAATTTCTAAAAGTTGGTCTGCCTTGGGGCAATAAATGCAACGGCAAGATTGCATAAATTTCAAGCTAAAATGGAGTAAGTTACTGAACAAGGGAACTGATCTGGAATAAATACTAGTAGTATAATGAATTCAAATTGATGGATTGAAAGAGAAACTGGGAATAAAATACTTGTCGGCGTTGAATTTAGACTACTTAAATGCCTGTCCAAAATTTCTTTGGTCGATAAATTGGACTTGGGAATTCAACAACAGGGATATAGTGACTTGATTTGGATAAGTTGTTTATTTTCTCATTCTTTTGTTTGTGTTGTTTTTTGGTAATTCGTTATCTTAAAAGAAGTAATTTTGGAAAGGTTTGAGTTTCCATGAACGACCTAACAACAAACATGAAATGATTTTTCAATTATTGTTTTATTATTAGTATTCAATAGTTGTTTTACACACAATGAATGCATTGAATAAATTGTTTAATTTCTTAAATATATATTCATTTGTATTAAATAATTGTATTGAGGCATTAAACAATTCCACATTCATATTTAAAAAAAAATTATATTAAAAGTATTCACAGTGAAACGCACACATTATATTTATGATAAACATATTTATTTAAATTCTCCAGTTCTAATCATTTTCTCAAGTTCATTTGATTTCATACGGAGTACTATATATACACCGAAAAATCAGACTTACGATAACATTAGATAACAAAAATTTGACCATTTTTTGGCTTTTAGTGGACATTATTATTTGTTGAAACAATATATGCATATATATCTAGTCAAATGATAATCAAAATGAAGATTGATAAGTTAAGACATACAAGTGATTCATTTCATACATGTACGGTACAAAATTAAAATTGTACTGCAAATATTTTTATTTTAATAAATAAACCTAAATTAAAAGGAAAAAAAAAACATGAAAATTAATGAAATGCAAATTAAACTGACCATTGTAGTATTGATATTCAATTGTCTTTGTTTCTTCCTCCCATGATCTCCATTTTCTCATCTGCATCAATATTAATTTCCATTTTTTTTATTTAAAAAAAAAGAAAAAGAAAAATCCTATGTAAATCTATATATCAAATTTATGGGATGCAAGTGTGCGGGGGGCTTTTTAATTAAAGACCAGAAGATTTATCTTGGGAAATTAAATGCCTACATAAAAATATTTGTAGAAAATAAATTATTTTTATACCTTTAATATTCCCAAGCCATAAGTGACAACACAATAGAGAATATGAGCGACAGCCAACACAAAAATGAAGATGTGGAGCTGGTGTATCCCATATGCTGACACTACTTGTACCTTCCCCTGCACATGTTGTACATCCAATGCAAATGCAATATTGCAACAACAAATGAATAAATTAAATCACTACTTAATTGGAATTAATTCTGTAAAAATAAAAATACTAAATTGGAATTACCTTGGCTATGCAAGGATCGTCATATTCATCATCATCACTTCTGTCCCTACAAGGATGCCATGAATGACCGACACTTTTTGGAACACAGATTTCAGATAGGGTTTCTTGTCCTACTGTCAGCAGTAATGATATGAACCCCAACAGCATCAGCTCTACATTTCCGTTGTTTCCCCCACACAAATTAAACAACAACAAAAACCCTGATTAGGATTTCATTCATATATGAAGTAATATTTATTTGTAGCAGTAGTTTATAATACCATACCTGCTTTAATCTTCTCCAGAGCTTCATATAGGGATGGTTTTTTCTTCTTCTTTAACCACTGTAATAATAATTATTTATATACATATATGCACCGCTACGAATCATATACTACTACTTGTGACGATATATATATATATATATGAAAGAATTCTAATTTCTTGACTCCTTTAATTACAAGTATCAGTTTAATTATTTAGAAATATAAATTATTTTTAAAAAAAAAAACAATCTTGAATTATGCCCGTCATATGATTTTTTTAATTATATTGAACCAAAAATGATAGTTGGGGCAAGCCAAACACAACTAAAATACATTAAAACTTCTCAATTTATTAGTATGCATGGTAAGTATATTTACAGTGATAAATTTCTGAATCAAAGTGAAATCAGCCGACAGTTTTTTTGTGGAACAAAAATGCACATATACACACAAACACACCATCTGTAAAAACCCTAGGTTTCTTATAAAAAGTAAAAGAAAAAAAAAATTACTAGTAAAATAAACTAGAAAAAATTGGCCTTATACAAATGCATACATAAAGATTGATTATGCAATAGAAACACAAGCAAGAAAATATACAGACATGCAAAAAATATACTTCATGCTTTCAATACATATGTATGAAGGTAGTACATACCGATCCCATCCGATGAATAAGTTGTTCAATAACAATGGAAATCGCGACCAAGACAAAGCAGACGACGGCCACCGCCCACGTGGGCGTGGCCTCTAGCGTCCGCTCTTTTGCCATCTTCTTCTTCTTCTCCGATCCGCCAGATCCCAACTAACTAACTATATATATATATATATATATATATATCCCAATTCTGAAACAGGGATGGATGTGGATGATGATGATGATGATCGATGAGACAATAATACTAGTAAGGATTGAAGTGGCCGGATATATGTTCTTGACGACTGTGTAAACCCGCTGTCCTTAACGTTGGGAGGTCTAATTGTTGTCTGTATTGATTTATATTATTTATAATAGCGAATTCTGCAGGCATGATACGTGATCTATATATATAGTGTACGTAATTATATATGTATGGTAGAGAGAGAGAGAGAGAGAGAGAGAGAGAGAGAGAGAGAGAGAGAATTGGGATAAGTTAAAAGAAAGAAGGTAAGAGAAGAAAGAAATGTGAACTATGATGGGAAGGTCAATTTGATGTGGGTTTGAATGAATAGCAGAGACGCCAATTTTGGGAATAGCTATCTACCTACGTGTTAATTGTTATTCTTTTCAACAAAGATGAATAATATTCCTCCGTCCCACTTAACTCGTCTTGTTTCATTTTTGCACACAATTCAAGACACTTTTTCAACCGTTAATATCTCAAAATGTGTATAACAAAAAATTATGTAAAATATATATTCTAAAACTACATGATAATACGATTCTAACAAGATCCAACTCGACTATTTTTTCCAAATATATACATGCAATAAAATCGAGTCAAAGTAGAACAATGAACAGTTTCAAAAAGTCAAACAGGACACGTTAGCTGGGACGAAGGGAGTATATTTTAGTTTTTAGGTGAATATAAAGGGTTCAGACCTCATTAGACTCAAGACTAATCCCTCAAGGATCGGGTGGGCATTGAAGGGTTGTTTCTCTTAAAGCAGAATTCTGCATACACATAGGCTCAAACCCGAGACATTTGCTTAAGCTGCCAGAGCTCCATACCACTCAGGTCAACTGCGTTTGGTAACAAAGATGAATATAGTTCTTTCAGAAGGAAATTTTAATTAATTAATTAAGAGTCGTCAATCGTCATCGATCATATATGCATTTGCTTAATATTGATTGAATACCAAGAAAGGGTTTTTATTTGACTTTTTTCTTCAACTAATCATCATATATTTTCTTCAACAATAGTAATAATTAATTTGTATCTAGTCGTCGAAACAAAATGTGCAGTGATGTTCTAAATCAAGAATTACTGTTTCAAATATACTTATATAGTTAATCGATCTAGAAAAAAATAATTGCCTATCTCATTACGTTTAGTATATAAGAGAAGACTAATTATTGAAGATCATTTCATTTTTCATAGTAAAGTTCTGGTAATTATTTCATAGCAAAATGTTTAATAACCTTAATTATTAGCTCAAGCTATGTTTGATACAGTCAACACATGTTTTTTTGCATATGTTGAAATTTGAAGCAGTACTATATTTATGCATCCTATAATAATTAAGGAGTTGGTATTTAATTTATTGATTTGATTTGATTTTATTAGCTTACGTTATTTTTTTATTTTTTTATTTTTTAGCACCGAGGAATTTTATTTATACATTTTATTGATGCCAAATAGAATTTGTACGCGTGTAAATACTTAAGTAATTAATTCCAAAGTTAAAAGTCTGCATTTTACCGACCTATTTAATTAGCACTGCAACGTATACACACTTAAAATTAAAGCACATGCTAAGCAAATCATTAAAATGGCATTTTCGATATTCTTCTAATGAGGAATTATTCCAAAAATTTTAAATAAAATAAAATAAAAACCCTCAAGTAATTTTGCTAGTGGAAACTTCTTCAACAATGATGAGTGGACTTTTTAGAATAGTATTTTTGCAGTTTTGCTTTCCAACCTCCTCGTCAAGGGTATAAAATTATAAAACAATATCATTAATGATGTTAGTTCGTAGATTAATTTGTTCTTTGATTTTTGAAAAGTATCAAACCTAATTTGTGAGATTGTAAATTAAAAGGATGATAGAGTTTCCCTTATTTGACTGCAAACTAAAAGTGAAATTTTGTGGGGTGTGGGAATAAATAATAACAATTATTATTATTATTATTATTATTATTATTATTATTATTATTATTATTATTATTATTATTATTATTATTATTATTATTTTCAAAGCAAAGCTAAAGAAATGGGTGGTTGGAGGCTTGGAGCTTATGCTACATAAATTATAAAAGAGTAAAAGGTAGGGATAGGGACCGAATGAAAAATCGAACCCCAATCATAAGATTGAAAGTCAGAGACATTATCATTTGGGTAAGTCTAATAATAATAATAATAATAATAATAATAATAATAATAATAATAATAATAATAATAATAATAAAGGATGAAATATTGTGGCACACAATGTAATGTGTGGGGGATGGAAGATTAAATGAAAGACCAAAAAAAGTCAAAGACGTCTTGAAGGAAATTTGAAAAGGGGAAAGAGTTGGTCTTTTCCATGCATATATAGAGACAGCGCCATGTGTACGTAATGAGGTGGAATATAATGGAAATTAAATTATAAAATGTAATAATATAGTTAATGCATAAACAGAAGTCATTTGGGGGATTGAAAGAAGTTTGAAAATTAATGAGAAGAGTGAATTAGCCTTTGATATATACATGCACTTGTATTATTGTGATGAGCTGTATTTATCTATGTATAGTTACAATAACAAAGAAAAATGTGCCAAATAGTTATAATACTAGTACCATTTATTTTATGCATTTTTTATTGTATATAGTATATACGAATTATTTCGTAAAGAAAATGAATGTATAAAGGATAGTAAACATGGTTTCTTTTATAGGGTTGGCGTTAAGTCTTGTGATCAAATTTTTAACCTATAACCTTTGAGATTAAGATTAGAATATTACTATTTGAAGTATAAGAAAAAAAAATAACTAGAAGAAGAAATAATTCTATTATTTAAAGAAATCAAAAATAAATAAATAAGTAAAGGTGTTGTTAGAAAACGGTAGTAGATGGTCAGAGATATAAATACTTCCTGCGTTTTTTTTTTTTGTTTGCTAAATTTGTAATGTGCTACTGTTCATATAAATATTTTGACTTTACTTTTCATCATAGTTATGAAAGTTAAAATATATTCAAGTGAGATTGTTAGATTTATCTGGTCTTATAGTTTTTAAATATCGAATTTTTAGAATTTTTACTTGTACGAACTGGAGTTATTAATAGTATAAAATATGCATTTGACTGCACGCAATGTGGGTCCCTAACCATTTAAAAAAAAATACATATTAGCAAAAGTACCATATCTAATCAATAATTAAATTGGTCAAATCTACTATATATGACCATCATCATAGTAGCATTAGGCTTAGTTTGGTAAAATTTCAGAATTTAGGTTCCGTTTGGGAACAGCGTCAGAGCCTTTCCAACGCTCATTCTCAAGTTGTCTCTCCTCTACCGCTTATCTCCCCGTTTGTTTTCCGAAATGCCAGAAAACGCAACTGCCCCAATGGCTAATCGCCAGAACGCTCGATTCTCGAGCGTTCACGTTCGGAGTTTGGCGTTCAATGTGTGAATTTTCAGTTGTGCCCAGATTTACCCACGAAAAAATTGGAGGAAGACGATTCGCGGGAAAGAAGGAACCTACCTCTTCCATCCGCACAAATTGGGTTGGGGCATCGGAACAGGAACAAGATTAGACGAAACCAATGGATTTTCTTCACCGCCCCCTGTAAGTGATTTTACTTTTCCGATTTGTAGTTTTAATTGCTTCTGTTTCGTCTTACAACCTAAAGGATTTAAACAATTATTGTTGTGTCTGGTGTTCTTGTATTCATTTATTAGTTGTATAACAGAAACATATGGCGTATTGATGCTGTAGATGTGGAATGGGCAAGCCTTTGGTTTGTTTTCTATGTTTGAATGATGCATTTTTTAATATGATCATCACCTGTTTGATGAAATTCCTGACTCAAATATGAAAAAATGGGATTAACATATGGGACAATGAGGGCTTTAGTATGTTTAATCTTGTTCGTCCCTTTTGCTATGTTTCATGTTGTCTGGTGTCTACTTCTTCTTGCAAAAAATGGATGGAACTAACACGACAGTTAATCACTAGATCTTTTTGTTAAATTTCATTCTACTAGTGGTATCTCCACTTGCACAAGTTTTTTCTTTTCTCATGAATGTCATGCCTTAACACTCTATTCTGCCCAACAAGTGGTCTTTGACTAAAATTTGAAATTCTCTAAAAATATGGTTATTGGTACAAGTCAGTGAAATGTGTGAAAGAATATTACTGGTTATTGGTACTAGTCATTGAATGGTAAGGTGATATTATTCATATAGATTGTAGTCTTCTTTGAAGAGAATAACATCCCATTCTAAAGTATATAGGCATAAGCTTCCATAATATTTATTTGGAGTTTGCATTTTTAGTAGTGACATCAAATGTAGATAGGGGTTATGTTAAGCTTTATGCTATTTTAAGACCATCTTTGATTTTCCATTGCTGATATCTATTTACTCTAAATTTCCTCCGTGTTCCTTGTGGATGGACCTAGTCGTGAGATTGTACAGTGTACATATTTTCTATCATTGTAGATATGTGACAATCTGTAAACGATATGTGTATCAGTCCATGTACTTAAAGCACTCTATGTTTTTAGTCTTTTCATGTTTACTACATTGTTAAAATTTTTAATGAGAATTGATATCCACAGTCTATGTACTAGCACTCTATGCTTTTAGCCTTTTGAGGTTTACTTCATTGTTAACCGTTTCATGCTTCTGTGTTTTTAAATGCATCTAGACATGACTGGCATGAGGTTTAACTTGGTAAGATTTGGTATAGGCTTAGTGGATCCTCTCTTTTCCTTTAAAATCTTGGCTAAACAAAGAGTTGAAGAATGACTTGTGAATGAACAATATGAAACTTTTTCACCTAGTCTTAGATCATTGGTTCTTATCCAATTTAATTCATGATTTTACAGCTGGGTAATGCTATATGCGATTGATTAGATCTTAAAGATCTTGAGAATGTCTTTGGGATATGAATTGTGTTTTTCTGCATAGGACCAGATACTATAACCAGTGATTAAGTGTTAAAGTGTTAGATAAGCACTCTAGCATGGGCAAGACGTCCCCAGGACCCAAGTGGCATGGGAGTCAAAACAACAACACTGATCATATCAGAAGGCCCATGTTCCAGACAACGTGCTAAAAGATTCATCAATACAGTATCCCAAATACTGTTTGAGGAAGCAGAGGCGTGGGAGCCGAATTCGGGCCAACACTTTCAGGAAGGGGTCAGGACCATTTTGAGCATACAAGGAGAAGAAGACCGCCCCATCGAGGAACCAGGGTCAGATTTGCAAAATTCGAGGTTTTTGGCCTTGATGCGGTCTCCACGAGAACTGATGCGGTCTAGACCGCATCATCCAGACCGCATCGAGGCAACCCAGACTGCATCGCCTCAAAATATGTTCCAGCCCTCAAATCCGTCGAATACGGTTTACCCAATGCGGTCTATGAGACCGCATCGTGATAATGGCCGGAAATGACCATTATTTTCAATCCATTTCCGTGTCTAAAACGGGCATTTGATCGCATTCCGGTCTTATAATAAATAAGAAAGCAGTAGAATTGGACTGATTTATGCATAATTGTAAAAATATTGAGCTGGTATGAAAAATGCATAAATGTGTAATTTTATTACACATTTATGTTAGAAAAATCCAAAAACATGAGAAAAAGAAAAGGAAACAAAAAGATGGGAAAAGAAATGAAAAACCCACAAAAAGTTGATTTTTCAGGATATTACGACGCTAGACACAACTACGGCGCTAAGCATGGATAGCGCCGTAGCTTGGTCTAGCGCCGTAGGAGGAAGCCAAAGCAGCAGTCTGAAGAGGAGCGGACGGCGCTAAGCATGGATAGCGCCGTAATCAAGCATAGCGCCGTAGGCAGGGATAGCGCCGTAGGCTGTCCATTCAGAAGCAAGAGTGTCTTTGGGATGGAAGACTACGACGCTACACCTATAGCGCCGTAGCAAGGATAGCGTCGTAATCCACCTATAGCGTCGTAAACCTTGCCAGAATTCAAAATTCAAGGCCTGGGGGCCCATGGGCCTATAAATAGAGGTGTTGACTCCCTGGTCTTGTCACTTCACCACATTCTCAAACTTGAAGACAAGAGGCTGTTCTTGAGAGTAGTGTAGTTAGTTAGATTAGTTAGTTTATTTTCATGTATTATTTAATTTCTGCACATAGATTAGTTTAAATTATGCATAGGTTAGTGTTACTGTTATGCTTCCAGTTAGGTTAGCCATTATTTTCTCCCTTTACAGTTTTGTTAAACCTTTATTTAGGTTTGAAATACCCAAATGATGGGTATTATCAAACCATTTTATGAAAAATGGGAAGTTAATCTTTGAAAGTATCCCAAAATCATGAAATGGACATGGGTCCATGGATTCTATGCTTTGCTTTTGATTTCATGACCATTTGGTCATTTTATCCTACTGTTTTATGTGGGTTTTCTGTTTTCTTTTCATTTTTGGGATTCATGCATGAATGTTGGTTGAAAACCCTCATTTGGGTTTGTGGTTCATGAATGTGTAGTTTAGTATAGTTTTATTTACTGTTTTGCAATTCTTGCATTTTACTTTCGCTGTTCTTAGCTTGTTATCTCATTTTAATGCATTTGTGAACCATGAATTCGAAAATAGGGCTTGCAATCGCAGAGATTGCATTACCCGAACAACAACATGCTTCTGGGCTAGCTACGACGCTAACCGCCCTACGGCACTATCCTTGGATAGCGTCGTAGGTGAGGTATAGCGCCGAAGTTGCCCAGAACTTAAACAAAATATTGCCCTACGGCACTAAACCAACGGCGCTATCCTTAGATAGCGTCGTAATTTCTGTTTAGCGCCGTAGGTCCCCAAATTCCTCTATCTCTCAGAACCCACCTACGGCACTATCCTCACGACGCTATCCTAGGATAGCGCCGTCATTTAACGTTTAGCGCCGTAGTATCTCTTCTTTTTCCAAAAACTTCTAAATTTCTCAAACCACCTACGACGCTACACCTACGACGCTATACTAGTATAGCGCCGTAGTAGTGTATAGCGCCGTAATTACCCCTTTAATCCAAAACTTATTCTCTCTCTTGCACCAACCCATGACGACGCTACCCTCACGGCGCTACCCTAGGATAGCGCCGTCACATCTGTCTAGCGTCGTAATCAGCATCTTTATGCAGATTTTCCATTCTCCATTTCCATCACTAATTAATTGAACCCTCTAGTCATCGATGATTGGTGAATCTAATTAGCAATAATTAAATCACTAGTTGTTTTGATTAGAGGACCTTTGTTCAATTGCTATTAAAATAATTTTCTATAAACAAAATCATGATGTCTTAAACAGATAATCCGGACTGTAATTAACTATGGTAGGAGGGATTATTTAAGCCATCAATTATGGATTGATTCCATAACCTTGCATGAGAAACCAATGTCTCTCATGCAAGTTGCTCTCTTTATTTCATTTTATTTTGTCTTTTGTGTATTGTGTGTAACAATTAGTAAAGAATACATCAGACTAATGTTGGCGGGTATTCCCTCACGGATAACTAGCTCGTAATCTGGGTGTTGATTACTAAATGTTATTTTGCATGGTCTGGATGACTGTCAGTGGAAGCCTTGGCGGTTCGCCCATCTGGGGTTATAATAGCTGCTCGGCTGACTCCCATCCAGATACAGTTTTATTTTATGTATCTTAATTTCCAACCCAAATTCCAATCTGCAATAAAACTCTGCTAATGTCTGTCAATATTAGCTGATAAGCACTGCAGAGAGGAAGCATGTAGGTTTTTATCCGAATTCACAGACAGTGAAGGCCCAATTGGCACTGACACTGCCATTACAGGACCTAAGCTGTCTAAATTCGCTCCATCCGAGTGATTGGGAAATTGGACAGTAGATGTTTACAGTCCACCCGATTATTCTGCCATTGCTTTGGTCTCCTGACCACTTCGTATCTGTGTTTCACCTTCTGTCTAGACCCGCATCTATATTTTGGGTCAATTAATTTTACACTTCCCTATATCCTTATGCATGATAATATTATGTACTATTGTGGTCTGTAATTATTTTGGGATCCTTCCATTGGACAATAGAAGTCTAGATCTTAAACAGATATCGCTTATTAAATTTCCAACAAAAATCTCTTTATTAAAAAAACCGGATCTGAGTAAGGGATAAATTCTTCAGTTATGACTAATTCATGTTTTGTCAGGGGTTGATTTTGGGAAATTAGAAGCAGAGTCAGCGATTAGGTCTCACCTAGACTGAAAGGATCTGTGCTTTAACTGAGAGTCTAGTACCTGTTTAGGGAATGATTTTCAAATCCATTATTTTCCAAAATTGCTGTTTGTTGGGAACCTAATATTAAATATTACACCGAGATGGGATCCACTTGGACTCAAATACAGTGTAATAAATAATTTTAGAGGAACATCATCCAGGCCTTGGTTATTTTCTAAGATAGGGTTGAGTTTTCTTTCAACTGCTATCCTCTTCTCCCAAAGCCTATTTTTGAGTCCTGAGTGAGTGCATCCGGAACAAACTAATTTATTAGTTCGTTTCATTAGTTTGTATCTCATAATCACCCGGAAGGAAGTGAACACACGAGTGGTTCACCAAGAGCCGGGAATTCTTGATCCATACCCCTTCATCCTGATGAGGAGCTGTCTTTTACTACCAGGGTCAGACCTTCAAAACCTCCGAGTGATAGGTTTTAAATGCTTTCTTTAATGCTTTCTTTTACCGCTTTCTTTTAACTGCTTTCTCTAGAGGTCACTCGGTTGTATTGAGAGTTGCGTAACTGTTACTAGGATTGATAGTTATGGGATAGTTCAGGGCTTAATTAGAATCTTTGGGTGTGACATGGGAGAATGATAGTAGTACTTGGCATGTCAATAAATGATTTGTCAGGTGTTACTTATCCACCACAGATGAAGTAACATACACAGGCCAGGGCAGTTACCAATTTGTGGTATCTTAGAATTTGTGGTCTTAAGAACATGTAAACTCATACTGCAAGTACCTGTCTGTTAAAGGGAACGCAGTATCGAGAGCATGAGGATTAGCTATCTGATAGAATTATCCCAAGCAAAGATCTGTGTATAAAAATGGAAGTTTAATACTGCTATATCTAAATCTTGTCCAATCTTCATTCTTTTCTCCCTGTCCTTTCTGTCTACATTGTGATTCAGCCTCACGGCTGGCATAATGTAAATTTCCATTGCTTTCATAAATAGTATTTATCACAATTTTTAGAATAACTTTACCCGCTTTCTAGAATAGACTCATTTGCCTTGTAGAATAAATTTAAACGCTTTTATAGTCTAGTTTAAATTCAGTCAGTAGTTGTTAATCACTTTACAACCCATTTGGAGCAATACGAATGGAAAATCTAGTAAAACGACGTGGGCCCTGCTTCTATCGCACATCCTCCAGTGAACGATCCGGTCTTACTATAAATTACTGCAATTTTTGACACCGTGCGCTTTCGGGCCACAGTTTCTTAACACGAGTAAAAAATGTGACAACCTATAAATATATCCCTAATCCCAACTCCGCAATCATAAAATGATTTTCATTAAATAAAATCAAGACCGGGGTTTTATTATTTCGAAAAATACTCGTGTGGGAAATTGTCAAAAGTTTCATGGCGCCGTTGCCGGGGAGGATGCAGCGCCGTATTATTAGAGAATTACATTCCTCATTGCTCCTAGTTAGCTTATACATATAAATATAAATATTCACCTCGAAACCGATTCTAACCTGGGGAATGTGCAGGTACTGTCATAGCTAAGACCTCTGTTCTATGCAAAAGAGAAAGGAGACTCCAGCCGAGATCCCGTTCAACGCAGAGATCGAGAAAACAGCTCGTCGTCTGAGGGCGGAAGCCAGACAAAGAAAAGAACGGGAAAGACAAGCCCTCCTCTCTCCAAGCACAACCAGTGACATCTCAGACATGGCGGATAACCATGGCAATCCCCCAAACATTCCACTTAACCCACCACTCCAAAACATCCAAGAAGATCCAGAAGACGTTGACGTTGAGAACTTGGAGGATCTCCCACCTCAGGTCATTCAGGGAGGTGAGAATCCCCCAAATCTCGAGCAGCAACCCTTCGAGATGCCTCCACCCAACCCAAACCACCAAAATCCCCAAAACAACCCACTTAACTAGAATAACCCTAATAACCAAAATTTTCAGAACCCTCAATTTCTAGACCCCCAGTTTAACCAAAACCAGAATCACCCCAACCCGAACGATTTCAATGATCCCAGAAATTACTATCCGAATCAGAACTTTTACCCACAGCAATACCAAGGAGGGCTAGGGAACAATCAACAGGCAGCCGCAGCTGACTATATGCAGCCCATTTTGGAACCGTATTTGAACATTCCTGGACAAGCCCCATTCTTGGCCAGAAATTTCGAACTAAAGCCGGCTCTCATCAATCTTGTTCAGAGCAACCAGTTCACAGGAGCAAATCATGAAGATCCCCACGATCACCTACAGACTTTCCTGGAACTGTGTGATACGATCAAAAACCAGAATGTATCTGCTAACACCATTCGATTGAGGCTGTTTCCTTTCTCTCTGACCAGCGGGGCAAGGACATGGTATAAATCACTGCCCGTGAATCAGAAGTCTGCATGGGAGGACGTTATCAGAAATTTCCTAACAAAGTACTTCCCGGAGTCCAAGGTGGATGAATGCCGCTCCAAGATTGCGGAATTCAAGATGAAACCAGACGAGTCCCTATATGATGCAAAGGAACGTTTCTTCAATTTGCTCAGGAAATGCCCCCAGCATGGTTTCCATGAGTGGGAGAAGTTGAGAAAGTTCTATAACGGTTTGACCCCAGCATGGAATAACATGCTTGATGCTGCTGGTGGTCAACACCTGCTATACATTCCCATGGATCAAGCTTGGGCCAAAATTGAAGCAATGAGTGTAAACAGAACTGTACTTTCTGATGATGTTAATTCCCCTCCCCCTCGTGGTTTATGTGTTGTAGGTACAGTAGGGAAATCTGAACTGGACAAACTGAAAGACCAAGTGGCCGTCTTGGCCTTGAATCAGGAAACTGGGAGCTCTACACAGGCTCAAAATGCTGAAGCTATTTGCGGGACCTGCCAAGGCCCGTGATAATGGCCAAAAATGACCATTATTTTCAATCCATTTCCGTGTCTTAAACGGGCATTTGATCGCATTCCGGTCTTACATTAAGTAAGAAAGCAGTCGAATTGGACTAATTTATGCATAATTGTAAAAATAATAAGCTGGTGTGAAAAAGACATAAATATGTAATTTTATTACATATTTATGTTAGAAAAACCCAAAAACATGAGACAAAGAAAAGGAAACAAAAAGATGGGAAAAAGATAGAAAAGCCCACAAAAAGAATATTTTCGGCCCATCTGGCCCAATCCAGCAGGCCCAGGAAGACCTTTGTCGCGGAAGCCCTTGGCGCGATGCAGTGTTCCGCGACAAAGGCATACTCCGCGACCAACTGGCCCCAAATGAAGAGGAGACCAGCCAAGCCCCTGGCGCGATGACCCTTGTCGCGATAGCATGACTCCGCGACAAAAGCCCATTCCGCGACCAAGATGCACAAATAGAGACACAAGACCCAGTCGAGAAGCCTTGCCACATGCAGTGTGTTCCGCGACCAACTTGATGTTCCGAGACAAAGCTGTGATGTGTGTGATGTCTTAAGACACAATGGGCTAGAATCAAGGCCCATGGGCTTAGGGTTACACTTCTATAAATATGAGGTGTCTCCCATGAGCTAAGGGTTGGTTGGTTGGAAGTTGGAAATTTAGAAGTTCTTGAAGGCAAGCAGTAGGAGTTCTCTCTTAGGTAGAGTAGTTAGGTTTATTTTTATGTATTATTTAATTTTTGCACTTAGTTTAGTTTAGATTAGTGTTTTACTGTTCACAGTGCTTAGATAGCCATTTTTATACTATGTTTTGGTTTCTAAACTCTTGTTTTAGGGTTCGTAATACCCAAATCATGGGTATTAACAACACCTCTTCAATAATATGGGAAAACATTCATCATTTGTGTCCCAAATCATGAAATGGGTCTCACACCCCATGGATTTATGCTTTCTATTTCATTTTGGGGTCATTTGACCCCCATTTTGTTATTTTTATGTTACTGTTAGCATATTATGGATAATGTTGTGTGGATGTGTGATCAAACCGTAGAGTAGGACTCTTGCTTTATTTTTAATATCCTGCCCAGTCTTGTTATTTTTGTTTAAGCATGTTCTTCCTTATTTTGTGTGTTTCTTGTTTATTTTTAGCTTAGAATAGCTTTTTGATCTGAAATAGGGTGAGATCACGCTGTTTGCATGCCACTGTTCATTTCTGCTTTTTCTGACTTTTGTCCTGAACCACCTTGGGCGCCAACCGCCTTCTGGCGCGGAACCACGTTCCGCGACAGAGTGGCAGTTCCGCGACCAAGGTGTTTCAAGACACTTGTCTCCAAATTTAAAACCCTTTGTCGCGGAATACCTTGTCGCGGAGCCACGTTCCGCGACAAAACTGTCCATGCATAGCGACAAAGGAGCCAAACTCTTGCATTTTGACTTCATGGCTTCTTGTCGCGGAATCATCTTGTCGCGGAGCCACGTTCCGCGACAAAATCCCATTCCGAGACAGAAAAATTATGCCATGTTTCTTAATCTTTGAACACTTTGTCGCGGAACACCTTGTCGCGGAACCACGTTCCGCGACAAAATCTCCATGCATAGCGACAAAGGTTCAAATGCCTTAGAATTTTATTAAAACACTTTGTCGCGATGTCACCCTTGTCGCGGAGCCACGTTCCGCGACAAAACCTTGCATAGCGACAAAGAGGCGTTATGCTGCCAAAAATTCTAAAAACTTGTCGGGATGTCCATGTCGCGGATCTCGGTCCGCGACAACATTTATGATATAGCGACAAGATTCCTCTCCCTCTATTTAATCTTAAACAAATTTCATTCTCTCTCCATTTTATATTGCAACACTCACATCATAGCCCCACGGGTTAGGATGTAACACTCTGGAATTGCAATATAGGGTGTTATGCTGCCCAATTTTTGATTCTCCATTTGCATCACTTAACTGATTGAACCCTTGACTCATTAATGATTAAAGATTGAGATTAGCAATAATCAAACTTCAACAATCATCATGATTAAAGGACCTTTGTTCAATTGCCATTAAAACACTCTTGTATAAACAAAATCCTGATGGCTTAAACAGATAATCTGGACTGTAATTAATTATGGTATGAAGGATTATTTAAGACCATCAATTGCGGGCCCAACCCACAACCTTGCATGAGAAACCAATGTCTCTCATACAATGGATCTTCTTTTGCTTCTTATTTATTTTGTCTTTGTGTATTGTGTGGAACCATTAGTAAAGAATACATCAGAATAATGTTGGCGGGTACTCCCTCATGGATAACTAGCTCGTATTCTGGGTATTAGTTACTAATCGTTATTTTGCATGGTCTGAATGGCTGTCAGTGGAAGCCTTGGCGGTTCGCCCATCCGGGGTTATAATAGCTGCTCGGCTGACTCCCATCCAGATACAGTTTTATTTTTGTCATCTTAATTTCCAAACCTGAATCCCAATCCGTACTGGGAGTCAGTTGGCATCAGTCAATGCCAACTGATGATCATTATAGAAGGGAAGCATGTAGGTTTTTATCCGAATTCACAAACAGTGGAGGCCCAACTGGTGTTGACACCACCATTATAGGGTCTAAGCTGTCTAAATTCGCTCCATCCGAGTGATTGGGAAATTGGACAGTAGATGTTTACAGTCCACCTGATTATTCTGCCATTACTTTGGTACCTTGACCATTCCATTCTGTGTTTCACCTTCTGTCTAGACCCGCTTCTATATTTTGGGTCAATTAATTTTACACTTCCATATATCCTTATGCATGATAATATTATGTACTGTTGTGGTCTGTAATTATTTTGGGATCCTTCCCTTGGACAATAGAAGTCTAAATCTTTAACAGATATTGCTTTATAAATTTCCAACAAAAACCTCTTTATAAAATCCGGATCTGAGTAAGGGATAAATTCTTCAGTTATGACTAATTCATATTCTATCAAGGGTTATATTTTGGGAATTGAGAAGCAGGTTCAGCGATTAGGTCTCGTTTAGACTGAAAGGGTCTGTGTTTTAACTGAGAGTCTAGTACCTGACAGGGAATGATTTTCAAATCCATTATTTTCCAAAATTGCTGGTTGATGGAAATGTAGGATTAGGTGCTACGCCGAGATGGGGTCCACTTGGATTCAAATACAGTGTAGTACATAATCTTAGAGGAACATCATTCAGGCCTTGGTTATTTTCCAAGATAGGGTTGAGTTTTCTTTCAACTGCTATCTTCTTCTGCCAAAGCCTACTTTTGAGTCCTGAGTGAGTGCATCCGGAACGAACCAATTTATTAGTTCGTTTCATTAGTTTGTATCTCATAATCACCCGGAAGGAAGTGAACACACTAGTGGTTCACTGAGAGCCGGGAATTCTTGATCCATACTCCTTCATTTTGACGGGGAGCTGTCTTTTACTACCAGGGTCAGATTTTCAAAACCTCCGAGTGATAGGATTTTAAATGCTTTCTTTGCCGCTTTCTTTTAACCGCTTTCATTAGAGGTCACTCGGTTGTATTGAGAGTTGTGTAACTGCTACTAGGATTGACAGTTAAGGGATAGTTTAGGGCTTGATTTAAATCTTTGGGTGTGACATGGGAGAATGATAGTGGTACTTGGCATTTCAATAAATGATGTGTCAGGTGTTGCTTATCCACCACAGATGAAGTAACATACCCAGGCCAGGGCAGTTACGAATCTGTGGTATCTTAGAATTTGCGGTCTTAGGAACATGTAAACTCATATTGCAAGTACCTGTCTGTTAAAGGGAAAGCCTTATTGAGAGCATGAGAATTAGCTATCTGAAAGAATTATCCCAAACAAAGATCTGCGTATAAAAATGGAAGTTTAATATTGCTGTATCTCACTCTTGTCCAATTTTCATTCTTTTCTTCCTGTCCTTTCTGTCCACATTGTGACTCAACTTCACGGTTGGCACAATGCTCCTTTTCCCTGCTTCCGTAGATAATGTTTACTGCATTCTTAGAATAATCCTTATTCGCTTTCTAGAATAGATTTATTTGCTTTGTAGATTAATTTAACTGCTTTCCAGATCTAATTTACATTCATGTCAGTAGTTATTAATCACCTTTCAAACCTATTGAGCAATACGAATGGAAAATCTAGTAAAACGACGTGGGACCTGCTTCTATCGCACATCCTCCAGTGAACGATCCGGTCTTACTATAAATTACTGCAATTTTTGACACCGTGCGCTTTCGGGCCACAGTTTCTTAAACACGAGCAATAAAAACATGACTACTTATAAATATATCCCTAATCACAACTCCGCCATCATAAATTGGTTTCATTAAATAAAATCTAAACCAGGACCATGATTTTTCGGAAAATACTCATGTAGTGGGAACTTGCCAAAAGTTTCATGGCAGGAACTCTCATGGCAAGAATGGATGAGAAGTATCATGGCATACTTGCCGGGGATCCTCAGTGTGACAGGCTGAAGGTCAACCTATCCCGGCTATGCCATGAGATTTGTCAACATTTCATGACAGGGAGGACCACAGCGCCATTTGAAATTAAAGCACCACACTTGAGTAATAAAAAGACTAATAATCTTGATGTATCCCTAAACCCTTTCCCGTGAATCATAACTCTTTTCATTTAATAAATCTAATAAATCTAACCTGGTATTATTTTAGAAAATGCTCGTGGGATGGAAATTGTCAAAAGTTTCATGGCGCCGTTGCCGGGGAGGATGCAGCGCCGTTTTATTTAGAGAATTACATTCCTCATTGCTCCTAGAGTAGCCTATACATATAATTATAAATATTCACCTTCAGAACCACTTCTAACCTGGGGATTGTACAGGTACTGTCATTATTGAAGCCGTTGTTCTATGCAAAGGAGGAAGCAGACGCCAGCCGAGATCCCGTTTAATTCAGAGATAGAAAAGACAGCTCGACGTCTTAGGGCGGAGACTAAACGAAGAAGGGAACGGGAACGACAGGCATTACTTTCGCCAAGCACCAGCAGCGATATCTCCGAGATGGCAAACCCTGACATCCCACCAATCATTCAACCCAATCCCCCACTTCACAACATTGAGGAAGATCCCGAGGATGTTGATCATGATGAATTGGATGATCCCCCTCCCCAGATCATACAAGGAGGTGGAAATCCACCAAACATGGACCAGCAGCACTTCGAGGCACCCCCTCCCAACCCGAACCAAAACCCACCAAACAACCAAAACCAACCAAATCAGCAAAATTTCCCAAACCAACAGAATCAGCAATACCACAACCCCCATCAGAATCCCCCGAATCCGAATGATTTCAATGATCCGAGGAACTATTTCATGCCTCAGAACTACTACCCACAGCAATACCAAGGCGGGCCTGAGAACAATCATCAAGCAGCAGCTGCTGCTGATTACATGCAGCCGATTTTAGAGCCATATCTGAACATTCCTGGGCAAGCTCCATTCTTGGCCAGGAATTTCGAACTGAAACCGGCCCTAATCAATCTAGTCCAGAGCAACCAGTTTGCCGGAGCAAGTCATGAAGATCCCCATGATCACCTGCAAACCTTCCTAGAACTGTGTGACACGATCAAAAATCGTGATGTACCCGCAAACACCATTCGACTAAGGCTATTTCCCTTCTCTCTGACAAGCGGAGCACGAACATGGTACAAGTCACTGCCCGTAAATCAGAAGTCTACATGGGAAGACGTGATCAGAAACTTCCTAGCAAAATACTTCCCGGAGTCCAAGGTGGATGAATGCCGCTCCAAAATTGCGGAATTCAAGATGAAACCCGACGAGTCCTTGTATGATGCAAAGGAAAGATTCTTCAACCTACTCAGAAAGTGTCCTCAACATGGTTTCCATGACTGGGAGAGACTGAGAAAGTTCTACAGTGGTCTGACCCCAGCATGGAAATCCATGCTTGATGCTGCCGGTGGTCAACATTTGCTCTACATACCAATGGACCAAGCCTGGGCAAAGATTGAAGCCATGAGTGTCAACCGTTCTGTTCTAACTGATGATGGTAATCCCACTCCCCCTCGTGGTTTGTGTGTTGTAGGTACAGTAGAGAAGTCAGACATTGAAAAGCTTCAAGAGCAAGTGGCAGCGTTGTCTGTAAATCAAGGAGTTGGAAGTTCTGCGCAGGGACAGCAAACTGATGTAATCTGTGGACTGTGTCAAGGTGCTCATGCAACTGACACATGCGAGCAAGTCACAGCAGAGAGCTGTAACTATGCAGGAGCTTTTCCGAATAGACACCCGAATTTGTCTTATTCAAACAACAACGCCTTGAACTCACATCTCTTGAACAAGCCACAGCAACAACAGTTCAACCCTCAGCAGAATCAGGGATTCAATCAGAACAGGGGCCAACATTTTCAGAATCCAGGTTTCCAACCTCAGATCCAGCAGAGGCCGCCTCAGAATTTCCAGAACTTTCAGCCCAATCAGAATTTCCAGCCTCAGTTTGTCCCAAACCAAGGCCAGTGGAATCAGAATCAGCAGCAAAATCAGAATCAGAATCAAAAGCCCCCTTCAAGGCTTGAGAATCTGATGACTGATTTCATCACTAGTCAGAAAGAGATCAACAATCAACTGCAGGCCTCCATCAGAAATGTGGAGACCCAAGTTACACAGATGGCTAATGAGATGCAGAAAAGGGACAAAGGAACGTTGCCAAGCACTGCGGAAAAGAACCCGCAATGCAAGGCAATAACCTTGAAATCTGGGAGAGTACTAGCTGGACCAAAGGGAGCGGATACTGGAGCGGAATTTGAAGAAGATGATATTGTTGACAATGCTGGTAAGGAAGCTGATAATGGGAACGAAGCAGAAAAAGAGACAGCCGAAATGCAGACTGAAGCTGCGCCTGAAACGGCTGAACCAGATAAGGGTACAGGTGAAGGAAAAAGGCAGGTTGAGCAGGAAGAGGTAATTATTCTCAACAGCACGTGCAGTGCCATTGTTCAGAGGAGAATGCCTGAAAAGAAAGAGGACCCCGGATGTTGCACACTTCCAGTACAATTCGGAAAGGCCAAAGTGAGTATGAGGCTTTGTGATTTAGGATCAAGCATCAATGTGATGCCACTAGCTATGGCTGTTCGCCTCAAGCTTGGAGAAATTCAACCGGTCAAGATGAGACTGCAACTTGCAGACAGATCAATCACTCAGCCCGTAGGAATCCTCAAGGATGTTGTGGTCAAAACCGGGCAGGTTCTTTTCCCGGTCGACTTCATCGTCCTCGACATTGAAGAGGATTCTGAAATGCCGCTTATCCTTGGACGCCCATTTCTAGCCACTGGTGGTGCACTGATTGACGCCAAATCCGGAAAAGTCACCCTAAGGGTCGATGGCGAGGAGATCATCTTTGATATGGAGAAATTGCAGAAATTTCCGAATGACAGTTCTTGTTTTTCATTCGAAAATGTAATAGTTAGGGAAGAGCTTGACTCTGAACTTGAGTGTGAAATGATGCTGGATGAACCATCAAAGCAGGTACTGAAGCCTGCTGGCGTGGAGCACAAAGAATGCAAAGCCGTTCACTTCGCCGATCCCGAAACAGGGGATTTGGAGGAATTTGATGGCATGGACTTCCATGAGGACGCCAATCAAGAGGAGGAAGAGGATCCTGTACTGATGCAGGATCCCGAAGGTAAATCTGTTCTCCCACCACCCAATTCTCGCAAACTACTCCCTTCCGTTGAATGTCCACCAGAGCTTGAACTTAAAACACTACCCGATCATCTCAAGTACGCGTTTCTCGCAGAACATAAAAAGTTACCTGTGATTGTTTCGGCTAAGCTCTCCCAAGAGCAAGAAAATGCTCTGGTGGTCGTTCTTAAGAAACATGTACATGCAATAGGTTGGACCATTTCTGATATAAAAGGAATAAGCCCTTCTATTTGCATGCACAGGATTCTAATGGAAGAAGAGTTTAAACCCTCCCGTCAACCTCAGAGGCGATTGAACCCCCTTATGCAGGAAGTGGTAAGGAAAGAAGTTATCAAGCTCTTAGATGCTGGTATAATCTATCCTATCTCTGATAGCAAATGGGTTAGCCCAGTGCAGGTCGTACCCAAACGAGGAGGGATGTGCATAACCAAGAATGAGCAAGGAGAAGAGGTTGCAACCAGGCCAGTGACCGGATGGAGAGTTTGTATCGATTACCGGAAGCTGAATGAGGCCACACGCAAGGACCATTTTCCATTGCCATTCATTGATCAGATGCTTGAGAGGTTGGCAGGGAGAGAGTTTTATTGCTTTTTGGATGGTTATTCTGGTTATAATCAGATTGTTATTTCCAGTGAGGACCATGATAAAACCACTTTCACTTGCCCGTACGGCACTTTTGCCTATCGACGGATGCCTTTTGGTTTATGCAATGCACCTGCTACTTTTCAAAGATGCATGATGTCTATTTTCTCTGAATTTATCGAAAAATGCATTGAGGTCTTCATGGATGACTTCTCTGTATACGGAGATACGTTCGAAGATTGTTTGACCAATCTTGCTAAGATTTTAAAGAGGTGTGAAGACACTAACTTGGTTTTAAATTGGGAAAAGTGCCATTTTATGGTCACTGAGGGCATAGTGTTAGGTCATCGCATTTCTCGTGCAGGCATTGAAGTTGATCCAGCCAAAGTTTCCATCATTTCCAATCTCCCTCTTCCTAACTCGATCAAATCAGTTAGGAGCTTCTTAGGGCATGCCGGTTTTTACCGGCGATTCATTAAGGATTTCTCTAAAATTGCCAAGCCGCTCACTAATCTGCTTTGTAAAGAAAATCCTTTCTTAATAAATGAAGCGTGTGTCCAAGCCTTTGACACGCTCAAGAAGATGTTGGTTTCTGCACCGATAGTGCAACCACCCGATTGGTCAATACCTTTCGAGGTAATGTGCGATGCTAGTGGTCTTGCCGTGGGCGCAGTTCTTGGACAACATAAGGATGGGAGACACTGCGTAATTCATTACGCGAGTCACGCCCTGAATGAAGCCCAAGTCAACTACACCACAACGGAGAAAGAGATGTATGCTGTAGTCTTCGCGTTTGACAAGTTCAGACAGTACCTAATAGGTACAAAGACCATAGTATACACCGATCATACAGCATTGAGATACTTGTTTAGCAAACAAGATGCAAAACCTCGATTAATCAGGTGGGTACTTCTGTTGCAAGAATTCGACATCATAATAAAAGATAGGCGAGGTCGAGATAATGGTGCTGCTGACCACTTATCTCGATTAGATAATGATAAAAAGGAAAAAGCCGTCAATGAGGATTTCCCGGACGAACAGTTGTTCGCGTTGCACCTGCATAATCAAGCTTGCCCATGGTTTTCCGACATCGCTAACTTCTTGGCATGCGGAATAACCCCCCAGTTTTCGAACTATCATCAGAGGAATAAGTTCAAACGAGATGTATTAAGTTACTTCTGGGAAGAACCTTATCTCTTCAAACACTGCCCTGATTTAATAATCAGGCGATGTGTGACTGAGCATGAAGCTTATCAAATTGTCAGAAAATGCCATGAATCAGAATATGGAGGTCACCATGGTCCCGCTCGAACGACCCACAAGGTCCTCGAATGTGGATTTTATTGGCCTCACATCTATGAGGATTGCAGGACATTTGTTAAGGGCTGTGACAGATGCCAAAGATTAGGAAACATTTCCAAGAGGGATGAGATGCCTCAAAAGGGGATTCTCACACTTGAGATCTTTGATGTATGGGGCATTGACTTCATGGGACCGTTTCCACCATATGGTGGAAACTACTATATCTTGGTAGCTGTCGATTACGTATCCAAATGGGTCGAGGCTGTCGCATTACCGACCAATGATGGTAGCCAAGTCATCAAGTTCCTCAAGAACAACATTTTCAGTCGATTTGGCGTACCTAGGGTGGTGATATCTGATGGGGGAACACACTTTATTAATAAAGGTTTTGAAACTTTAATGAGTAAAAATGGGATCCTCCATAAGATAGGCACGCCTTATCATCCCCAGACTAGTGGTCAAGTCGAAGTATCCAATCGAGAAATCAAACACATACTCGAAGCCACATACTCGAAGCCACTGTCGGGATAACCCGTAAGGATTGGGCACGTAAGCTCAATGATGCTCTATGGGCATACCGCACAGCATATAAGACTCCCATCGGGATGTCTCCATACAGGCTGGTCTTTGGAAAAGCCTGTCATTTGCCTGTAGAGCTAGAGCATAAAGCTTACTGGGCCGTTAAAACGCTTAACTTCGATCCGAAAGTTGCTCAGAGCAAACGTAAGTTGGACCTCAATGAAATTGAGGAAATACGAGCGCAAGCTTATGAAAGCTCTCGAATTTACAAGGAGCGGACCCAGAAGTTGCACGATCGCCGGATCAAACCTAAGTATTTCTATGTTGGTCAACATGTGTTATTATTCAATACTAGGTTGAAGCTGTTCCCCGGAAAGCTCAAATCTAGATGGGAAGGACCACATGAAGTACTAGAGGTGTTCAAAAATGGAGCTGTCAGGATTCGAACTGGCAGGGGCGATATAGTGGTGAATGGACAACGATTGAAGGAGTACCTCGGACAGTTCGATCCGGAGAAAGAAAGCCAAGCAGTGGCAGACCCGGCTTACACTCAATAAGAAACAGCATTTAAAAATACAAAAATTTCAGTTTATATATATATAGTATATAGTTACAGTATTTATTTCATGGCAAGGAAGTACCCAAAGATCAATTAACATTTAGAGTACTAAGACTCTAAATGTGAGGATGTTGATATTTGGAGAAAATCTAATGCGTCTTATTTGTCTGTCTTGCAGAAGTTCGGAACCACCAAAAAAAAAAAAAAGGAGCAGATGACAGTAACATGGAAAACCAGGTTCTTGGTTGGTTTAGTTCTATAAATTTGAGAAAATGTTCTCGGGAATTGAAGAAATTCAAGCCCCGAAACAAAATTCACAGATAAAATGGAACTGACCCAACCTAATTTTATGCAAGTGGATTATTTAATTTTCAGCCCAGCATTTTGAATTTACTTGGACTAAATTCATTCAGCCCAAGTCAAATAAAATGGACGCAGGCCCGATACCACACTCGGGCCCAGTCCAAGAAAATTTGAAAATTCAAAATCCTTTGTCGCGGAAGGACCTTTGTCGCGATGTCATGCATCGCGACCAGGCCCTGCTCCGCGACAAACTCCTTTTTCCTTCTAAACCATTTCCCCACATCTTGTCGCGATGCACCTTGTCGCGGAGCATGACTCCGCGACCAAGCCCTGCTCCGCGACATGACCTGCGTTGACTGTCTCCATACTGAACTTTGTCGCGGTAGCCTTGTCGCGGAGCATGACTCCGCGACCAACCCTCAACTCCGCGACCACTCTAATGTCGCTATGCCTTGTCGCGGAACTGTGTTCCGCGACAAAGTCTCGGATTCCGCGACAAAAGTCCAAGTATTTATACCCCCCCCACCCCCTCCAGTTTCTTTTCACCTTCCTCCTGTCATTTCAACTTCTTTCAGTTTCTTCATCTTCTTTTCCCCCATTTTTCTCTCATCCGAACGAACACCACGTGTTCTTCGCACTCTTGCACGCCATTTCTAAGGGAAACTATGGACCGATTTCATGGACCCCTCCCAATCCTTGGACCCGTGCCTAGACCCGAGCCAAGGAGGAGAGGGTAAACCCTATTTTCACCATGGTCATAGCCCCCCTTCGGACCCCTTAGTTCTTTTATTTATTTTATTTTGTTGTGTTCGTGGTGTGGTGTTGTTAGTGTGCACATCCAACTTCAGATTTTTGGAGGTTTTGAGTGCCCTCGGCTTTGAGCACCATTTTGAAGTTTTTGAGAACTTGTTTTGAAAACTGATTAATGGAGTTAAAACTGTTAATGGATAAGATTTTTGAAGTTTAAAACTGGAAAGAACAAACCGATAAACATTTGGGTATTGTTTTGAATATCTTGATGTTATTAGTTTGATTGATCCTGATGTGATGTGCACAGTGTGGGTGGTGTAATAAAGATGGAAGATCTTTTTGGGCACATTTGTTCTCATGTTAGAAATCTCATGGGAATAAATGTTTGTTTGTTTATGGAAACATAGTACAAACACCCAATAGGAAGCTTCCACTTTTAATAAAAGCAACCTTTTAGAAAAAGACAAAAAGAGTTATTTTTGTTTAATGTTTGACTTGAGTTTTGTTCCCAATGGAACACTAGTGTGAGTAAGATAGCAGTATTTTGTCACCTAACTGCTATCCTTTTCAAAAATCCGAAATGGGACCACTCACATCCCACTTTTATTAAATAAAACAAGTCAACCATTTTTTTTAAAATTAAAAACAGTGTTTGCAAATTTTTGGATGCTAAAACTGTCCAAACAGTCCAAGCTATTCAGAAACAGCAAATCCGTTCCGCCACGTCTCCATTGCACATTCCAATATTCGAGCATTCCATTTCCATCTATCCATCTCATTCCACTTCCAACAAGTGTCTCGGACTTGTTTAATAAACTGAAAACTTTTGGGCCCTACGGCCCATTAAAAAGATTTTAGGCCCAATGGCCAATTTTATTTTATTTTGGGCTCTTTAGCCCAATTAAAACCAAATGTTGTTTACGTATGCTTTAAATTAAAATTCAAGTCAGAAATTTAATAATCTCACATCTAGAGCAAAGCTCTAAATGTGAGGATGTTGGTTTCTAAACTTGAATAATTTCCGAAAATTACATAAAAATTGGATTCATCACTTCTTATCTTTTCAGGGACAATCTTCCAAACCCAGACCCTGCACCCGAAGAAACCCATCTGCTGGACTTACCCCTCGAACTCCTGGGTGAAATCCTCTCCCGTGTAGGAGAGAATGACATCAGTGAAGCCTTCAAGGCACAGCAAACCTGCAAGAAATTCAGGGATGCCGGGAACCTCTCCATCGTCTACAAACGATGCGAGGTCAACTCATCCACTATAAAGAGAGGGCGGGAGTACTATCGTTGGGAGAAGCGGAGATTCCTTCGGACATGCGACCAGGCTGGAAACCACAATCTCCAAATCATCCCAGCAATGTTGGCATTTGCAGAGGGGAATGAAGAGCAAGCCTATGAACTGCTACGCCTGGGAATTGAGGACAATCATAAAGCGACAATCTTTGCCTATGGGTTGATGCTCATGAGCAAGGAGGACACAGGGCAGGTCGAGCAGGGAATCAGGATGATTGACAGGATAGTGACAAGATGGTCAGTCTTCCAAGACACATCCGTCAATGTCCTCGAATGGATGGTTGACCAACCAGACACCCCATTCCTATGGGCTGATCAGGAAGGCAGAGTTTACTGCCCCAGGGATCACGAGGCCATAACAGATCCCAATGATTGGTGTCTGCGGTGTGAGCTATCCAGCTATCTCCACTGGGCTAGTTACATGTTCTGAAGGAAAGGAAGAAGCATGAATCCGAATTTACCCCGCTTTATTTTATTTCCAGTCTAGTAGTAGTAATCTGCAAGGGATTTCCTCCTTTTGTGTGTGCAGGTTCGTATTAACTGCACGAGAATCCCTTGCCTCGGATGTATTTAATTGCTTTCCCTAAAATTGGAACTCAACTTTTGAGACCACTGAACAATTCTTTACTGCTTTCCTTTGAAAAGATGTCTGTACAGTCCGAGATGAATAAGTGACTGTCAGACCAAAAATATGCTGTTGACATACTCAGTATGACAACAGTGCCTCTTTACTGCTTTCAATTAAATAACCAGCAAAAATATGCATAAACTTGCTCTAAATTCACAGGTTGAATTTAGGCTTATGATTAAATTTTCAAACTTTTAAATTGGGATAATATAATTGAAGACATGCATGAAATGAATTCCTGAGGTTTTGAGCTATAAAAATTTAATGATGCGATCAGCTTATTGGGTAATAAATCTGCATGTTAGAGATTTTGATTGAATAAATTGTTAGAATTAAGCTTTGATTGAATTTGCGAATATTGTATGACATGAATCAACCCAACCTCGTGAGATTTGAGCCATGAGTCACTTTTACTCTTTCATTTTCTTTGATGTGTGAATCATTTTGATTAAAGGAAACTAGAACTTGCAATTGGGACCGATTCAAGACCATGCCATATTCCCGAAATCGAGCATATGATCGAGGCACTTAGAAAAACCCAAATTTTTGGCCTTCGTTTGAAATCCAAACCCAAAAATATTTTCCCCTTAGGAATAACCAATCTGAGCCTATAAGCCTAATTCTTCTTTGAAGCCTTCTATATTATTCCTAGCCTTACAAAAAGACCAAGAAATTCAAACCCAAGTGCGCAAGGATAAATTCGATCAAGGCATTACAGTTTGTGATCATCATGAAAACTATAAATCGGTATTCTATAAACCGATTCAAAAAAAAAAAAAAAAAAAAAAGATGATGTTGAATTCCAGTCAACAACACATAAGTTGCGAATGACAAAGCAATTAGACAATAGTCTAATGTCAATGCAATATGAAAAGAGAAAAGCAAAAGAAAGAAACAATGATGATCATAAATTTTAAATAAAAATGCCAAGTTATGATGGAATTAAATTCCTGCCACTACTTAGCCTAATAATTTCCCTTTCCTACCTAATGTTACAACCGTACGCCCCGTTATAACCCTTAAATAAGACCTCGTGATCTCAATTTGAAGAAATGAGCCGGTGGCGAGTTGGTCTGATTGCAAGCTTATGGGATAATTTAATTAAATTTGATTTTGAGCGTTCATGATTAAACCCCAATTGAGAGTGAGTGAATTTTCCGATTCTCTTATATGTGAGGCTCTGTTTTATGAATTATGTTCGTGTCATACCTTAATTCTAATTTTTAATCTTTGCATCTTTCAAACATGATATTCATGAAGGATTGATAATAATGTTTGATTTGTAGGCCTGATATAGTGAGCAAGTATCATTTCATTAAACACTGCAATCAAGGGAATTCAACACTTGTAGTTTTTGATTGTCTTATCCCAATTCAAAAAGGATGTGATTTATGAAGCCACGAAAATGAATTGAATATGTAGAGTCCGTGTTCCTAGGAACATTGACTCTGACTGCTCGGGGACGATCAGTATTAAATGTGAGGATGTTGATAATGGCCAAAAATGACCATTATTTTCAATCCATTTCCGTGTCTTAAACGGGCATTTGATCGCATTCCGGTCTTACATTAAGTAAGAAAGCAGTCGAATTGGACTAATTTATGCATAATTGTAAAAATAATAAGCTGGTGTGAAAAAGACATAAATATGTAATTTTATTACATATTTATGTTAGAAAAACCCAAAAACATGAGACAAAGAAAAGGAAACAAAAAGATGGGAAAAAGATAGAAAAGCCCACAAAAAGAATATTTTCGGCCCATCTGGCCCAATCCAGCAGGCCCAGGAAGACCTTTGTCGCGGAAGCCCTTGGCGCGATGCAGTGTTCCGCGACAAAGGCATACTCCGCGACCAACTGGCCCCAAATGAAGAGGAGACCAGCCAAGCCCCTGGCGCGATGACCCTTGTCGCGATAGCATGACTCCGCGACAAAAGCCCATTCCGCGACCAAGATGCACAAATAGAGACACAAGACCCAGTCGAGAAGCCTTGCCACATGCAGTGTGTTCCGCGACCAACTTGATGTTCCGAGACAAAGCTGTGATGTGTGTGATGTCTTAAGACACAATGGGCTAGAATCAAGGCCCATGGGCTTAGGGTTACACTTCTATAAATATGAGGTGTCTCCCATGAGCTAAGGGTTGGTTGGTTGGAAGTTGGAAATTTAGAAGTTCTTGAAGGCAAGCAGTAGGAGTTCTCTCTTAGGTAGAGTAGTTAGGTTTATTTTTATGTATTATTTAATTTTTGCACTTAGTTTAGTTTAGATTAGTGTTTTACTGTTCACAGTGCTTAGATAGCCATTTTTATACTATGTTTTGGTTTCTAAACTCTTGTTTTAGGGTTCGTAATACCCAAATCATGGGTATTAACAACACCTCTTCAATAATATGGGAAAACATTCATCATTTGTGTCCCAAATCATGAAATGGGTCTCACACCCCATGGATTTATGCTTTCTATTTCATTTTGGGGTCATTTGACCCCCATTTTGTTATTTTTATGTTACTGTTAGCATATTATGGATAATGTTGTGTGGATGTGTGATCAAACCCTAGAGTAGGACTCTTGCTTTATTTTTAATATCCTGCCCAGTCTTGTTATTTTTGTTTAAGCATGTTCTTCCTTATTTTGTGTGTTTCTTGTTTATTTTTAGCTTAGAATAGCTTTTTGATCTGAAATAGGGTGAGATCACGCTGTTTGCATGCCACTGTTCATTTCTGCTTTTTCTGACTTTTGTCCTGAACCACCTTGGGCGCCAACCGCCTTCTGGCGCGGAACCACGTTCCGCGACAGAGTGGCAGTTCCGCGACCAAGGTGTTTCAAGACACTTGTCTCCAAATTTAAAACCCTTTGTCGCGGAATACCTTGTCGCGGAGCCACGTTCCGCGACAAAACTGTCCATGCATAGCGACAAAGGAGCCAAACTCTTGCATTTTGACTTCATGGCTTCTTGTCGCGGAATCATCTTGTCGCGGAGCCACGTTCCGCGACAAAATCCCATTCCGAGACAGAAAAATTATGCCATGTTTCTTAATCTTTGAACACTTTGTCGCGGAACACCTTGTCGCGGAACCACGTTCCGCGACAAAATCTCCATGCATAGCGACAAAGGTTCAAATGCCTTAGAATTTTATTAAAACACTTTGTCGCGATGTCACCCTTGTCGCGGAGCCACGTTCCGCGACAAAACCTTGCATAGCGACAAAGAGGCGTTATGCTGCCAAAAATTCTAAAAACTTGTCGGGATGTCCATGTCGCGGATCTCGGTCCGCGACAACATTTATGATATAGCGACAAGATTCCTCTCCCTCTATTTAATCTTAAACAAATTTCATTCTCTCTCCATTTTATATTGCAACACTCACATCATAGCCCCACGGGTTAGGATGTAACACTCTGGAATTGCAATATAGGGTGTTATGCTGCCCAATTTTTGATTCTCCATTTGCATCACTTAACTGATTGAACCCTTGACTCATTAATGATTAAAGATTGAGATTAGCAATAATCAAACTTCAACAATCATCATGATTAAAGGACCTTTGTTCAATTGCCATTAAAACACTCTTGTATAAACAAAATCCTGATGGCTTAAACAGATAATCTGGACTGTAATTAATTATGGTATGAAGGATTATTTAAGACCATCAATTGCGGGCCCAACCCACAACCTTGCATGAGAAACCAATGTCTCTCATACAATGGATCTTCTTTTGCTTCTTATTTATTTTGTCTTTGTGTATTGTGTGGAACCATTAGTAAAGAATACATCAGAATAATGTTGGCGGGTACTCCCTCATGGATAACTAGCTCGTATTCTGGGTATTAGTTACTAATCGTTATTTTGCATGGTCTGAATGGCTGTCAGTGGAAGCCTTGGCGGTTCGCCCATCCGGGGTTATAATAGCTGCTCGGCTGACTCCCATCCAGATACAGTTTTATTTTTGTCATCTTAATTTCCAAACCTGAATCCCAATCCGTACTGGGAGTCAGTTGGCATCAGTCAATGCCAACTGATGATCATTATAGAAGGGAAGCATGTAGGTTTTTATCCGAATTCACAAACAGTGGAGGCCCAACTGGTGTTGACACCACCATTATAGGGTCTAAGCTGTCTAAATTCGCTCCATCCGAGTGATTGGGAAATTGGACAGTAGATGTTTACAGTCCACCTGATTATTCTGCCATTACTTTGGTACCTTGACCATTCCATTCTGTGTTTCACCTTCTGTCTAGACCCGCTTCTATATTTTGGGTCAATTAATTTTACACTTCCATATATCCTTATGCATGATAATATTATGTACTGTTGTGGTCTGTAATTATTTTGGGATCCTTCCCTTGGACAATAGAAGTCTAAATCTTTAACAGATATTGCTTTATAAATTTCCAACAAAAACCTCTTTATAAAATCCGGATCTGAGTAAGGGATAAATTCTTCAGTTATGACTAATTCATATTCTATCAAGGGTTATATTTTGGGAATTGAGAAGCAGGTTCAGCGATTAGGTCTCGTTTAGACTGAAAGGGTCTGTGTTTTAACTGAGAGTCTAGTACCTGACAGGGAATGATTTTCAAATCCATTATTTTCCAAAATTGCTGGTTGATGGAAATGTAGGATTAGGTGCTACGCCGAGATGGGGTCCACTTGGATTCAAATACAGTGTAGTACATAATCTTAGAGGAACATCATTCAGGCCTTGGTTATTTTCCAAGATAGGGTTGAGTTTTCTTTCAACTGCTATCTTCTTCTGCCAAAGCCTACTTTTGAGTCCTGAGTGAGTGCATCCGGAACGAACCAATTTATTAGTTCGTTTCATTAGTTTGTATCTCATAATCACCCGGAAGGAAGTGAACACACTAGTGGTTCACTGAGAGCCGGGAATTCTTGATCCATACTCCTTCATTTTGACGGGGAGCTGTCTTTTACTACCAGGGTCAGATTTTCAAAACCTCCGAGTGATAGGATTTTAAATGCTTTCTTTGCCGCTTTCTTTTAACCGCTTTCATTAGAGGTCACTCGGTTGTATTGAGAGTTGTGTAACTGCTACTAGGATTGACAGTTAAGGGATAGTTTAGGGCTTGATTTAAATCTTTGGGTGTGACATGGGAGAATGATAGTGGTACTTGGCATTTCAATAAATGATGTGTCAGGTGTTGCTTATCCACCACAGATGAAGTAACATACCCAGGCCAGGGCAGTTACGAATCTGTGGTATCTTAGAATTTGCGGTCTTAGGAACATGTAAACTCATATTGCAAGTACCTGTCTGTTAAAGGGAAAGCCTTATTGAGAGCATGAGAATTAGCTATCTGAAAGAATTATCCCAAACAAAGATCTGCGTATAAAAATGGAAGTTTAATATTGCTGTATCTCACTCTTGTCCAATTTTCATTCTTTTCTTCCTGTCCTTTCTGTCCACATTGTGACTCAACTTCACGGTTGGCACAATGCTCCTTTTCCCTGCTTCCGTAGATAATGTTTACTGCATTCTTAGAATAATCCTTATCCGCTTTCTAGAATAGATTTATTTGCTTTGTAGATTAATTTAACTGCTTTCCAGATCTAATTTACATTCATGTCAGTAGTTATTAATCACCTTTCAAACCTATTGAGCAATACGAATGGAAAATCTAGTAAAACGACGTGGGACCTGCTTCTATCGCACATCCTCCAGTGAACGATCCGGTCTTACTATAAATTACTGCAATTTTTGACACCGTGCGCTTTCGGGCCACAGTTTCTTAAACACGAGCAATAAAAACATGACTACTTATAAATATATCCCTAATCACAACTCCGCCATCATAAATTGGTTTCATTAAATAAAATCTAAACCAGGACCATGATTTTTCGGAAAATACTCATGTAGTGGGAACTTGCCAAAAGTTTCATGGCAGGAACTCTCATGGCAAGAATGGATGAGAAGTATCATGGCATACTTGCCGGGGATCCTCAGTGTGACAGGCTGAAGGTCAACCTATCCCGGCTATGCCATGAGATTTGTCAACATTTCATGACAGGGAGGACCACAGCGCCATTTGAAATTAAAGCACCACACTTGAGTAATAAAAAGACTAATAATCTTGATGTATCCCTAAACCCTTTCCCGTGAATCATAACTCTTTTCATTTAATAAATCTAATAAATCTAACCTGGTATTATTTTAGAAAATGCTCGTGGGATGGAAATTGTCAAAAGTTTCAGCCCGCATCCCACTGAGTCCTGTCAGCAAGTGGCGAATGAAAGTTGTAACTATGCAGGTGGATTCCAAAACCGGCACCCGAACCTTTCATATTCCAACAACAATGCTTTGAATTCCCACCTGTTGACCCAGCCACAACAGTTCAACCAACCAAGGCCCCAGCACTTTAACCCAGGCTTCCAGCCTCAGATTCTAGCTAGGCCACCCCAAAACCAAAATTTCCAAAACTTTCAGCAGCCACAGAATCAGTTTGTCCCAAATCAGAATCAGTTTGGTCAAAACCAAGGTCAGAACCAGAATTGGAACCAGAACCAGCAGAAACCCCCTTCCAGATTGGAGACCCTCATGACTGACTTTATCACCAGTCAAAAGGAAATCAATACTCAGTTGCAGTCCTCTATCCGGAATGTGGAGACGCAGGTTACACAAATGGCCAAGGAAATGCAGAAAAGAGACCAAGGAACTCTACCCAGTGCTGCTGAGAAAAATCCTCAGTGTAAGGCCATCACACTGAAGTCTGGTAAAGTTCTGGAAGGACCCAAGGGCAAGGAGAAACTGGTACAAGAGAATGAACTGGGAAGTGATATCGAGGAGAATGAAAAGGAAGCCGAGAAAGAGACAGCCGATCTGCAGACCGATGCTGCACCTGAAACGGCTGAAACAGATAAGGGTACAGGTGGAGGTACAACTTCCTTCCCTTTACCACAAAAACAATTTGATGATAAAAAGTTCATGTCCAGGGTGCCATACCCGGCCCGACTTAAAAATCAAGAACAGGACCTTAAATTTGAAAAATTTCTGAAAAGACTGCAAAAAGTAGAAATAACTATTCCTCTCATCGAAATGATAGCTGAGATGCCAGCATACGCTAAATTTCTGAAAGAATTAGTTTTAGGAAAGAGGAGAATTGAGCAGGAAGAACTGGTAGTTCTTACAATACATGCAGTGCTATCATCCAGCGCAAGCTTCCGGAAAAGCAAGAAGATCCAGGCTGTTGCATGTTGCCAATCCAAATCGGGAAAGTCAAAGCAGGAAAGGGCCTCTGTGATCTTGGTTCTAGCATCAATGTTATGCCTTTAGCAATGGTGCGACGCCTCAAGCTGAGACGCATCGAGCCAATCAAGATGAGACTCCAATTGGCAGACAGATCCATCACAAAGCCTGTCGGCATCCTCAAGGACATCATAGTGAAGACTGGGAATATCTTATTCCCAGTTGATTTTGTGATACTAGACATGGAGGAGGATCTGGACATGCCATTGATCTTGGGGAGACCATTCCTTGCAACAGGCGGAGCACTTATAGATGCAAAAGCTGGACGAGTAACACTGCGAGTCGATGAGGAAGAAGTTACATTTGACATGGCACAGTTACAGAAATACCCAGATGACGGGTTCTGTTCATCAAAATCTGTAATAGTTAGGAGTGAGGAGAGAGAGCTTGACTCTGGATTTGATCATGAAATGATGCTGGATGAGATTTCAAAGCAGGTACTGAAGCCTGCTGGCGTGGAGCACCAAGGATGCAAGGCCGTTCACTTTGCCGATCCCAAAACAGGGGATTTGGAGGAGTTTGACGGCACAGACTTCCATGACGACGCCGACCAAGAGGAGGCGGATCCTGTACTGATGCAGGGTCCGGAAGGTAAAATTGATCTTCTCCCATCTAATTCTCGCAAATTACTCCCTTCCGTTGAATGCCCGCCAGAGCTTGAACTTAAAACATTACCCGATCATCTCAAGTACGCGTTTCTCGCAGAACATAAAAAATTACCTGTGATTGTTTCGGCTAAGCTCTCCCAAGAGCAAGAAAATGCTCTGGTGGTCGTTCTTAAAACTTATGTGCGTGCAATCGGTTGGACCATTTCTGATATCAATGGAATAAGCCCTTCTGTTTGTATGCACAGGATTTTAATGGAGGAGAACTTCAAGGCCTCTCGCCAGCCCCAACGAAGATTGAACCCACCCATGCAAGAAGTGGTAAGAAAGGAGGTGATCAAGCTGTTAGACGCCGGTATTATATACCCGATTTCTGATAGCAAATGGGTCAGTCCTGTGCAGGTTGTTCCGAAGCGGGGTGGGATGTGCATTACGCAGAATGAACAAGGGGAGGAAATTGCCACGCGCCCAGTCACCGGATGGAGAGTCTGCATAGACTACCGGAAGTTGAACGAGGCAACTCGCAAGGACCACTTCCCTTTACCTTTTATCGATCAAATGTTGGAACGATTGGCGGGAAGGGCGTTTTATTGTTTTTTAGATGGTTATTCTGGATATAATCAAATAGTGATCGCCAGTGAAGATCACGAAAAAACTACTTTTACATGCCCCTATGGCACTTTTGCCTATAGGCGCATGCCTTTTGGTCTTTGCAATGCACCTGCTACTTTTCAAAGATGCATGATGTCTATATTCTCTGAATTTATCGAAAAATGCATTGAGGTCTTCATGGATGACTTCTCTGTATATGGAGATACGTTTGATGGATGTTTGACTAATCTTGCTAAGATTTTAAAGAGGTGTGAGGACACTAACTTGGTTTTAAATTTGGAAAAGTGCCATTTTATGGTCACTGAGGGCATAGTGTTAGGTCATCGCATTTCTCGTGCAGGCATTGAAGTTGATCCAGCCAAAGTTTCCGCCATTTCCAATCTCCCTCTCCCCAATTCTATCAAATCAGTTAGGAGCTTCTTAGGGCATGCCGGTTTTTACCGGAGATTCATTAAGGATTTCTCTAAAATTGCCAAGCCGCTCACTAACTTGCTTTGTAAAGAAAATCCCTTCTTAATAAATGAAGCGTGTGTCCAAGCCTTTGACACGCTCAAGAAGATGTTGGTTTCTGCACCAATAGTGCAACCACCCGATTGGTCAATACCTTTCGAGGTAATGTGTGATGCTAGTGGTCTCGCCGTAGGCGCAGTTCTTGGACAACATAAGGATGGGCGACATTGCGTAATTCATTACGCTAGTCATGCCCTGAATGAGGCCCAAATTAACTACACCACAACGGAGAAAGAGATGTATGCTGTAATTTTCGCGTTTGATAAATTCAGACAGTACCTTATAGGTACGAAGACTATAGTATACACCGATCACTCTGCATTGAGATACTTGTTTAGCAAACAAGATGCAAAACCTCGATTAATCAGGTGGGTACTTCTGTTGCAAGAATTCGACATCATAATAAAAGATAGGCGAGGTCGAGATAATGGTGCTGCTGACCACTTATCTCGATTAGATAATGATAAAAAGGAAAAAGCCGTTAATGAAGAGTTTCCGGACGAACAGTTGTTCGCACTATATCTGCATAATCAAGCTTGTCCATGGTTTTCCGACATCGCTAACTTCTTGGCATGCGGAATAACCCCACAGTTTTCGAACTATCATCAGAGGAATAAGTTCAAACGAGATGTATTAAGTTACTTCTGGGAAGAACCTTATCTCTTCAAACACTGCGCCGATTCAATAATCAGGCGATGTGTGACCGAGCATGAAGCCTATCAAATTGTCAGAAAATGCCATGAATCAGAATATGGAGGTCATCATGGTCCCGCTCGAACGGCCCACAAGGTCCTCGAATGTGGATTTTATTGGCCTCACATCTATGAGGATTGCAGGACATTTGTGAAAGGTTGCGACAAATGCCAAAGATTAGGAAACCTCTCCAAGAGGGATGAGATGCCTCAAAAGGGAATTCTCACACTTGAGATTTTCGATGTATGGGGCATTGACTTCATGGGACCGTTTCCACCATCTGGTGGAAACTACTATATCTTGGTAGCTGTCGATTACGTATCCAAATGGGTTGAGGCTGTTGCATTACCGACCAACGATGGTAGCCAAGTCATCAAGTTCCCCAAGAACAACATTTTCAGTCGATTTGGCATACCTAGGGTGGTGATATCTGATGGAGGAACACACTTTATTAATAAAGCTTTTGAAACTTTAATGAGTAAAAATGGAATCCTCCATAAGATAGGCACGCCTTATCATCCCCAGACTAGTGGTCAAGTCGAAGTATCCAATCGCGAAATCAAACATATACTCGAAGCCACAGTCGGGATAACCCGTAAGGATTGGGCACGTAAGCTCAATGATGCTCTATGGGCATACCGCACAGCATTTAAGACTCCCATTGGGATGTCTCCTTACAGACTTGTCTTCGGAAAAGACTGTCATTTGCCTGTAGAGTTAGAGCATAAAGCTTACTGGGTCGTCAAAACGCTTAACTTCGATCCGAAAGTTGCTTAGAGCAAACGTAAGTTGGACCTCAATGAAATTGAGGAAATACGAGCGCTAGCTTATGAAAGCTCTCGAATTTATATGGAGCGGACCCAGAAGTTGCACGATCGCAGGATTAAGCCTAAGCATTTCTATGTTGGTCAAAATGTATTATTGTTCAATTCTAGGTTGAAGCTGTTTCCTGGAAAGCTTAACTCCAGATGGGAAGGACCACATGAAGTGCTGGAAGTGTTTCAAAATCGAGCCGTCAGGATCCGAACTGACAAGGGCAACATAGTGGTGAATGGACATCGATTGAAGGAGTACCTCGGACAGTTCGATCCGGAGAAAGAAAGCCAAACAGTGGCAGACCCGGCTTACACTCAATAAGAAACAGCATTTAAATCATAAAAATTTCATTTCATATTACCTATTTATGTACGTGTTATTTTGTTAAGAGAATATCCAAAAATCAATTAAACATTTAGAGTACTAAGACTCTAAATGTGAGGATGTTGATATTTGGAGAAAACTTAACCTATTGGGTATCTATCTGACTTGCAGGAAATTCGAACCACCAAAAAGAAGGAGCAGAAAATGAAGAAGAAAACCAGGTTCCCGGTTGGATTAAGTCCATGAATTTAAGAAAATGATTTCGGAAATTAAAGCAATTTAAAATCCGAAATAATTTTTGCAAACAAGTGGAATTAATCCAACCTATTCATGCAAGTTTAATTTAATTAAGTTAGCCCATTTACAGCACAAAAATGCTTTGGACTAAAATTTCCCAAGTCCAAAACAAATAAAACCAACTGAGGCCCAATTTCATCTACCCGGGCCCAGTTCGCGTGGATTTTGAAAATTTCAAAATCCAAGTACAACTACGACGCTATCCTCACCTACGACGCTATCCTTGGATAGCGCCGTAGTAATAGGATAGCGCCGTAGGGATTCTTCCCATCTTAGTCCATCTACGACGTAGTCCCTTAGAACGACGCTATCCTTGGATAGCGCCGTACTAAAGGCATAGCACCGTAGCACCCCTTCTCCCTCATTTCCATCTACGACGCTGAACATGGCTACGGCGCTAGTATAGCGCCGTAGGCTAAGTATAGTGCCGTAGAAACCCTTTTTCTCACCTATAAATACCCCCACCAGTCTTCTTCTTCACCCCCATACTCTCACACTCCCATTTCCAGAAAACCACTCTCAAAATCCTTACGCAGAACGCAGAGTTCTCGTACAACATTCTTCTCCACAAATCCAAGGAGACACCATGGACAGATTCCACAGAATCCTTCCAAACTTGGGACCTTTGCCCAGACCAAGACCACGGAGGGGAGGGTAAACCCATATTTTCCCATCCCTGTTCATGGTCTCCATTCGAACCCTTGTTTTCTTTTTCGAACTTTTTGGTTAAAAATAACACAATATGGGGTGTGTTCACTCTTGTTTTTCTGTTTCGGGTACTGTTGCTCTCGGTTTTGAAGAATCCAATTGAAACCTTTTTGGAAACCATTTAAACTTGTTTTCAAACGGTTTTAAAAACTGCCAAAGGTTAGAGATTTTCTTAAAAGTTCACAACTTGAAGGGATAAACTGATAAATGTTAGGGTGTGATTTCAAGCACCATGATATTTTTAGTTTTTCTATCTTTGAGTTCTTGACAAAAAAAAAAAAAAAAATGAGTTTTTGGTGTTTTTGTTCAAAACCCTGTTTTTGATCTTGTTTTGTATACTTGCAGTGTTGTTTTGAAATATTAAGGTGGAAGATCCTTTTTTGGGATACCTGCCTTTACTGTCTAAAATCTTTTGGAATAAGTGTCACCTTATTTTTGGAAACATGGTACAAGCACCCAATAGGGACTTGCCACTTTTTCACAAGAAAGTGACCTTATGAAAAAGACAAAAAGAGTATTAGATTTAATATTTGACTTATGTTCCCAATGGAACTGCAGTGTGAGTAAATAGCAGTATTTTTGTCACCCAATTGCTATTCTCTTCAAAAAATCCAAAATGGGACCACTCACATCCCACTTTCATTAAATAAAATAAGTCAACATTTTAAAAACTAAGAAATAGTGTTTGCAAATTTTTGGATGTTTTAACTGTCCAAGACAGTCCAGGCAGTCCAAAATAGCAGATCCATTACGCCACCCCTCCATTGCACATTCCAATTTCGAACATCCATTCCATTCGTTCCATCTCATCCCATTCTCAACAAGTGTCTCGAACTTGTTTAATAAAATTTAAAATCAAACTTTTGGGCCCAATGGGCCATTAAAAATATATAGGGGCCCAATGACCCCTATCATTTCATAAAAATTTATTTTACCTATGCTTTAAATTAAAAATTCAAGTTGGAAATTTAATAACCTCACATCTAGAGCAAAGCTCTAAATGTGAGGATGTTGGTTTCTGAACTTGAATAATTTCTGAAAATTATATAAAAATTGGATTCATCCCTTCTTATCTTTTCAGAGGCAATCTTCCAAACCCAGACCCAGTTAGACCTGGCAATATGGGTAAACAGGTCGTGTATGTTATACGTGTCAAGTACCTGTTTACCTGTTTGATCTGTATCTGTACACGACCTGTTTTTAGAATTTACCCGTATTTCAAAACCTGTACACGACCTGTTTCAAAAACGGATCACATGCGTGTCGACCTGTATACACGTGAATTTGAACATGTGGACACGCGTGTCGAATTTACCTGTGACCTGTTTACCTGTATTTTACCTGTTTACTTCTATTCTACTAAATTATATCAAATTACTTTTTAAACTTTTAAAATAAAATATAAAATATTACATTCCCATAATTCAAATCTTAAAATTCATAATAGACTCAGCAATTCATCTTCAAACATTCAAATACAAAAGTTCAAACTTAAAAAAAAATCCAAAGTTCAAATCCAATATTAAACATAAAGTTTACCTTGTGCGTATTTTATTTAAATTTAATTCTATTGTACTTAAATATATACAGGTAAAATACAGATATGTGTCTGATTCAGATAACAGGTGACCTGTATAAAAAAACAGGTCAATTCGGGTAAAAAACAGGTCAATTCGGGTAAAACAGATAAACCTGCATTTGACCCAAATTGTATTTGTGTACTAAACGGGTCGACCTGTTTTGACCTGTATCTGTTTTTTGAAGACCTGTACATGTAAAATACAGGTCGTGTACGTGTTGTGTCTACGTGTATTTACCCATATTGCCGGGTCTAGACCCAGTGCCCAGAGGAACCCAGCTGATGGACCTTCCGCTAGAGCTTCTAGGAGAAATTCTCTCCCGAATCGGGGAGGATGAAATGAAAGAAGTGTTCCGAGCCAGGAGAACTTGCACGAAGCTGAGGGACGCAGGAAACCTCGCCATCGTCTACAGGCGATGCGAGTTGGATGCGGCTCGGGTGAGGCACTGGCAGGAGGAGATACGGAGGCAGAAAGAAAGATTTCTGCACACATGCACTGAGGCTGGAAACTTTAATCTCCAAATTGTTCCAGCACTCATGGCATTTGTAGAAGGGGACGAAGAGCAAGCATGCGAGCTGCTACGGCTAGGCATCGAAGACAATCATAAAGCGTCAATCCTCACCCGCGGACTGATGCTCATGAGCAAGATGGATGAAAGCCAGGTCAATCAGGGGATCGCAATGATCGAGAGGATGGTGACCAACCGAGAGGTTTTCACCTACACATCCACCAACACCCTCGCGTGGATGGCAGACAATCATGCCCCTTACTTGTTTGCAGGACAACCACCCCGAGTTTTCTGCAGAAGGAGGCATGCACCCCTGAGAAACCGCGACTGGTGCCTGCGCTGTGAGCTGACCAGCTACGTCCACTGGCTCAGATACATGTTCTGAAAAAAGGAAGAAGGAGAGATGAATCCTAGTATGCCCTAGTTCCTTTTTATACCCTAGTGTTGGCATTATATAAGGGATTTCCTCTTTTGCATGCAGGTTTGCACTAACTGCATAGGAATCCCTTAAAATTATTGTACTTTACCGCTTTCCACAAAATTGAACCCAAGATTGAGATCTGCAACAATCTTCATTTGCTTCTTTTGAAAAGATGTCTGGCAGTCCGAGATGAATAAGTGACTGTCAGGCCAAAAATATGCTGTTGACACACTCCGTGTGTCAGCAGTGCCTCTTTATTGCTTTAAATTAAATAACCAGCAAAAAATATGCATAAACCTGCTCTAAATTCACATGTTGAATTTAGACTTGTGATTAAATTTTCAAACTTTTAAATTGGGATAATATAATTGAGAACATGCATGAAATGAATTCCTAAGGTTTTGAGCTATAAAAATTTAATGATGCGATCAGCTTATTGGGTAATAAATCTGCATGTTAGAAATTTCGATTGAATAAATTGTTAGAATTAAGCTTTGATTAAATTTTAGAATATTGGATGACATGAATCAACCCAACCTTGTGAGATTTGAGCCATGAGTCGCTTTTACTCATCTATTTTCTTTGATGTGTGAATCATTTTGATTAAAGGAAACTAGAACTTGCAATTGGGACCGATTCAAGACCATGCCATATTCCCGAAATCGAGCATATGATCGAGGCACCTAGAAACCCAAATTTTTGGCCTTCTTTTGAAATCCAAACCCAAAAATATTTTCCCCTTAGGATTAACCAATTTGAGCCTTAAGCCTAATTTTTCTTTGAAGCCCCTATATTCTTCCTAGCCTACAAAAAGACCAAAATATTCAAACCCAAGAGTGCAAGAATAAATTTTATCGAGGTATTAAAATTATGATCATCAATTTCATCAAATCGGTATTCAATAAACCGATTCAAAAAAAAAAAAAAGAAGTTGAATTCCATTCAACATCAATAAATTGCAAATGACAAAGCAGACTAGACTTAGTCTAATGTCATGCAATAGAAAAGAAAAGCGAAAAGAAAGAAACAATGATGATCATAAATTTTAAATAAATGTGCCAAGTTATGATAGAATAAATTCTTGCTACTTCTTAACCCAATAATTCCCTTTCCTACCTAATGTTACAACCGTATGCCCTGTTATAACCCTTAAATAAGACCTCGTGATCTCGATTTGAAGAAATGAGCCGGTGGCGAGTTGGTCTGATTGCAAGCTTATGGGATAATTTAATTAAAATTGATTTTGAGTGTTCATTGATTAAACCCCATTGAGAGTGAGTAAAATTTCCGATTCTCTTATAAGTGAGGCTCTGTTTTATTAAACATGTTCATGTCATCCCCTAATTCTAGTTTTTAACCTTTGCATCTTTCAAACATGATATTCATGAAGGATTAATGATAATGTTGGTTTGTAGGCCCGATATAGTGAGCAAGTATCATTTCATTAAACACTGCAATCAAGGGAACTTAATACCTGTAGTTTTTGATTGTCTTATCCCAATCTAAAAAGAATGTGATTTATGAAGCCACGAAAATGAATTGAATAAGTAGAGTCCGTGTTCTTAGGAACATTGACTCTAACTGCTCGGGGACGATCAGTATTAAATGTGAGGATGTTGATAATGGCCGGAAATGACCATTATTTTCAATCCATTTCCGTGTCTAAAACGGGCATTTGATCGCATTCCGGTCTTATAATAAATAAGAAAGCAGTAGAATTGGACTGATTTATGCATAATTGTAAAAATATTGAGCTGGTATGAAAAATGCATAAATGTGTAATTTTATTACACATTTATGTTAGAAAAATCCAAAAACGTGAGAAAAAGAAAAGGAAACAAAAAGATGGGAAAAGAAATGAAAAACCCACAAAAAGTTGATTTTTCAGGATATTACGACGCTAGACACAACTACGGCGCTAAGCATGGATAGCGCCGTAGCTTGGTCTAGCGCCGTAGGAGGAAGCCAAAGCAGCAGTCTGAAGAGGAGTGGACGGCGCTAAGCATGGATAGCGCCGTAATCAAGCATAGCGCCGTAGGCAGGGATAGCGCCGTAGGCTGTCCATTCAGAAGCAAGAGTGTCTTTGGGATGGAAGACTACGACGCTACACCTATAGCGCCGTAGCAAGGATAGCGTCGTAATCCACCTATAGCGTCGTAAACCTTGCCAGAATTCAAAATTCAAGGCCTGGGGGCCCATGGGCCTATAAATAGAGGTGTTGACTCCCTGGTCTTGTCACTTCACCACATTCTCAAACTTGAAGACAAGAGGCTGTTCTTGAGAGTAGTGTAGTTAGTTAGATTAGTTAGTTTATTTTCATGTATTATTTAATTTCTGCACATAGATTAGTTTAAATTATGCATAGGTTAGTGTTACTGTTATGCTTCCAGTTAGGTTAGCCATTATTTTCTCCCTTTACAGTTTTGTTAAACCTTTATTTAGGTTTGAAATACCCAAATGATGGGTATTATCAAACCATTTTATGAAAAATGGGAAGTTAATCTTTGAAAGTATCCCAAAATCATGAAATGGACATGGGTCCATGGATTCTATGCTTTGCTTTTGATTTCATGACCATTTGGTCATTTTATCCTACTGTTTTATGTGGGTTTTCTGTTTTCTTTTCATTTTTGGGATTCATGCATGAATGTTGGTTGAAAACCCTCATTTGGGTTTGTGGTTCATGAATGTGTAGTTTAGTATAGTTTTATTTACTGTTTTGCAATTCTTGCATTTTACTTTCGCTGTTCTTAGCTTGTTATCTCATTTTAATGCATTTGTGAACCATGAATTCGAAAATAGGGCTTGCAATCGCAGAGATTGCATTACCCGAACAACAACATGCTTCTGGGCTAGCTACGACGCTAACCGCCCTACGGCACTATCCTTGGATAGCGTCGTAGGTGAGGTATAGCGCCGAAGTTGCCCAGAACTTAAACAAAATATTGCCCTACGGCACTAAACCAACGGCGCTATCCTTAGATAGCGTCGTAATTTCTGTTTAGCGCCGTAGGTCCCCAAATTCCTCTATCTCTCAGAACCCACCTACGGCACTATCCTCACGACGCTATCCTAGGATAGCGCCGTCATTTAACGTTTAGCGCCGTAGTATCTCTTCTTTTTCCAAAAACTTCTAAATTTCTCAAACCACCTACGACGCTACACCTACGACGCTATACTAGTATAGCGCCGTAGTAGTGTATAGCGCCGTAATTACCCCTTTAATCCAAAACTTATTCTCTCTCTTGCACCAACCCATGACGACGCTACCCTCACGGCGCTACCCTAGGATAGCGCCGTCACATCTGTCTAGCGTCGTAATCAACATCTTTATGCAGATTTTCCATTCTCCATTTCCATCACTAATTAATTGAACCCTCTAGTCATCGATGATTGGTGAATCTAATTAGCAATAATTAAATCACTAGTTGTTTTGATTAGAGGACCTTTGTTCAATTGCCATTAAAATAATTTTCTATAAACAAAATCATGATGTCTTAAACAGATAATCCGGACTGTAATTAACTATGGTAGGAGGGATTATTTAAGCCATCAATTATGGATTGATTCCATAACCTTGCATGAGAAACCAATGTCTCTCATGCAAGTTGCTCTCTTTATTTCATTTTATTTTGTCTTTTGTGTATTGTGTGTAACAATTAGTAAAGAATACATCAGACTAATGTTGGCGGGTATTCCCTCACGGATAACTAGCTCGTAATCTGGGTGTTGATTACTAAATGTTATTTTGCATGGTCTGGATGACTGTCAGTGGAAGCCTTGGCGGTTCGCCCATCTGGGGTTATAATAGCTGCTCGGCTGACTCCCATCCAGATACAGTTTTATTTTATGTATCTTAATTTCCAACCCAAATTCCAATCTGCAATAAAACTCTGCTAATGTCTGTCAATATTAGCTGATAAGCACTGCAGAGAGGAAGCATGTAGGTTTTTATCCGAATTCACAGACAGTGAAGGCCCAACTGGCACTGACACTGCCATTACAGGACCTAAGCTGTCTAAATTCGCTCCATCCGAGTGATTGGGAAATTGGACAGTAGATGTTTACAGTCCACCCGATTATTCTGCCATTGCTTTGGTCTTCGTATCTGTGTTTCACCTTCTGTCTAGACCCGCATCTATATTTTGGGTCAATTAATTTTACACTTCCCTATATCCTTATGCATGATAATATTATGTACTATTGTGGTCTGTAATTATTTTGGGATCCTTCCCTTGGACAATAGAAGTCTAGATCTTAAACAGATATCGCTTATTAAATTTCCAACAAAAATCTCTTTATAAAAAAAACCGGATCTGAGTAAGGGATAAATTCTTCAGTTATGACTAATTCATGTTTTGTCAGGGGTTGATTTTGGGAAATTAGAAGCAGAGTCAGCGATTAGGTCTCACCTAGACTGAAAGGATCTGTGCTTTAACTGAGAGTCTAATACCTGTTTAGGGAATGATTTTCAAATCCATTATTTTCCAAAATTGCTGTTTGTTGGGAACCTAAGATTAAATATTACACCGAGATGGGATCCACTTGGACTCAAATACAGTGTAATAAATAATTTTAGAGGAACATCATCCAGGCCTTGGTTATTTTCTAAGATAGGGTTGAGTTTTCTTTCAACTGCTATCCTCTTCTGCCAAAGCCTATTTTTGAGTCCTGAGTGAGTGCATCCGGAACAAACTAATTTATTAGTTCGTTTCATTAGTTTGTATCTCATAATCACCCGGAAGGAAGTGAACACACGAGTGGTTCACCAAGAGCCGGGAATTCTTGATCCATACCCCTTCATCCTGATGAGGAGCTGTCTTTTACTACCAGGGTCAGACCTTCAAAACCTCCGAGTGATAGGTTTTAAATGCTTTCTTTTACCGCTTTCTTTTAACTGCTTTCTCTAGAGGTCACTCGGTTGTATTGAGAGTTGCGTAACTGTTACTAGGATTGATAGTTAAGGGATAGTTCAGGGCTTAATTAGAATCTTTGGGTGTGACATGGGAGAATGATAGTAGTACTTGGCATGTCAATAAATGATTTGTCAGGTGTTACTTATCCACCACAGATGAAGTAACATACACAGGCCAGGGCAGTTACCAATTTGTGGTATCTTAGAATTTGTGGTCTTAAGAACATGTAAACTCATACTGCAAGTACCTGTCTGTTAAAGGGAACGCAGTATCGAGAGCATGAGGATTAGCTATCTGATAGAATTATCCCAAGCAAAGATCTGTGTATAAAAATGGAAGTTTAATACTGCTATATCTAAATCTTGTCCAATCTTCATTCTTTTCTCCCTGTCCTTTCTGTCTACATTGTGATTCAGCCTCACGGCTGGCATAATGTAAATTTCCATTGCTTTCATAAATAGTATTTATCGCAATTTTTAGAATAACTTTACCCGCTTTCTAGAATAGACTCATTTGCCTTGTAGAATAAATTTAAACGCTTTTATAGTCTAGTTTAAATTCAGTCAGTAGTTGTTAATCACTTTACAACCCATTTGGAGCAATACGAATGGAAAATCTAGTAAAACGACGTGGGCCCTGCTTCTATCGCACATCCTCCAGTGAACGATCCGGTCTTACTATAAATTACTGCAATTTTTGACACCGTGCGCTTTCGGGCCACAGTTTCTTAACACGAGTAAAAAATGTGACAACCTATAAATATATACCTAATCCCAACTCCGCAATCATAAAATGATTTTCATTAAATAAAATCAAGACCGGGGTTTTATTATTTCGAAAAATACTCGTGTGGGAAATTGTCAAAAGTTTCACATCGCACAGACCACATCGCCTCAGACAGACCGCATCGCCCCCGAAGAAGTCCAAGACCGCAATTCCACTGCATGCGGTCTAGACCGCATTGTCTAGACCCATCGCACGCCTTAGACCGCCTCGCCCCAGTTTGCGGCCTTCATGCGATTTCCATTGCATGCGGTCTTCCTCATGCGGTTTAGACCGCATCACATTCCACAGGCCGCATTAACACTTTTTCTGCTTTAATTTCCTTTCTGCATCGATGCGGTCTCTTACCTTGTAAACCGCATCGATGCCTTTAGACCGCATCGGTATTTTTTAGACTTCATCCCCTGCATGGGAATTTAGGGTTTCCTTTTATTTCCGTATTGTTGATTTTCCAGCTAGGGTTGTTGAATTCCTTGTAACTTGGGATGCCTATATATAAGGCCTCCCTAACACTTTGGTCTTCACCTTTGAATGAATATTAAACTTGTTGAGTGTTTATCTCTTTGATGTGTGAATCCAAGAGCATTTGAAGGTCACCATTGAATCATCCATCATTGGATCATTCCTTTCAAGCAAGAGGTGTGCTTGATCGTATCGAACGCCATCCGGATTTACGATTGGGGGAAACGACGGTATTATCGAATACAATCGGTTCTCGGGTTGGGATATCCAAAGTGGTAGCCTCCTTATCCATTTATTTTCCTTTTGTGTTCTTCATCCTTTGCTCATATAAACTAGTGCTTAATCGATCCATGGCACCAAGAACCATCCATGCATTTTAATAACTCACCGACTGGTGTTGAATGGTGTGACTCACAATCTGTAAATAGCACTTGTTGCATTCCCTTTGAATTATATGAATTGGACTTGAAAGTTATTTCGAATTATTTGATTGCAGGCACCGATAACGGAGGGGATGAGGAGGATATTATTCGAGGCGGAGGAAGATATGTCGATGAAGGTCATATGACAGATGGCACAACATAAAGAGAAAATAGCTCAAAGTTTAGTGGGGACAAGAAATTATCGAAACAATAGAGAAAGATAATGAGAATACCCTTTATAATTGTTATTTTTATTAATTAATTCAATGATTGTTAATTAATTCAATAATTGTTACTTTTATTAATTTATTTTTCTTGTAATTTATTTACATATAATACATATAAATTTGCTAAAAGAATTTACAAAATGTAATTTATTTACAATAATGAACAATCTTATTTTGCAAATGTCAACTCAAATAATTTCAAAAAATAATACATAACTTTTAATTTTGCAAATAATCAAGAATATTATTTTAATAATTAATAACAATGGATTTTAAAAATTAAACATTTATTTGGTGGTTCAAAATGTGCAAATACAATTTCTTATTAATGATTAGTAAAGCCCATTTATGTAATTTTGATTTTTAAACTTTAAACTCTAAAAATATTACCAAACACCCAGTTTGCAAAACTAAACTCCAGACTCTAATCTCTAATCCCTAACTTTTAAACTCCAGACTCTAATCTCTAAATTACATACTCTAATCTCTAAACTCTATAGATTTACCAGACAGAGCCTTAGAGTTTAGAGTTCTAAATTTTAAATTTAGAATTTAAAACTGGGATTTGAAGTGTTGGGTAACCGATTCCCAGCGTCGGGAAATCTCCAAATTCCGGAGAACAAATGCAAGCTAATGTATTGCAAGAGTTTTGCGGCTGGCTTTGAGCGTTGGGGCTTGCAAACGCCCTTCCCAAACGTACCTTAAACTATTAAATAATGTAGTAAAAATATACTTATATTACATTTTATTTAAATACTACACTCCTTTCATAGTCTATATTTATACTATTTTTAATAATTATTTGAATATGAGGATAGTCATAGTATAGATTTTCTTTATGTGTTTATTTGTTTCAAACTATAGTTGACATTGCACCTTGTTTCTATTTATAAAAATACGTAATTATGTTTAATTTCCTAAAATGCTACTCCCTCCGTCCCATCTAACTTGTCTTGTTTGACTTTTGCACACAATCCAATGCACTTTTTAATCGTTAATATCTCAAAATATATACAATGAAAAATTATGTAAAATATATATTCTAAAACTACATGATCATATGATTCTAACAAGACCCAACTCGACTATTTTTTCTAATACTACTATATACTTACAAAAAAATTGAGTCAAAGGTTGAACAATGAACAGTGTCAAAAAGTCAAACCAAACACATTAGGTGGGACGGAGGAAGTAATTTATAACATAAACCGTTTTATAGAACAATTAGTAGAGCATTGAGATTGATTAATATATGCCTGCATAGACAAATGAGGCAATCTTTTAGGACAAGAATTCCTTTTGAAGACAGTTCGAGCAAATTAAAGAAACTAAATGGTGGCAATGTCGGTCGGCAAATTTACAAAATTCCACGATTTCTAAATCAAGTTTTGCCCCCATCGATAGCTCCAACTTTTGTCAAAAAGAACACAAATTTGACATAATAGTATTATGAGAATACAAATTCAACAATATGTTGTCGCCCATTCAACAAGATGTCGAAAGAGCGCGCAATCAAACTATACACATTGTTTAAATGAATCAAACAACCTTATGCAACAAATATGATTCTATAACTATCTACTCTCCACTTCATCACTCCAATCAAATCTCCCTCGAGCTAATTCTACAAGAACAAGTTGCCCAATAAACTCGAACAGTTCCAAAAACACAAGTAGTCATGATGATGATGATTCAGATTTCAGGCATCGGTTTGTTCTCTAAGAATGATCGGAAAAGAATGAACGCTTGTCGCGGGCGATGCAGAGGCACCTCGTGCCCTGCTCCCGTCACGCTCACCATCGTTAATCCTCTGTACACTTGGCTCCATCCACCAACCTGTATGCATCAAAAGCTCCTGCTCAAATGTGGCATCCGATTCACAAATAGTAAAGTGTTCTTCAATTAAGGTGGATTTGGGGGGATTTGCTTAATAGTCAGTGAATGGTTTGTTACCTTCCCATTATCGTACCAAGGATACCATTCCATTACAGTTGGGAGCTTCAAAGCATCAATGGAATACCGCGTTGCAGTGATGGGCACCACGGCATCTGTATCCCCACTGGAACAAAGCCAATATCTTTAGAAACGACGTATTTGAAGGGGGGGAAGATTGGAAGAGAAGGAAGTTCGTTGAATTAGCATGTACCTGAACATCCAAATCCTGAGGCCGGCAGTGATTAGTTCTTGGTAAATTGGAAGCATCGACTTAGGCGAGTCTGTCCAGTAGTTACCAACGACGTCACTGCAAGGTAAATACGGTGTATTCAGAAACGTCGCGAATTGCACGATTGAGAATGAAGAACAATGCAAAAAGTGAACAACTATACCTGCAAGTCTGCCAGGGGTAGGAAATCCTTGTAGTGTTGGCGTGCATTGCTTTCTGAACGTCGGGGAGATTGAAGTATATCTTGGAGTACCTTTCAGTACATGGATCGTATGCTCTCGACATCCATGGCTTTTACAAGAACAATGCCAAACAGTCAAACACAGTCTTCGTTTATGAAATCCATTTGATTCTATTTCAAGGCATTGGTCTCAATTTAAATGGAGACTTACATAGCGACCCCTCAATCCGCGCCTAAGCGCAGAAGTGTTGTTGCAGGGGGCTGTGTAAATGCTATATGGATCGATGTTCCCCATCTCTCTGTTAGCCAGTTCAAGAGACTTGACACAATCAGTCGAAGGATGAACAGATGAACCCGAGGTACAGGTTGTTAGCAGAGTTTTGTATATCGAATCTGATATTAAACCGTGAGTCCACCAATACTCAAATGTGCCGATATAATCCTGGTAATCATCGGTGACAGCATTCCCCACCTGAATCCATGAATTCCAAATTGGAAACAAAAGAACAAGAGAATACTTATGAAAGAAGAATCATTCAAACATGATCTTGTATAGTACCAAGAATCCCTTGAGATTAATAACTGGACTTTGAATTCCTCGGTTTCTTTCGTATATGATTTTCGATAGCTGAGGCACAAAATGCCCTGAAAAAGGTTAAGAATGTACCATCATAATATATTACACAATGTACACTTGTACAAAACAAAAAGACCAAACTACAGACCTGCATAGCTTTCTCCAGCAATGTAAAAATCTCTATGTTTATACTGAGGGAAGCGCTCGAACCAATTGATCAGGAATGAATATGCATCTTCAGCTAAAACACAACAACATACATGTACATTCAAATAAATTAGGCACATTTATCATTGCACAAAGCAGCTAGTGCTGAGACGACGATACAGCTTCACCTATAAAACAATTGCAAAAACAAATAAAGCCTTATATAAGGCGTCGAAGATCCCCTAGTTTATAGACTTGGCACATTACCTGTTCTTTGATCACCTGAAGTGTACAAATCCGAGGAAGTATTTGAATATGAGAAACCAACACCAGCAGGTGATTCTAAGAAGAGCAAATTGGCCACTGCAGCAGAACATTCATTGAATCTCAACACCACACATTGCATACAAACTCCATATATGTATATATCAAAAGAAGTCAGTTTTAACATACATTTGTTCCATGAATAAGGATTGAGGTAGAGGGTTCTCCCATCGGAACGAATCCTAAAGGGTCCAATCTCCTCTGCAGCTCCATAAGCAAGAGAAGAGCATCCAGGGCCACCATTGAGCCACAAAATAAGTGGCCTTAAATTAGGGCTCCGGTCACCGGGAGCCTCGGTGAGCCAATAAAAGAATGCTCTCCCAGCCTGTTGATTCACTGTGACATAACCTGAGTACTGATTGAATCCAATGGCTCCAGGCTGCCCTGGCAAGTAAGTGATCCTGTCATTCTCCTGATTCACATTTTGCAAAGAGCAAACAAATGGCACCAATAAATTCAACCACAGGAAACAAAGTAGGCATGATATTGACATCAATTGGTGCTCCATGAAATCAATTTTTTGACCTAAAGGGTTATCAGCAATTGAGGACTAAAACAGTAAACACCAATTGTGAGATTTCAAGGGAATGTGCAGATCCCAACTTCCCAGAAATCAAACTTCAGAACACGATTGATGGGCATTTAAACTGATGGCTCAATCTAAAAACTGACAAATACTACTACATCACGAATCTCTATGACATTCCAGATTCAAGAAACCCCCCATAATAAAAAAAAAAGGGGGAAATTATTTACAGCTTGTTAGTTTTTTGTGGGCTAACCTTAGAACGCGGTTAGGGTATGACACAGCTGACACCCCCCACATGCTCCATGTTGGGAGGAAAATGACCTCTGGAATTGAAGAGTCAAGAAAATACATTGAAATGGCCAGACCCGCCACCGGATGATTCGTATTTCTACAGTGAAAATAATAATTGGGGTGAAAGAATTTAGCTGGGAAGCGAGGAATGATTGGGTTGAAGAAATGGAATTTATTGCTCCAGTTCAGTACTGAACTACTAATCATTTACAGCTTTGGGTGTGCCCCAGTCGAACTTCAGTCAACTGCCAATTTAATTTTTTATAATGTAGTAATTCTAAATTTAGCTGATGCTTCTTGCAATATTTTATACAGTAGTTTTCTTACTCGGTGCAAAAGTACCTTACAAGATGGAGCATGCCAAAAAATTAATGAGAGAACAAACAATAAATATAAAAATACAAATGTTATTTCGAATAGTAGAGTGCGTGATAATTTCTAGGAAATTGAAAGATCTGATCAATTTATTTATGTTACCTTGTTTTGATTACGTGCAGTTTACTTTGAGTTCTCTGGAGTAGTAGTATCTCATATTAATGTCATTAGCAGTGTAGTTCACAACTTTCAAAAGTAAAAAACCACTGCAAACTTTGATGGGGGAGAATGCCCATAATAGAATTCAAAATTCTGTTCAATTCATGAAGAAAATATAGTTAAAAGAAACCACCCTAAGGCAGGGGAAAATTCATGGATACAAAAGTGGTTTGCAAAGTTATGGGCAAGCAAAATATACAAGGAATGGGTCCTGAATCACTACAATGCAATCAACTATATAGACATGATTCCCATGGTCCAACAGACGACCTTGGCGGAGGAATGAGGACGACCAATTCAACAGCAAGATTCATTAATGTATGTCATATGGCATTCAGATTGACTTAGACGGGGGAAGGATTTGATTTCCTCTCTGCTTGGAGGGACCGGCATAATGATTCAAGCTTTTCCTTCTGATTTTTTGTTTTCTCAAGTTGTTTCTTCAAGCGTTCGCGCTGCACCAGGAGAGAGAGATAGGTGCGTACATTAATTCATGATGTCAAATGCAATGAATAAGTCAAAAGGCAAGTTGGCAAGTAAAATTTCACCATGCCAGCATATGGTAGTTATGAAAAAGCAAAGATGACAAGTAGTAAAAGAACATTGCACATCAGCACTTTTGAGAAATTGTTTGCTTGAATGCATTCTGTAGGAAAAAGGATACATGCCTTCAAACTTCAAACAGGAACAAAATGAGGAGTTAATGAAAGAAACTTATGAATTTCAGGCCACTGAATTCCCAACTTAACAGAACATTCCAGCACAACAAAGAGATCTAAGATCATTCATGTATATACATGTTTTTTAAGCACTTGGTATAGAAGGGTGTCTGAACGTGGCTTACCTCATCAGCAAGTTCAATAAGTGTAACATCTGACTTTTCAGATTTGCTCCTTAAAAATGCATTTTCCTTTTTGAGCTCCTTTATTGACTTTGCCATCTGGTTCGAATGCACAAGTATACAGAAAATGTTTTGATTAATAAATTAAAACATATACCAATGTAGCCCTGGAAAACCTTTGTACAATGACAGGGTACAAATTGCACCTTTTCGATTTCTTGTTTAAAAGTATCAAAAACCTCATTGCTTTTCAGCAAGGCTTCCTGGGGAACAGAAGTTGGACAGTCAACAACAGTGGAGATAATACAGAGAAACATTATGAGATAATCATGTTAGTTGTCGACGCCATTAGTCATCCAGCTCCAAAATCATAAGTTAAAATGATTAATTTCAAGCATCCCAAGAGAATTCTTCAGAATCAACATGGCAAAACTAGGTTAAATGCTCAAAGCCACTGAAAACCTTAATTTAAGGGCAAATTAAAACCTTCGCAGTACCCTGCTCTCATTTCAGCTCCAAAACTCAAGGCGAACACACCACCATATATCAAAACACACACACACAAAAATCTTGAATCATGCATACACTTTGTAATCAACTTCTTTATATTCTTTTTCAAGTGAGGTATACAAAAATTGGTTGTTTACGTCATAGAATTTATTTGACTATTACAAACTAACAATCTCCGAGGAGCCAGCACTTCAGCCATCACATGATAATAACGGAGTAGTAGATAAGCAGCGGTTATTCGCTGTAGTAGAACAGTTATTGAGATATTGAGAAAACACAAAGTAATTAGGCACTATTCCCAAACCTGGAATTGTTGGAACTTTTCACCATCGGCTGTTAGTTGCAACCTCAAATTTTTTTCAGTTGCCAAGAGTTGTGCCACTTGCTCTGCATACAATTTCATCTGGGACTGTTCCTGCTTTGATTTCTCTTCTTGTTGCTGAAGTTTCAAATCAGAAAGCTGAAGTTCAAGTGTCTTTTGTTTCATCTGCAAAGAAAAGATGAAGTAATTCAAATTTTGCATCAAATTGGTAGATGACTCAAACTGTTTAAAGGGGAAGAAATTCAGTATTTGGAGAGCCATCCACCTGCTGTGCATGCTGCTGCTCAGACAGAGTATACTGATCAACAAGTTGCTTCAACTTGGTCTTTAACCTAATGTTTGGGGAGTTTTGCACATCAGTTACAGAATGGAATACACACAATCTAAAGATCAAGAATAACATGCAAGACCTACCAGGAATTACTAACAGGGATGGAAATATGTTTGATGAAAAATAAGATAAGACTTGATGCCTCATTGCATAAGATATCATTTTCAACCAAAATCAAAGAAAATAAGTACACTAATGTAATGTTTGGGACAAGCAAGAGAGAGAAGCAAATTCAATCATGTGCGTGGATACATTGCACAGAAGTTTTTGGGTAGGAATGGATATGCAATTCAACTAAAAAGCATGAAAAAGATTCCAATACAGGGTCAATTCTGAAACCAAATATGCTTTGTCATCCGGCAGGATAGGCATTGTAAAAGTGATAACAGTAACACAAAAAGCTTACACTTTATGCAAGGTCATTTTGCATTAACAGTTAATGAAAAGCAAGGGTTTAGTCACCAGTAGATTATAAATTGATCATTTTGCATTAACAGTTAATGAAAAGCAAGGGTTTAGTCACCAGTAGATTATAAATTGATAAGAAGAAGCATGAACTTTTAACTTATTGTAATCGTCTTTATAACATAAATGGAAATGCATGAAAAAGGTAAATTAATCATTACAAGGAGAAGATATAATCCTGAATTAGGTCTTACATCTCATTCTCTTTTAGCTGAGATATGCATTCATTTTTCTGCTCGTCCAGCTTACTGCTTACTTCCTACAACAGAACAGCAGCAACTTAAATAGAAAGCGAACTCAAAGAGAGATGTATTGTTGAATTTCAGGTTTAATTATGAAACCTTCTTTAAATCCTATAGAAAATTTGTTGGTTCATCAAGGATACAAATATATGTGATGAAAGAAATGATATCATTGAATAATGAATCATTTGTTTATCCAAATCAAGGAAAAAATCACTGTGCCAGGTGTGCATACAAGTTATTAATTTTAACTATCCAAAATATCGCCAGCATATCTGCAGCCAATAACAGAAGGAGAATTCCATGCCATGTAATCATAAGGATCTAATATATGAAGGTCATGATCATTTTATTGAACCAGATAAAACGTTAAGCCAGTTGTTCTGTTAGATGAATCCTGCCTATGCAAAGTGTACAGAGATATACATTGCTATAAGAGCATAGATATAACTGCTTACAAAGGCATAAACTACTCACATTACCCAAAAAGATACTTGTAGTGAAGAACAATAAGACATATTTACATGAGAAATCCAACACTCTGAATAGTAAAGACATCTAAGGTTGTACTGAAAGTTTAATGTTCCATTACGAGAGTCCCCAAAACACAATGAAGACAAGCTAGATCTACCAAGACATTATAACATGGAAACCATGAGAACCTTAATCGCATCTTGAAACTTGGTTGACAGATCCAATCTCAAATTTTGACCCTCAGATGACACCCTCTTGCATTCATCCTGTAATAGATCAAAAAACATCAACTAAGAAAAGACATAAATTCAGACCGAAAAATGTGAAAAGAGACGAACCACATGGGATTAGAGACACAAGATAACAGCATGACTCAGAAAAATCAGTGTGTGGGCTTATCAAGGTATATATGTAAAGCAGCCATCAATATCTTCATTTCTGATATTGATGCTAGTTAACTGATAAAGTTAAATTTACAGAAAGACATGAACCAAGCAAAAATGTTTTCATTGACAGAAACTCACAGATAACATATCACAATTGAAATTCACGCACGTTAATTTTCAGTAAATACCATGCACATTGGATCACAAAGGATCAAAACATAAAGAAGCAATGAGTAAACAAATCATATTAGAAGAAATAGGCTGAAATACTATGTGGGGGAGGGCCAGAGAAGCCAATTGACTACCATTAACAATTTATTTTGTCGTTGCAGCTCCCGGCATAATGACTCGAGCTTATCTCTTACAGCAATTGCTGTAGATCACAGAAAGAAAGATCAGCAAATCAACAATCAACATGATGTTATTAAGATCACTTGGATAACTATTCCAAATTGTGTTGCCAACCAAAATTTATCACTCCTACACCTAGGAGTGAACATAAGCCATTATACCAACACAATACACCCTAGTTTTACTAACAAATTTGTAGATAGCCAATCGTTAATAACCGGCCAATTTCAAGTGGAGGCAGTTTAACAATGGCAATGCAATAATATAACCACCCAACAATTGCACGCTTAAATTAAATTTGTAACACACATTGTATATTCATATTTGCATACTATTTATAATATTCTTATCGCATCTCAATAAGGATTAAGAAAAATAAACTGTTATAAAGTTTCAAATAATAATGATAATAACCACTTGTTCTGTTAGAAGTTTTTGTGAATCATTGATCTAATATTGATGAAAGCTTAATTAGAAATTTATGTTGTGCATTCAAATAGTAAATACATAAAAGTTATATCACAAAAAATCAGAATCACTTGCTTTGAAAGGATGCAAAATATTCTAGGTTTACATCTTTCCCAATATGCATTTGTTGGATTAGGACCAATTTTATAATAGAACCAACTGAATTTGACTGCATACACCTTTGATTACTCTATGCCAACTTGGCCCCTTCAATTAAATTTCCTAACATATGCAAATAGTGCAGTATACACAAGACTTTTATAACCACAAATTTCCCTTACACTTCCAGATAAACAAAAATGTCACTCCCTAGTCCTAGGTATTAACCATGTTGCTAGGCATGCAATATTAAGTTCTAATTCATTTACAAATATAGAAATTTTGCAGCAGTAGAAAATCGCAATGTGGAAATGACTTTAGCCACTGAGACTGCATCTCATATAAGAATAATGAAACTAGGTATGCATATCAGGTGCTGAGAATAATTCACCCACCAGAATCTCGTTCAGCAATAACTTGTTGATATTTCAAGGTGAACTCCAAGAACTCCTTCTCTGATTTAAAGGTACGCTTCACATTTTTTCGTTTCACTTCAGAGGCTTCCTGATACAAAAATATAGCATGTGAGCAGTGACCAATTGATACCTTAAATAGGAACTTCAAACCTTGTCACTTAACAAAGGCCAATAAAGTAAAGAAAAATATCCACAAAACATGAACACAAATAGTCTAAATAATTTGAAAATAACAAAAAAATAGTAAGATAATATTATCACTGAAGTTCATTATATGTCCTTTCTGAAATCCAACATCAATAAGTTGAGAACTGCTGCGCACTTTTTTATTGTTTTCAGTCATTCCAGCCACTGGAATGTCTTCTGGCACAGCTGTTTTCGATTCACTGCCACCAGCAGCTGTAACAAAAGAAACAAGGCATAAAAAAATCAGAATTTTGAGAACAAGCAAAAGAAAATCACAATAATGAGTTCAAGAGAAGACACAACTCAACCATCCCAAACAAAAGAAAAAAAAAATCAGGTGCTAGAGATATAAGTCAAAAATTCAAGAGACAAAACAGGTCCATCTCAGGAATAACCATCAGCTGGTATATACAGAAGGTTTGAATTATGAACTCAATAAGCTTTAGAAGAACCAGAAGCAAACTGCATACCAAAAGATAAAGTATAAATTATTTGTGAAACTTACCTTTTGCATAAAATAAACAAGAATTTACATTACGATGAGATGCAAAAACAAAAAAAAAAAAAAAAATCTTAAGAAACTAATTAAATGTCATAGAAGCCGGTAAACAGTGTTCAGTCACATAATCAGTCCTTTCAGAGAGTTTTCTATACGAACTTCATGAAAAAATGTGAATGTATCTAATGATAGGATCACTATATTATTGTGAAATAAGTGCCCATTGTGAAAAGCATGGACAGATGTATCATATATGAGGCAGCCAAATGTTTTGTGTTTAATACTGTATTTAGCCAAGTGAAGTTGATATTTCAATACTCAACTGCTTTTTCCAACAGTACACATTTTACATGGAATTTAGTGGTTGAATATTCCTTGATTAACTAAAGAAAACAACTCAAGTACAAATTGGGTATATCACAGGACTGACTTATCAATGAAAAGACAATCTACATACAGTTTCTTAGCAGGCTGTCTATGCCGCCTTCCCATAGCCTCTTCTCCACATGCCAAAGATGCATGAATTTAAAAATAACCCAGACCTCATCAACACCGAACCATTTTTGCCAACTCCAAAGCATTCCAAAACATCAAATGACAAAGCTGTATACAATCACTGACCGGAGATTAACGACTACAAGCTAAAAGTATAAAAGTCACAGTGAACATACTAGAGGAACGATATCCACCACATCCAAAATACCATTCAAACACAAAAATTCATCAAAAAAGGCGATGAAGAACTGCATCAAACAATATACTACATAGCCAAATCAAACAGCAAGGAACCTTACATTTTGCTTCGCCCTGACCCTCGCCAGGAGTATCAGCCCTAACATCACCACTTGCCGTTGTTTCACTTTGTACCCCAACATCTTCATGAACTAACGTACGCGAACACGAAACCGCATCTTCTATGACAACTTCGGACTTCGAATCGGGCTCCAATAGTTTTTCCTCTTTGTAATCATCGGTCCTCGCATCCTCCAGTTTCTCAGCCGAAGGGGATTCAACAAACCCATCAGGCAGCGAATCACCTTTCGGAAATTGAGTCACCTCCGGATTAGGGTTCAAACTCAGATTCTCCATTCTCGGTTGCAAATTCTATACCGCTCAACCTTTGAGAAAAAAGAAAACTCAATCCCGTACATCATAGGAAGGAAAACACAAAACAAAACCCTAGGCTGCACAGTAAAGCAAATGGATGTGATACATTGAGATGCGTACAGCAGCATCGAGGAGACATACCGAGATAGATTGGTAAGAAATGGATTCGAACAAGAAACGGGACACAACAAACCAACGCAGGTGCAGACCGCAACAACTTGAGAGCCGAGTGTGAGCGGTGAATTCCGATGTGCAGGCCAATTAAGCAAAGTGTACAACCGATTGTAAAAAGGCTGACCTTGGATCATACACACAGACACGTGAAATAAAGGAAAAAAAAAAAGGTAAAAACGTCGTTTTATCTTTCTAAAAATTTCAAATCCGTCCTTTTTCTATTTTATTACCGATTTAGTCCGCTACAAATGCTAATTATGTTCAAATCAGTCCTTTTTTCACTAATTATATTCTAATTGCTGACGTGGCAAGGGTTTTAATTTAAACCTGACACGTGTGCATAATATTAGTCCTTTTTCTTTTATCTTTTGCCAATTCAGTCCTAAACTTTTATTTTGTTCTATTTAGTCCTCTACCCCAATCACTCATTTTTATATTAATTGGCCTCAAACCTTTCAAATTATTTCATTTTAGGCCCAGAACCTTAAATTTTTTATTATTACTAATACATTTATCAAATAAATGTCCAACATACTTCCGTAAATAAAATTAAATACCAAACCTCATACATTGGGTTTGACCGCCTTGTTACCGGGTCTTTGAAGTTCCGAATTTTACGGACTCTCTCTAACCACCCGACCGTAACGATGGTTCATTGGTTCTGGTTTCCTTCAGCAACAATCAGCACAATCATACTTTGTGGACAATAAAATTCAGGCTATTTTTTTAATATTTTTAATAATATTAATATTTTTCAATAAAACCAAGGCTTCCTGTATCCATAACCTTCCAAAAATTCAAGTTAAATCATTTACTTTTAAATATTGCTACATCCTAAGGTAGGACGCAAAGTAAGATTCTGTTGATTGTTACTGAAGGAAACCAAAACCAATGAACAATCGGTTGCGGTCGAGTGGTTATATTAGAGAGTCCGTAAAATTTCGGTACTTGAAAGACCCGATAACAAAGCAGTCGAACCCAATATATGAGGTTTGGTGTTTAATTTTATTTATGCAAGTATGTTGTGCATTTATTTGATAAATGGATTAGTAATAATAGAAAATTTAAGGTTCTGGGCCTAAAATGAAATAATTTGAAAGGTTTGAGGCCAATTAATATAAAAATGAGTGATTGGGGTAGAGGACTAAATAGAACAAAATAAAAGTTTAGGACTAAATTGGCAAAAGATAAAAGAAAAAGGTCTAATATTATGCACACGTGTCGGGTTTAAATTAAAACCCTTGCCACGTCAGCAATTAGAATATAATTAGTGAAAAAAGGACTGATTTGAACATAATTAGCATTTGTAGCGGACTAAATTGGTAATAAAATAGAAAAAGGACGGATTTGAAATTTTTGGAAAGATAAAGGACGTTTTTACCTTTTTTTCCCGTGAAATAAATACCCAAATAATATTGCGGAATTCTTCTTTTTTTTTTTCCTTTTTCTTTTTTTTTTTAATTTTTTTTTTGGAGGAGCCATTGAAGGCCTGGAAATGGGTGGTGGGAGCCCATGCCACACAATTACAAAGGGGAATTAAAGGGAGGGATAGGGGGCCGGTGGGGAATCGAACCTCCAACCTTCCGTTGGAAGTCAAGGGACTTAACCACTTGGGCTAAGTCCTCATCCCCTTTTTTTCTTAAAATTGAGCCAAAGCCGAAAAACAAACATAATTTGGTTCATTTAGTATTGATTGTGACTATCTAGATACCATTCTTTTATTATTAAACCATTTATTTCAATATACATCATTTCTATCAATAGTAGTTGGCTTAAGTGGATTGGGTTTTAGTATCTTAAGCAAATTTTCGGATTCGAGTATTGTATGCAAAATATTGCTTTGGAAGATGCACCCTTTATTGTCCATATATATCCTCGAATGATTAGTCTTATGTCCAAATGTAGCCTGAAGATACCTAATAATTCACTAAAAATAAAAATAAATACATCATTTCTAAATTTAAAAACTTATCATATTACTAATACATTATTTAAAAATTTACCATATAGGGTTTAGGGTATGCGTTCAGGAAATATTTTTTAACGCAACGCATCTGTTTAGGGAACCATTCCGAACACGACGCGAACAAGACCAAAAGTTTTAATATTATCACATGTATGTTCAGGAAAATATGTTGAACACACAATGTGTCTTCACGAATATATGTTGAACATATAAGCCCTTTTGGTTTATTAAAAAAAAAAAAAAAAGTAGTATTAAAAGTTTACCAGAAAAACATATAAGCCCTTTCATGAAAAAAAATTAAATGTAGCATATGCATTCAGTATAATTTTTCGAATATAACTCATATGTTCATGAAAAAATCGATTTTCAAAGTGCTTACCATAATTTTCGGGGGCGACTTCTCATCCGACATTTGGCATATATCTACTCGTAGAACACTTTAACGCGTTTTTTTTAAACTAATTTGACATGGATTTGAGTGGTATTTAGTGTATGACAAATTTTAAAGTTTGAACGGAGAAAAGAATGAAGCTTTAAACTTTAAATTGGTAAAGTTATAAATAGCATTTTTTCAAAGTCGGAGCTAAAGAAATAGACCATATATACTACCTCCGTCTCAAAATAATTTAAACATGAAGTAACGTGTTACTATTCATACACAAACTTTCACTTAAAGTTTTATCATAGTTGTATAATTTAAAATATAGGCAAGTGGGATATTGTTAGATTCGTCTCGTGTAGTTTTTAAATATCAAACTTTTAGAATTTTTACTTGTACCAAACCTGAGTTATTAATGGTATAAAATGTGCATTGAACCGCGCAAAATGTGGGTTCGTAAAAATATTTTGAGATGGATGAATTATATTTTTTGAGTTTTTTAAGAAAGGAAAGGATATGAAAGATTTATTTATTTTTTTGAAAAAAGAGGAAATGAAAAGAATGTTAAAAACATGGGGTTTAATTAGCATGCATCATCAAAGTCAATTTTGAGCCACATGCTAAATGTGCTAACACTATGTTCAGTTGGTGTTATGTTGTATTTTAATTATAAAGTTTCCATATCAAGCAAAATTTTATTAAGGTAATGATATATTCTATTATCATTATATGTAAACAACTAATTTGGAAAAATTAATATCTTCCCCAATGTAATTAATGAGAATTTTTTACTTTCTAATTTCTTTGAAAAAGTTATTGTGAAAAATTAATACTCCTAATTGAATACTGTGCTAGTTTTTTTGAAAAAGTTCATGGCATTATTTATCCACCGCCACAGCCATGTTTGATCTTAACTCTGCACCCGATTATGATGGTGATACATTACCGGAAGAAGAAATCGAAGATTTGCCGTGTTCGGAAAACGCAACGGATGATGAGATTAACATATCACATCCAGAAAACGCCACGATTGATGATGAAGTAGACCAAGATGAACAACCTCTCGAAAAAAATGTGATGAAACAATGTTTGGTTTCACTACCAGGGGGTCTGAACCACCATTTTACATAGGTCACACACTCAATTTTTTATTTTGCACATTGAGAAAACCCTCATTGGTTGCACAATTGTTCATTTGACACAGCATATGTAATATACTATTTTAAAATTATACTATGATGCATAGTGGTGTGTGTTAGTGGCTGACAATAACTATTGCTTGCGTTTTATGCATGTAAATACAAGGCACGGCTATCCCGAATAGATTTTAAGGGGCCATAGCCGATGACTTGTTTTGTGCATCTTAGAAAATCAAGGAGAAAGCCTCCAAAGAGTCCATGTAACACGTCACCCTCTTCTACAAATATATATTGGAATGATTTATTATTTTTTTAATAAATTGGTTATATAATAAACATATTTATATTGAAATAATTTATTTATTAAAGTATATAAATTATTGTTATTATTTATAAATAAAATTTGTTACGGTTCATAAAATAATTTTTGTGCGTGATAATAGACATACTATTATTTATAAGGGAGTTTTTGTGAGGTGAAATATATAAATTATTGTTGATAAGTTAATTTTTGTTAGAAAGAATAAATATATTTAGATTTTGATAAGAAATGAGGAGAATCTATTTTTGGAAAGACAAAAGCACTATTCATAACACCAAATTATGTGAATATATTAATTTGTGTGCTAAGATGTTCTTAATTATGTAGTGAATATAGCATAAATGTATTTATGTGCTAAGATATTCTTAATTATGTGAATATATTAATTTGTTTGTGTGCTAGTATGTATTTATTTATGTGCATATATATGTGCATATATTAATGCGATTATATGCTCATATATTAACAGAAATTGGGCAATTCAAAGGGTGCAAATTCCGAACAGTAGAAGAAGCATTCAATGCGTACAGCACGTTCGCCGTCACCGAGGTTTTGCTGTGCGTACCAAATATGAACGGAAATATGATTCGGACAATTCGATCATTCGGTACATGGTATATTGTCGTAATAAGGAAGGATATCGTCGTAATAGCAAATTGAATCCTTTGAACCGTGACGCGACAAAATCTACTTTCCTGGGAGAGTCTAGCCGAAGCAAAATCCGACACGTCGATGAAACACGTGTTGGGTGTGAGGCCATGATTCACTTTCAAATATGATATGAAAAATAAAGTACATGTCGCATGCAAGATGAACAATGTACCCAACCAACTCATGCAAAATTAATCGACGAAACACGTGCTTAAGTCACATAGGGTGATATTACCACACTACGAGCTAATTGCGAGCATGGGGTACAAAGCTGGACCTAGGTGATACTTATGGATTACTGAAAGCAATTTCGGGCGCTACTGCTAACGTTCGTTTCCTGGAATCGGATTTGAAAAACCCGATGAATAAAAACCGAATGAATGTGATGAAAAATGGGGAAGCACAGTCATTGAATAATTGACGGGAGGGAATAAAATAGACAGATTACAAACTTAAATGCAAAATCCACGGGTCCACAAAAGTTAATAAAAACTCACTCCACAAATTTTAGCCCATTAAGTACACTAAAACATGCATTATCTTTGTGGCACCTATAGAATAAGCGATTAAGTTACTATGCAGACGATTAATTATCAGGAAATGCAGACGTGTTCTGAAGAAGGTGAAGAAGTGCTATGCATCCAACTTCCATGCAAACCTGCCTTAGCTTTATCAGTCAATTAATAAACATAGTAAATGGATCTGTCATAACCGAAATTACCTCCCTCAATTTGAGAATGATTTGTAACTTCCAATTCCATGATGTAGCAAAATATGGAAGATGACAAGATTCAAGATATTTCGAAATTGAATACCAAAAAAATGACTCCCTCTTTCAGTCCAATTATTTCTCATCTTTTATTCCCTCACAATAGCATCAATTTAATTGGCAGAGAACACAAGTTGTACAGGATGGCAGCATAAAACTATTAGCTATGCATCATTATTGAACCAGGAACATAACATAAGGTAACTTGTTTGTAAGCACATAGTATTAATTATATTCCCTATCCTATGAGTTATGTTCTACAGGCCAAGAACATAAAAGCAAAGAACAAATATCATCGATTTAATGCAGAAAGAACACAAATTGAACAGGATGTAGCACAGAAATGGTAACTATTAAATAAATAATACAAAAAGGAAAGAATTATGTGATATATAGTGGTGTCTTACCCATAAGGTAATTAAATAAATAATACTCCCTCCGTCCCACCCCAAGTGTCTTGTTACGGTTGGGCACGGGAATTAAGGTAGAGTTGGTTTGTGAGTATATAGTGGGGTCCACATAGTTGTTGGAGGAGAAAATTGTTTCTATTTATAGAAAGAAGACATTTGTAATGGGACATCCAAAAATAATAAGTAGGACATTTGAAATGGGACGGAGGGAGTACAAAAAATCTGAATAAAAATTCGGACAATATCACTTTCCCAAAACACGTGTATGAATTGTTTTATCCAGAAATAAAGTTCACGATTACCGGAAGCAATAAATTGTAACATCCCTAGATTAAGACTAATTATTAACAATACAAAAAGGAAAGAAAATTAGAGAATATACTGACATGTGGGAATCAAAGTCAATAGAACGATGTATACATGATCAAAACATTCAGGAAATGCGGAGGTCAGGACATGAACCTGTTTGTAGAATAAGTACACTAACTATACCCAAAAACATGCATTCTTAAGTTATTTTTAGAAAGAATTTAGAGACTTTTATTTTTTCTCTCATAATCATTCGCTTAAATTACAACTTTTCGTCTATATCTTTCATAATTTAATTTAATTTTTGCCAGTATTAATGTTTACAATGATTTCTCTAATGATGCAATATAAAAAATAATTCCATTCCAAGCAAAGCAAAGCATTGTCTTTGTAGTACTCCGTAGTTGTAATTTATACTTCTAATAAGAATTTTGAATACAAATACTTCATCCGTCTCAGCTAACGTGTCTTGTTTGATTTTTTGACACTGTTTATTGTTCTACTTTAACTCGATTTTATTGCATATATATATTTCCAAAAAAATATCGAGTTTGGTCTTGTTAGAATCGTATATTCATGTAGTTTTAGAATATATATTTTATATAATTTTTTATTGTACACATTTTGAGATATTACCAGTTGAAAAATTGTATTGAATTGTGTGCAAAAAGTGAAACAAGACAAGTTAAGTAAAATAAAAGTACAACATCACACAAATATCCTCCACATATTTATATATTTACACACACAAAATCAACGAACGCTTCATTCAAAAACCTACGGCCCAGCCAGCAGCCGTCAATTGACCACTTCCCACCACAACCGTCTCCCTCTCCGCCGCCGCCTGGCTAGATGCAGGCCAGCGACCTCGCCAGAAAGTTCATGAAGTACGATCTCCCCCTCAAACTCGGCTGCACAATCTCAAATTCATTTGCCCTCGTCCTCTTCTCCGGCACCGCCGGCGGCGGCCTCCGCGCCGCCTTCTGCCTCCGCTTGATATCCCCGAGCTCCATCTCCGGCTTCAACTTCACCGACCCGAACATGGACATCCTCCTCTTCGACTTGCTCGACATCGGCGTCGTGTTCATTCTCGGCGACTGCGCGTGGTTATCCAGGTCGCCGGCAAAGTTACCGGAGCCGCGATCGGGCCCACGGAGGGATTGCGATCTGATGTTTGCAAAATAATCCCTCTTCTCGTACTCATTGAGCTCGTCTTCATCCTGGCGGATGACCTTGCCGCAGAAAACGATGTCACCTGCATCGGCGTCGGCGCCGGCGCCGGCGAATTCGAAGAAAGGATCAGATCGTGGCGGCGACGATTTGGAAATTGGCGAAGGGGTTTCCTGGAGAGGAATGTTACTGAAAGAAAGCCTCTTGATGTCTTCCATGGCGAGTTAGGGCAGAATATTGTGATATTTGATTTTTGAGTGATGTATTTTGAGATGCGTCACATACTCACATATCTCTATATATATACACGCCATTTATATTGTAACGCGCAATTAATTAAAAAAAATAAAAAATGAGTGAAAATTTAAGGGTATAAAGAGAAAAAAAAGGAAAAGTATTGATTAGGTAAGAAGTCCTAGAAGGAGAGAAGAAAAAAATGCAAAGAGACAAATGTGAAGTCATGAAGAAGATAAAACTAGACTGTTTGTTTATTTGTAACGTTGTTAAGAGTCAAGAATCTAGAGAAGGAAATTGCTAACCAAGTTAAGTAACATGATAATCCTCATTAAAATATAGGAGTAGTATTAGTATTAACAGATTGGAAGCTAATAGGACTTCTAGAAGGAGATGAGTTGACCATCTCTTTTTTTTTTTAAAAAAAAAAAACAAAATATATAAAAAAACATATTTGGGGTGTTGGGCCAGGGTTGGGTGGGAAAAGGCCCGTATGGTTCTAGGCCCATTACAGAAGTGGCCCAATAAGAAGTTGGGCTTAGACAGCAATGAATATCTTGGTCTTACATGCTCCAACTATATAATGCAACTTGGTTAATGTGAGTATATAATGTTTTTTGTTCATGTTCTAGTTCTACTATAAGCGCAGTGTCGAGAGTCATCCATTGTTCAATGGGGTGTTTAATTTGGTTATTTGAGGATATGATGATTTGATGAATAATACTCCCTCCGTCCCAGTCAAGATGTCTGGTTTGACTTTTTGGCACTGTTCATTGTTTAACTTTGACTCAATATTATTCCAAGTATATGTTTGAAAAAAAATAGTCGAATTTGATCTTGTTAGAATCGTATAATCATGTAGTTTTATAATATATATTTTACATAATTTTTTGTTGTATATATTTTGAGATATTAACGATTGAAAAAGTGCATTGGATTGTGTGTAGAAATGAAAGAAGATATCTTAAATGGGACAGAGAGAGTATTGTTCCTAGTATTGATTATTACCAATAATACATATGTCTTACTATTATTCAAATCTAATATGAAATATCCCTAAAATCCACATCTCGTTTCGTTTTGATGACCACCCATGAATCAAATTTGTTGACCAATAGTAGCATGGTTGGTGTTGACACTTGAAGTTAATTTGCATTGGGGGTTCTATTTCCATTTTCCATCAAATAAATCATTGGGGATGTTTGGGAGTTAGCAGATAGCAAATTCAGAGAGAGAATTGTGAGACAATCTACTCTTCGAATCTGCTATCTGCTAGCGGATCCGCTCACTCCCAAACATTCCATAATGTTCTGTACGTACAACCAGATTCATAGTTCTTCTTTCTTCTTCATTATTCTTGGTTCAAAAATTAATCATAACTCAAAAAAAGCAAAACACATGACTCGAGACAAATAGACATTCAACGAGTAGGAGAAGGAGATGTCAAGACAGAGAGAAGAAGTAAAAGGAGATTTAACTTGGTTCTATCATTGATAGTATATAATAATATTGGTTTTTTGTTTGCTCAAGGATACATAAATGATTTTTTTTTTTTTTTGGTGAACAAAAGGATACATAAATGATTTTTTGTTTGCTCGTAATTTGTCTGCACCTTGTGATATTTGTAAATAATATTGCTTCGAAAGTAAGATGTATTTTAAAAAATACTACATCTACTTGTCATGGTGTCCCTACGTCTCCTTCAATTGGTGACTTTCGTCATTTCTAGACATATATATTTTGAGACAGTTGTGATGAATTATTAATTAATTGTTAGTATTATAGTGTTTTGGGAAATTATGAAGACAGAAAGTAAACGAAAAATGCGAAATATGCTGCAGAATTTCATGAAATCAAGTGCTAATTAACAAAGTGCCATTTCACAAATTTGGACTTGTTAGGCAATTTAACTTATAGTGCCAATTTAAACCTAAATACTCTCTGATCATGATCACAATTGTATTTAATGAACGAATGCCTAATGATTAAATCAACATGCATTATTATGCAAATGGAAGCTAAGGAAACAATCAACACAAATTCAAGATTTAAGAATAATCTTCCTCAAAAATTAGCTAGTAATATTCAAACAAGAGTCTAAGAATAATAAACACTAATATATAGCCTGTATGTGAATTATAATTTGACGAATAAGCGATATATTTTTTATATACTCCAATCCCATCAGCCGTCACATATTTAATTTAAAATTATACTAGCATAATTTTCAAATGAAGGCTTAAGCAAATTTCTCGTGTTCGAGTCTTTGTGCATCAGAATTCTGTTTTGGGAAGGCCACCCTTTAATTTCCACCCGACCTTCGAAGGATTAGTCTTGGGTCCAATGAAGCCTGAGGATACCCTGATATTCACCTTAAAAAAATACTTCTACTATACATATATGGGGTTCTATTAAATCGTATACATACAGTCATATATACACTATATGTAGTCAATCAAGGCGTGATGGCCAAGAAGCTAAGGAGACCATCAGACCATGCATTATGCATAATTTTTCTATCCCTTATTTTCGAGGATTTTTCGATAGATCATGTCATCAATTAATAATGCATTGAAATTAATGTCATGTTTTCTAGATTTTATCATTTCCATATTATTAACTAGCTATTAATTAAAAAGGCAGATAACGAATTTACCACCAATATCTTATACTAACGAATGACAAATTATATCGTGTGTACAATAGTAATAGTATACTATTCATTGCATTTTTGCCATCTGAGCCAAACTACAAAACTTGTTAAATACTTCTACTACTAGCTAGTAACCTAATTGATATAGACCCTGTTTGGCAAATAAGCTAAACCAATCAGTTATTTTGTAAGAGAATTTAAAATAAATTAGCTTATTTAAAAAGATAAAATAACTTAAAATAGTGTTCAATCAGCTCTTTTTGAAACCACTGCAAATAGCAGCATTTTGGATTTTAGCTTATTCTAGGCAAAATGTTAGCCTCAAAATTGTCATACGTCTAATTTTAACTAATTATTACTCACGGAATCAGTTAACAGCTAACAGCTAATTCCTAAACAGGGCCTGTAATTCTTTACTCCTCCGTCCCAACTAACTTGTCTTGTTTGACTTTTGCACATAATCCAACGCATTTTTTTAATCGTTAATATATCATAATATATACAACTAAAAATTATGTAAAGTATATATTCTAAAACTATACGATTAGACGAATCTAATAGGACCAAATTCGACTATTTTTTTCCAGATGTATTTTGCAATACAATTGAGTCAAAGTTGAACAATGAATAGTGTCAAAAAATCAAACGGATGGAGTATTTTTTTTCCAACTGCCTGTACAGACTCGGAAAGATGTGGCATGATACCACATCTAACTGATATAATTGAACCATGAAATAAGATGAAGAATTGTTATTCATATTCAACCAAGTCAAATGTTATTAGTGCCAATAATTTAGATTCTGTTAGTGTAATGGTCGGGATTGTTGCTTGTTCTTGGGTTTTCAGTTATTTCCATTCCTTTAAATTGTATAATAACCTTTTTTTATTGGTGTTTTGTGAGATTGAGAATAAAATTCACTCGTCCTTTTCTTGATCTGTATATTGAATTTCCCTTCAAGAATGTATCTTTATACGTATTCATTTCGTAGATAGATAATTTGACAAGGTTCCACGCAGTTGGGTTGGAAATGTCTGAATTATATATTTATATATATGTCATATGTGTACGATGATAGGATATAGACATATGTAGCGACATGTCTAGAAATAATTCAAACACCTAGAAGTATAATAAAATTATATTGAGAATCTAGAAAAGATTATGGAAAAATGACCAAGGGAAGAATGGTTATTTCACAATAATAATGTATATATAAATTCAAGATGAGAAAACATTATTTAAAATATAGACATATACGCAGTATAAATCAGAGACACTGTCAAATAGCCAGTTCTTTTTTAAAAAAATAAAAATAAAAATTATTTTTTTTAGGAGGAGCCATTGAAGGCCTGAAAAGGGGTGGTGGGAGCTCATGCCACATAATTACAAAGAGAATTAAAGGGAGGGATAGGGGGCCGGTGGGAATCGAACCTCCAACATTCCGTTGGAAATTAAGGAACTTAACCACTTGGGCTAGGTCCTCATCCCAAATAAAAATTATTTGATAAATTAAAATAATGCAAATGTCATTCAGAACTTTTTTTAGTCGAACTGGATTACGAAAAACTCCCTATGTCCAATTATTTATGTCTTCAAACTTTTGTACACGCAATCCAATACACTTGTTTAACTGTTAATATCTTCAAATGTTAATAAGTAAAAATTATATAAAATAAATATTTTAAAACTACACGATTTGACGAATCCAACAAGACCGAACTTGGTTATATCTTTCGTTTATATAACTGTGATAACCTTTGGTCAAAGTTGATCAATGAACAATGTAAAAAATCAAAATTGGACATAATAAGCACGAGGGAGGGAGTAATATTTTTAAACTTTACTTTCTTAATCAAATATTATATGAAACGCTGTAAGTAGTATTGAGTTGTACTCCCTCCGTCCCATTTAACTTGTCCTGTTTCACTTTTGCACACAATCCAATGCACTTTTTTATCTGTTAATATCTTAAAATATACACAATGAAAAATTATGCAAAATATATATTATAAAACTACGTAATCATACGATTCTAACAAGACCCATCTCGACTATTTTTTGCTAAATATATACTTGCAATTAAATTGAGTCAAAGTTGAACAATGAACAGTGTAAAAAAGTCAAACAGGACAAGTGTAGTGGGATAGAGGGAGTATTAGCTAGGAAAATAATACGAGTATTTTAATTGGATTAGTTATTTAAGTTTGAATTAATGTATGATGAAACATGTGGAGGTTTTAAGTACTTCAAAAAAAGTTTCAAGTAGATACTTTTTAGAAAAGAAAAAAGAAAATTCAAATCCATCACATTCATAAAAACTAGTACTTTATTGTTCTCAAAAGAAAATGAGCAACAGGGATTGGACTAGTATAATTATTTAGTCATAGATTGAATTGAACATGGCCAAACTCATAAATAAACCCATGTATTCCCCTAGAGCCAACCCTTCTAGAAAATGTAATAAAACCAATCTTTTTGATACCCCACTCTTTGGTCTCGACATTACTTTACTACCACTTTCTTACATGCATCTAGAACAAAGCTAAAACCCCAAAAGCCTTCACGAAGATAAAATTATTTTACTTGGTCAAACCACCCATCCTTCCCACCAAAATGTGTCCCACTTCTTCATACATATAAATGGGTGTGTGTGGACACTACAAAAAACATCATTCTCTCCCCCATTTAATTAGTTTTTGTATACCCTTTCAAGTTGGATTAAGCAATGATGGCAGAAGAGCCACTCTTGGGAGGGAACTTTTATCCCAAATTAGAGATGGAGGATGAATCATGTGATGAAACCCTTTCATTGTGTGATCTTCCATTGTATAGCAATAATCAAACTAGTGTGGAGGAAGAATGGGATGAGCAAGACTACTTGTCTAGTGAACCATCACAAGCTGGGTCAAGTTCCATGTCTTCCTCATCCCAAAATGATGACTACTTTGAGTTCTTTAGCCAAGAACTCATCACCCCTAGTTACTTCAAAGCTTCAACCGCCCCACCGGAGAACATCATCTTCTGTGGCAAGATCATACCCTACAAACAACCAAACAAGCCCGAAGAAGAGAAGGAAGAAAACGATGAAGATGATGAAGACGATGGCCATGTCCAAGCCAAGGAGAAAAAACTCGGTATATTGGGCATGTTTGGATGGAGGTCGTTTTCTTGGGGGAGGCTCATAAGTGACGGCTCCAAGCTATCCATGAATGACGAGAGAACGAATACAACCACCGTGAAGCACAATAAGGGCAAGCCGACTAGTAGAAGAAGACACAACACGAAGAAGCATGGGACGAAGGGGCAAGGCTTCCGCGTTCATAAAATGCCCATATTATCATCTTCTTCTTCGGGGAGAGCTAGGTGGCACATGTTCTTGTTTGGGATTTCAAGGTTTTCGACTGAGGCGGACCTGAGAGACATCAGGAACAGGCAGAGCCGGCGCAGTCACCCATCCGAGTTGCCATCAACCATGTCGTCCCCTCAGTACAATGAGAGTGACAAGAATGTGGGTGGGCTGAGCCGGATAGGATCGGGGCTGTGGGCGCTCATAAGGGTACTCAGCTGTGGAGGACACCAGCATCCAAGCGCAATGGTTGTGGCATCAATAAGTTGCGACTCTAGAGAATGAGGGCATTTATGTCTTTTCATGCATCAGACAGGAGGAGTAAATAGATGCATATGTTTTGTTACTATACTTTTCCCATGTTATACGTGGTAGTAAATTCTTTAGTAATGCATGAGGGCTCATCACATTAGGCAACAATAGGTTAAAGTATAATCCATCTATATATGTATATTTATATAAAATATAATATACACATGCCATTGTTGAAGGTATAAAATTTTGTCCTTATTTATGGCGTCTTTCGAACAAAACCAGAACAAGACACATTCATCAAAAAATTTGAGCCCATCAGCTGTCATGATTGACTTGAAAGAAAAAATCTATAAGAATAAGATCCAATGTATTCAAAGACAGCACATCTGCTGCAGTCTTTCTCAATGCATACTACAGTACATATGGCATTTAGTCTGCTGGAAACTACATGTAAACAAAATTGGGGAGCTTTGAGTTTGAATGGGATATTTGATTCCAAAATTAATTCAATTTACTAACACTAAAGGCTTGCTGACAAAATCATCGATCGTCAAACCTCATAGATCCATGAATCTGTTTTCACCTGTGGAACAGTATTGTGCATACCTGCACGGCGCAGCAAACTACAGGTTTTCCAATAGGCTTCGGTTATATGTTTCATCAAGTGCTCTGTCGCTTTGTTCTTTTTTTGCTTTTCAGCAGCTTGGAGCTTGTGTCCGTGGACTGATCTTCATTATCATGGGGACTGGCAGTGACCATATTGTTTTTCGGTTCTGCTTCCTTTCTCTTCAAAATTTTCTGCTTTTGCGAACTGCAGCAATATTGTTACAGAAAATGTTTTTGTTAATTAAACATCTAGATCAATTAAATTGGAAGTGAAAAACTGAATTCTGGTTGATGGTATGGAAGCACAGAGATAGCAACACAAGAATGATGGAGTGTGAAGAATGTTGATCAAAATTTCAGAATGAAACTAATACTAGTAAAATTGATGTAATAAACCTGAAATACAAAATTGAGTGTTTATCCGCACCGTAGCAAGGTTTTTCTATTAAATTCAACAATCCATGCATGCATAACAAATCATTTACAGTTCAGGTGGTTAAAAAAATGGATGCTTCTTCACATGCATGTGATTTTTCAAGGATTCCAAGACAAGGCAAGTACTTGGTTTCTCCAATTACAGAGGTATAATGGATGCACAGACACCCAGAGAAGCAATAGTAAATCTATATGTAATATGAGATTGTCGCATATTGAGTCATTAATTCAGACAACTACTAAAATGAAGAAATATGGCGGCCATTGTTATAAGTGACCAAACCTCATCTTCCCAGAGTTAATCAAGTTCCTTTCAGCAGCCTTCTCTAGCATACTTCGGTAATATGGACTGAATGAAGTGTTGAGACTGCACTTTTCAAACTGCACACATATTTAACCATGAACACCAGATCAAATTACACCCTATAATTTCCAACACATAAAAAGTTGAATTTAATCGGCACAAACCTGAAGAAAAGAATCCACTGATTGGTGTTCATGTGGGGAGAAAGAAACCTCATCTCTTTTTTTCTGCACAAAGTCCACATTCTGCTCCACCTGCAGACATAAACCAATCACTTATAACTAAAGGAATCCAATCCAAACATTAACAATCAGAAATTTTTCATTCCTGATTTTTGCTTTGAAGTTAGTCAAGTAGAATGAATGAAAGTAAAACTTAATGCCCGGTTGATACAGCAATTTCCATTCAATTTTAGAACCTGATCAAGAAATCGTCTCATTGTACGACGCAGACTTTCTACAGTGGTGCTCTCATGAATCTTTCTCAAACAGATTAGTGTAGCAGTAGCAAGATCCGGGAAGGACATATGGTAGGCCCACTGGGAAAAGTGCAACGAGAGCTGTTCAACTGATGAGTGAAAGCATTCTTCTTGGAAGCTTCTAGATTTAAGATAATGTTTAGGCAACTGCATAGATCAGTCAATCATATTAAGATCAGATGGTTCAACCCATACGAGTATCAGAAGAAAGCAAGAGAAATTGTTTTGCGCATACAGTTGGCTAAGTATCCTAACCTTCAAGACTGATGCAACATTGGAAATCTTCTGGGCTCTTCTCCCCTCCTCTGTAAATTTATATTCCAAAACATCCAGCACTAATGAAGTGAGTGGAATAAATTTTCCACTGGAATGGGAAAGACGATTGAGCCACTGAATACATTTGAGCCTAAGAGGGAAATATCTTGGACCAGGAAGCATGTAAGCCAGACCATTTATAAGCTTTGTGATCATAAAGAACAAAGGCTGAAGATCATCATAGTCACATATGTTGGCTGACACAAACATAACCCATAAGTCAATGCAGTTAACATATTCCCAGCTGCATAGCCTCCCAACAGCTTCCTGTTTCCAAAAGACTGTTATTAAAAACCAATAGCATTTAAAATAAACAACCAAAATATCTATTACTGAGGATTGACCATTCAACACCATTGCTAGTATTACTCTGATATTTTTTCGGAAACGAGGGAGCACAACATGTTTGGTTTAATTTGGGAATCAGAACCAAATCCTTTATAGATCAAAATAATGAATTTCGCCTAACATATTACTCCCTCCGTCCCAACTAAGATGTCATGTTTGACTTCTGCACACAATCCAATGCATTTTTTTAATTGTTAATATCTCAAAATATATATAAGTAAAAATTATGTAAAACATATATATTCTAAAACGTTACGATTAGACGAATCTAACAAGACCGAACTCGACAATTTTTTCCCAAATTTATACTTACAATAACATTAAGTCAAAGTTGAATAATGAACAGTGTCAAAAAGTCAAACAAGACATCTTATATGGGACGGGAGTATTTATTAGTGAATCCAAAGATTCCAAACCCTACCATTAAATTGATTACACCAAACATATGAATTTAAATCCAAATCTTTAAAGTTCAAGATCCAATCCTCACTTTTACCAAAGGGCCCCAAATGTTCATTCAATTCATTACCAAGCATAATTAAAGGAATTATTTAATTTGGATTGCATACCTCCTTTGTTCGCAAACCCAAGCTCAGAATCTTGGCAAGTTGAGTTATAGAGGCAACAGCTTTAAGAGAGGACTTTTCTACATCCAAACAGCACAATTCAAGTGTGCAATCCCTTAAATATTGCATATGATTGATATCAGCCATTTCTGTCAATCTAGACTTGGAAATAAAGGCTACTAAAGTGTTTGATAGGCAAATCTCATAATAATCAGAACCAAATATGGAAGCAATATCCCATATTACAAGATAGGATGCCGACGACAAAGTTCTTTCACCGGTAGCCCACAAATGCACTGTTGTCTGTTAAAAAAAATGTAATGTGTCAGTGGAAACAGATGATAATAGAACATAAAAGTTACATACGCAAGCAACACTCTCCATTGATCACCTCATGCAAAATTACCTTAATCAATCGTTGCATTAGTGATGGGAATACACCAAAGAATATCAGTGAAGCTCGGATCCTGGTCATGGCAAGAGCCAAAATGTCGGTGTCTGTAAGCTGATTCAACAGGAACAACGTACTTCTCACAAAGGACTTAACTACAGGTTTCTCTTTAAATTTTGAGTTCTTCAGTTTCAGAATTGTGTCGTTTGTGCTATTTGAAGATGATATATGCAATTGATTTCGAATTATGCTGGCTGCATTAGAGAGCGTGAAAAGGATAATTTTGCAAAAGGTTTCACTGCTCTCAATCATATGACCTATGGATTCGGCTCCATAGTGACAAGCTGCGCGATAAGCATTCAGTAGGCGTACAAGGGCTGCCGAGTTACCATCTTCTTCAACCATTTGACACAATCTGTCAATGAAACCACGCGTCAAGAGCTTCTTCCCTTTGAAAAGGCCATCACCTTGCTCCTCTTGATTGCTCAAGTCATCTTCATCCGAATACTGTAAAATAGGATTATAGGAACAGTAGAATCAATTATATGTATAGTTTCTGACTTAACAAGAGCAAAATGACAATCAGTTCATAAATTTCATGCATTTTTGTCACAATTCTATGGGACCAGTCACTGCCAAGGCTGCAGTTATCTGTACGGTGTCTATACAAATGCAACCATTTTCAGAAAATGTACAGAAAAGATCAGCAGAATAAATTTTTATATATAAGGGCAGAGAATTTGGCATACAACAAAGAATTCTTGGATAAGCCCCCAGTCCCCAAAGTACAAAAGAGTAAGGATAAGAAGAAAGTATAAATAAACAGAAAATGCATTACCTCATCTTCATTTTGAATTTTGTCAACACTGTTGTGGCTTTCTAAGAACTCATTGAAATCTGGATCCTGAAATTCTCAAAGAAGAAGCCTCAAGGGATAAATGCCAGAATTATGAAAGAGCAGGGAGCAATAGACAAGGAATATATGGAATGACCATATCAAACAGATGAAATGCTCAGCAGATAGTTGGCCAAAAATTTGACCACAAGCTTGGATGGTGAAATATATTACAAGGGAATATTATCGACTTCACTCAGTCGGTTATACATTCAAGACACATGAGATTGGCAGACAAAATTCACAAAATCAAGTAGAACTGGCATTTATGAAGCAAAGTTAATGGAGAAAGGTCAAACAGTAACCCAGCGAACATAGTCGCCGCAAGAAAAAAAATCTATCTCAACCATCAGAATCCAGAAAAGTAAGAAAACTACTGATTAAAGTTAGCAAATGAAAACCAAGAGTAGTATTCTGAAAATCAGCTTCCATAGTATTTTTGTGGAATACTACACAAATTCTTGCAATTTCGTTTGATTGAAGGAGCAGATGGGTAGTCAATCAAGAATCCAGTCTAATAGTCATGCCATTTACAAAGAAATTACTCAAGACGACAAATACATGCAGGTGAGGACCATAAGGACCCAAGCTCTACTTAACAAGAAACATGCTAAAACATCTTCAAAGCATTATCAACAGAATGTTTAAATGAATTTTTCTTTTTATTTGCAATAGGCTGCATTACTGTTAGAGAGCAGACTTTTTTGATGATGCATGCATTGATGCAAATGTACATTTGAACAAAGAGAACATGTTTCGTGTACAGCTATTCTTTTTTGTATAATAAGGATGTGCAAGTATGGCATTTGCAGAGATTATTTTGATCCACTTTATCAGCTTTTTCATGCCTAGGTAAGTATAATCCTGACAAAATAAATGATCTTGTTTCTAAATATAATATGAGGCAATCACTGCCCTACTTAACATTGAGAGAGAGAGGAGAGAATCACCTTTTTTCTCAGTTTATCCAATTTCTTCACTTTAACTGCAAGATCAGCAGCAATCTTCTTATTCTGTTCTGAATAGGTACTGGTTGCAACTTCATCTACACAATTATTAGCAAAACTTTGATGATCCCAGCATAACAAGTAACAATCTCAAAAATAAAGCTACCAAACATGAATGCACATAGTTTTAACAATTTAAAATAATCATTTGAGAATCCAACCTTCAAACGTTTTCTCCATCTCACTTGCTGCAGAAGAAGGGAAGTCTGAATCCTAAAAGCAGATTACACAATCAATAGCCAGCAAGAACATTATCATGTTGAGATGTTAACATGTAGTGGAATTCAATGTTGAACCTCTGAAAGATAACCATCACTATCTGACATATCTGCGGGTTCATCTCTGCTATCGCCAATGAATATGGCATCAAGAGAAATATTTGCAAAGTCCTCAAATTTGGTGATCCTGGAAATAAATAAAGAGATACCTATTTTAGCACATTCAAAATTAACTGCCTTGCAACACCACAAAAAGGGAACAAGAAACTCATGTAAATATTACTACTGCACTGGTACATCATTGACAACACCACCAAAAATATTTTGTATGGCATCTAATCTAATACTCCCTCCGTCCCAGCTAAAGTGTCCTGTTTGATTTTTTGACACTGTTCATTGTTCAACTTTGACTCAATATTATTGTAAGTATATATTTGAAAAAAATAGTCGAGTCCAGTCTTGTTAAATTCGTCTAATCGTGTAGTTTTAGAATATACTTTATATTTTTATATAATTTTTAGTTGTATATATTTCAAGATATTATCGATTAAAAAAGTGCATTGGATTGTGTGCAGAAATCAAACAAGACATTTTAAGTGGGATGGAGGGAGTAATAATAATAATACAAGTGCAAGTTAAACATTGTTGCACCCTGCTCCTGGTAAGGCAAAAGGTTTGAGACAATAACATTTTTCTTAAGTAACAAAAAAACATAATACCCAATATTTATTTCTACAGAAACATAACGTCCCAAGTTAGTTGCAGCACTCTCTTATCTATTAACCATGGACATCGATTAATCGGGAAAAAAGAACATGCCTTTCCATAATCTCGAACATGATCAAACCAAAAACATGAGGCAGACTCATATAATTCACCTTTCTTTTACCTTCCATTAGAACGCTCCACTACATTGTCATCCTCTTGTTCCTCAGGATCATTTTGCCCGCCCTCTGCATTAATGCGAATAAAGAAATAATTTAAATAAATCATTACACTAAAAATTATCTTTTTGCTCTCTCAAAGGGGAAAAAGAAGGATTCCAATCAATTCACAAAGAATAAATAGAAATTACATAGATAAACCAGTCGATTTTAAGAAATTGGAGGGAGGAAAACCGAGTGTGAAAAGCGAAGATCATATAATGAAGTAAAAGGACTGAATTAAACATTCGTATCAAAATAAAGGGCACTAGTTTTAAACTAGCGAATTCGCATTGGAGCCAAATAACAACATATGCAAAAGAGAAAATGCAGAGCAAACTGCATAAATCAATTACTGGAAGATCTCCTCTTGAATAAAGCCTTGGTTTTACGCCGCTGCCTGAGTACGGACTGAAGATGCTTCTTCGCAAACTTCCGAGCCTTCTTTCCTAGTTTTCCCATTGCAGAGGACAGGTACTGGAACGTATATGGCGACGAGGCTGAAAAGTTCAAGGTTTAACTAGGGTTTTGTTTGGGTCACAATGAGAATTGAGAATTTTCCAATGTGTAAATAAGTTAAAGGTCAAGGGCCTCATTGGATAATTTTAGTTAGAGACTTCGTGCACTTTTTGTTTAATTTACATTAACAACATATAAGTACATATTATGCACAAATCTACTTCCCATCCCAGTTGAGAATCTTTAATTTGATGAGTTATTTTATTCTATTAACTAATACTCCTATTATTATAGTTAAATTTAATATAATAATTATTGTATAATTATTAAAAAATTTAAAATATCAATTAATATTAAATTCTTTTAGACTCGGAATGGAGATTTACCTAGTGGTCAAGTTCCTCAACTCTCAACCTATAAGTTAGGGGGTTTGATTCCCCACCTGGCCCTTATCCATCCCATTTATTCGCTTTGTAATTTGTGTAGCATGTATAGACGGTTCATAAAAAAAAAAGAAAAAAAAAAGAAAAAAAAGTTTCTTTTAGACACATAAACGTCAACTATATGTCAATGACATGTGTTTTCATTTTTGTTCTTAACATCATGAAGTAATTAAAAAATTGAAATAATGAGAAGAAAACAAGGCAAAATAAGTATTCAAAACTCCAACTCAAACATCAAAGATTGAATTGAAAACTTTGCTTATATGTTAGTCCTTCATCCTCAGCTGATAAATGTTTTTGTTTTTAAATGAATACATACAACTTGCTTCAATTCATACTAAAACATTATGTTTCTTGAATAGTAATTAAAACAAAAATCTATCCTGTCAAGAACAAATTTCCAAGGAATCCCAAATAGCAGCAGAGCAAGGGAAACAAAGTGCACAAATTGAAGCTAAGCAACCAAAGGAGACAACAGTTCATCTAAGCAGCAGGAGCATCATCAGGATTATCGTCGATGGAAACCGTTGTAGAATCGTCGTTGAGTTTTGCAGGCTCGTGGTTATGAATTTGATTATACTTTTTGGATGAGCCCTTGCAAAGGTGAACTGGATACTTGTTTGCATTGATTTCCAGCTTCCTGAGAGCAGCTTTGCCCAAATCAATGCCACAAACATCGGACAGCCTCACCAAGTATAACAGCACGTCCGACAACTCCTCCCCCAAGTGCACCTTCTCCTCTTCTGGCCAGCCGGGGAGCCCCCGCGCAACCTCACCCTTCCATTGAAATATATCAGATAACTCTCCAACTTCACCTACCTGCACCATCCCACATTCACAAAGACTTGAGAGTTCTTCTCTTTAATTAATGTCAAATAAGTACACATCTATAATGGCAAATACATTCATTTATACCCCTTTAACAGTTCCAATCAACAATAGATGAATCAATCATACGGACAGAATAACACATCAATTTTACTAACATAACATCTAGGCAAATTCACACAAGCAAGAAACTGATTTTATTGTAAAAATTAGAAGGGGTGAGGAGGGGAGGTGGAAAGGGAATAACAATAGTGATAGGAGAATGGGAAAGCAAAGGCATGAAATGACCCTTTCGAGGTCTAAGAGCATCTCCAACCGAACACTAAAACGCAAAATGGGGGTGGATTTTGGCCCAACCGAACACCAAACGCAAACTCAATATGAGTTTTCCACTATATTTGCAGTTACTCAAACGTATATTTGTATTTTACTATTCATACACCAAAACATTTTTTTGAGTTTGATTGGTTAAAAATAGAATATACTATGGAATATTCTTTTGGGTTTGAGTTTAGTATTTTCCGTGGTTGAAGATGAATCAATGTTGGATGTAACATTTACACCATTTTAGGTTTGAGTTTTATGTAGTCGGTTGGAGATGGTCTAATCTTGGGTGGTGGGGTTAGGGGTGGCTGCCAACTTCACTTTAATTTTTGTTGCCTCTCTGAGGCTGTGAATTATGATGATGATGTTACATGGAAACAGATTGTGTGTTTCTGAGTGATATGATGATATTATGGAAAAACAACAAAAAACACACATAAAGTTCTAATCTTGCTAGGGTTGGGAGAATAAAGCAAGGCCCTTTGCATCCACATCCTCTCCAAAAAATAGCCACACACAGTCACACAACTCAATCGGCATGTTTTCTCAATCAATCATAAATCGAAAACCCTCCTCTAATCGGTCAATAAAATACAGAAAGGAATGCGAACAAGTGCGGCACCAGATAAACAAGATTAATTTACATTCATATACCAAGCCCCCAACAACAGCCAACATGTATGTATGTATGTATGTATGTACTATTCAGACAAAAAACGCAGAAACTAGTAAGAGTAAAGGATGAAGAAATGAAGAAACAGAGATTACGAGGGCGAGGAGAAGATTTCTGGGGGTGTGGAACTGGTCCCAGTCTCTGTCTTGGGCAAAAATAGCCATCTTCTGCTTCAAATCATCGAGGGTTATTGTTCCGTCGCCCATCTCCTGTGTGCTTGTCTTGTCAAGACTCCACTCGACACATATACCTTTGTAATTTGTCTGCGGAATTTTCTTATACCCAAACTTGTCTTCAACTTAAATACCCTTTGTTTGTTATCAGGCTTTTCCAGTAGCTATTCCAAAAAAAAAAAAAACTTAAATACCCTTTGTTTTTTAAAAATTATAACGAATCCACCGTATATGTTGTCCAATGCATATTTTAAATCATTAATAACTCAAATTCGGTATAAGTAAAAATTTTAAAAGTTTAATATTTAAAAACTACTCGATGAGACGAATCTAACAAGATCTCAATTGGCTATATTTTAACTTCTACGGAGTATAACTATAATAAAACTTTAAGTCAAAGTACATGTGTGAATAGTACCAAATTTGCAAATGTTACAACTAATAAAAAAGGGAAGAAGTAGTAAAGTTGCTTTCTTTGCTCTCTAAGGCTATCTTTATCCATGACCACCCCAACCACCCAACCATCCAACCATCTCATTATTTAATTAATTTTTCTCTCCTCCAGCTCATCAATATTCATCACAACCCAACCATCCCAATTTTACATACTTTATCAATAATCATCCAACCATCCAACCACCATATTATATATATAATTATTTTAATTTAGATAATTTTAGATTATGTTGAAATATAAAAAAAAGTATAAAAAATATAAAATATTTATCTTATTTATAAAGAATAAAAATCTAAAATATTAATATATATTTTTTATTTATTTTTATTTTATATAAATTTTAAAATGGGTTAAATATATCAAAATTGATATATTATGTATTTAACAAAAATATAGCAACAGTGGTCTCTATTTGTAGAGAATGAAAAATTATAAAATTTGATATATTTTTTTATTTATTTATATTTTAAAATATAAAAAATATAATGAATTTTAATTTTATTATTTAAAATTTTAGTTAACCAATGACATGGAGACAAGTTTCTCAATCCCATTGGCCAATGAATAAGAGACCAAAGGTCTCACAAGGGTTGATGGTCGACCATGTTGGTAAGACCACTTCCCATTTTTCAATTTTTTTTTTTTTTTTAAATGAGATGGAGGTCTGGTCTCTCATACAAAGATCATAATGTAGCCTTAGACCATCCCTATCCATGATCTTTAATGGGAGACCCAACCTTCCACATCATCATTTATTTATAAGAAAAAAAAATCAATGGTGGTTGGGTTGGGAAGATTGGTCATACCATGAGACCACTTGTTCTCTTTTATTTGACCAATGGGATTGAAACATTTGTCTCAATTTCATTGGTCAAGTGATTTTTTTATTAATTCATATAATAAAATGATTATATCTTTTATCTTTTATGTAAATAAATAAATATAATTTTAAAATATACCAAATTTTATAATTTTTTATTCTCTGCAAATAGAGACCACTATTGATATATTTTGTTAAATACATAATATATCAATTTTGATATATTTAACCTATTTTAAAATTTATAGAAAATAAAAATAAATAAAAATATATTAAAATTTTAGATTTTTTATTTTATAAGTAAGATAAAATATTTTATATTTTTGATACATTAATTTTTTTTATATTGCAAAAATTGTACAAATGAAAATTATATATAATTACTTTAATTTATACCATTTTAAATTATGTTGAAATATAAAAAAAAAATTAATGTCTCAAAAAAATAAATATTTTATCTTATTTATGAAGAATAAAAATCTAAAATATTAATATATGTTTTATTTACTTTTTTATTTTATATAAATTTTAAAATGGGTTAAACATATCAAAATTGATATATTATGTACTCCCTCCGTTTTTTTTTAACTTCACCCATCCTGCACTGCACGCAATCCAATGCACATTTTCAATCATCAATATCTCATATTACATATAAGTAAAAATTATAAAAGTTTGATATTCTAAAACTACATGATTAGACGAATCCAACAAGATCTCACTTGACTATATTTTATCTTATATAACTATATGAAAAATTGAATTAAAGTTACTCAATGAATAGTATCTACTATGCTAATGGAGAACTTAAAAAAAATGGAGGGAGTATTTAATAAAAATATAGCAAGAGTGGTCTCTATTTGTAGAGAATTAAAAATTATAAAATTTGGTATATTTTTTATTTTTTATTATTTTAAAATATAAAAGATATAATAATTTTAATGTTATTGTTTAGAAGTTTTAGTTGACCAATGGGAAGGAGACAAATGTCTTCATCCCATTGGCCAATGGAGAGAGACCCAATGGTCTCACTTGTATTTTGGTCGACCATGGTTGGATTGGTAATGCACATTTATTTATTTTTTCTTCAAAATAGTGATATGGATGTTGGGTCTCCACACCAAAGCTCATGGATAGAGCTACTCTTACGGTCTTATCTTTTATATTTGTGTGATTTTCTATATTCAAAATATTTGACCATCTTTTTTATTTTTCTCACATAGCTGATCCTAACAGTAAAAAAATAAAAATCCTTGGTTGATTAACGTAACAAAACTATTTTAAAACTATTTAAGGCAACAGATTTATTTGAAAGCCCTGATTTATTAGTTATTGGTATTGGTGGTGCTTTTTGTTGACCTTATTTAATTTGCTAAATATATTTTGTTATTTTTACTATAAAATAGGACCAGACTGGTTCTGTTTGGGAATTAGCTTGTAACACCCCCGTTTTCTCCTCTTAAAAATCACAGCGGAAGTTACCAATAGGAAAGCGGGGTTGTTACCGCCACACTTCCAATTAAGCTCGCCTTGACCTTGCCTCGGCTAACTTAATTAAAAGTGCTAAGGCTATTTAAAATAGTTACAAACATTAATTTAAACTATTAACTAAATTTCAAAATATATTTAATTTAGCAAAATATCAGAGTTTAAAATTACAATAACTGCGACCAACTATTAAAACGACAACTACAAGTAAAATATCATTTAAAATAACCACTATAAAAACGATACCGACTCCCCTGCCCGTGCCCGTGATGCTAGTGAGCTTCACAAATATCAAATCCTGAAAAAGTGAGTAAGTAACATTTATCAGCACACCGGCTGAGTAAATAAATTTTTATCCCTTGGACAAAAATAAATAATTAACTACGACTCAACAGTAAATGGCATGTCAAAACAGTTGCAATCATTCAATCCACATGTAGCTCAACTATGATGCCTACACCCGGGGTATCTCATAGGACCTAGCATGCCCTCATAATGACCGAAGTCAAAATATGAGTACACAAGGATGGCCCTACCTTGCGATCTAGAAAATGACTGTGAGACCCTTGGTCAAACACAATCCTGTTCATGGGAATCCCTTGGATAACCCACGAAATATCTCACGAAGATATCCACCTCTGGGGTATATCTCGCATAATAACAATTCAATAATTCACATGCCACACACTGAAATTTCACTTTTCACATGCATGGCCTAGCCCCAAAATTTATTTAAACACATAATTGGGCAATACCTCTGCATAAATAAATTGCATGAATAAACCCTAACATTATTAAAACACGAAGGTATTTAGACATGCAAAAATTTAATCCTACGACAAAAGCCCGTAGAATAAAAATTTACTTACAGTTTCTTCCGTAGACAGCTACTAAAATCTACAGCACCCCCTCCTCTTTACTTTCTCTCTCTCTCTAACACTCTCTTCCTTTTCTCTCTAACACTCTCTTCTTCGTGTATGAAAATTGTTATTGCCTGGTTTATGGCATTCGAATGCGGAGCGGTATCTATAGGGGTTGAGGGGTACGTACATGAATTTTTTTATTTCTAATAGCTATGCTGATTCATCCTATCTAAGATGTAGCTCGTCCTCACTGGGATTTCCATAACCTCCCACGTATTTGCATGGATTGTCAAGCAAGAACACGTATTTCATATGTCCAGCTTCACAGTTAATTAGTTTATCAATTGGATGATCTTCATGTGTAGTACGTATATTTTTAATTATTATCATGTCTTCCTTTCTAAATTTCTAAACTAGTGTTATTATATTTTACTATTCCTAATTTTTTTCGTCAATGCCGTCCTCTACATTATTTCTTTCTTTGTAATTACTTGATTTCATGTACTGTCTATTCTTTAATTTGTTGTACACGTAAATATACATGCCTGTCTTTCCTTTTCATATTTTACATATTACTAGTGTACGGTAATATCATATATTACTATGAAATGAAAAAAAAATCAACACTATGGTCATTATAATTATTTCACTACAAGAAAAAACCCAATTACCGACCCCAATTACCGACCAACAGAGTACGGGTCGGATTTACCGACCCCATTACCGACTCCAAAATGGGGTCGGTAATATTTAGTCGTTATTGGGATCCAGGGCATTCGACAACCAAAACACCGACCACAATAAATATGGTTGGCGTTACCGACCCCATTACCGACCCCAATTGGGGTCTGTGATTTTTTCCCATTTTTTTTTTATTTTTATCATATTACCGACCCCATTACCGACCCCAATTGGGGTCGGTAGTTTTTTTCCATTTTTTTATTTTTATTGTATTAATGATACCATTACCGACACCAATTGGGGGTCGGTAGTTTTTTTTTTCCAATTTTTATTATTTTTTCCTTTTTTATTATTTATTTAATATCTTTATTCAATAATTATTTATTATTTTTATAATTTAATTAATTATTTATTTAAATCGTTTTAATTAATTTTTATTTTATAATTTATTTATTAATTAATTAATTTAATTACAGAATTTTATAACATATTTAATTAATTTTATTTTTAATTTTTACTTCATAGTATTTTTATTAAAAATAAATTTATGTTATGATTTATATATATATTTATTTTTTCTTATTTTTTTCATTATTTTATTATTTATTTTATATTTTATTCAATATATCTTTAATTATTTATATAATTTATTTATTTATTTATTTATTAAATTTAATGATTTATTTAATTAATTTAATATTTAATTTTGACTCATAGTATTTTTATTAAAAAATTATGTTACTATTTACATTAATTTTAATTTTGAATAATTTTATTATTTTAATTAATTCATTGATTTCAATTTTTCTTGATTTAATTATTTTATTTTTTAATTAATTAATAAATTTTTTATTATTTAATTAATTTAATATTTTTATAAAATTTTTAATTTAAATAATATTTATTCATATTGATTTCTGTTTTATTACATTTAATTACTGTTTTAATTAATTTTACCCATTTAATTTAATTTTATATTTTATATAATTAATGAATTATTCTATTTATTTATTTAATTAGTATCAATTTTTATATTAATCTTTAAGTTATTAATTTACACATTTATATATATAAATACTATATATATTTAATAAGTTGCATATGATAACATGAAAAGTTGTGTATCCGGATGGTACGCGCGCGGGTGAGAAACCTTCTTCACCTGGGTTCGAATCCCCTCTTCAGCATTGGGGATGAATTAATATATATGACACGTGGCGGCTTCTCATTGGCGGTGCAAAGGCGTAGCCCAGCCGGTTAAGTTGTGGCTAAGTGAGGCTGAGGTGGTGGGTTCGAGCTCTCCTGAGCACATTTTATCTAATATAAGGGATTTACCGACCCCACATTGTGGTCGGTAATGGGGTCGGTATTTTCTGGACCACAAGGTCCCAGTCCCTAAATTACCGACCCCAATGTGGGGTCGGTAATGGGGTCGGTAATTTCTGGACCACAAGGTCCCAGTCCCTAAATTACCGACCCACATGGGGTCGGTAATGGGGTCGGTAAATCACCGACCACAATCTCCCGTGGTCGGTTTTGGATTACCTACCAATGATTTACCGACCCAGGTTTGGGGTCGGTAATGGGGTCGGTAAGGGTCTAAACGACCCGTAAAACCCTGTTACCGACCCCATTCTGGGGTCGGTAATCCTGACTTTTCTTGTAGTGTTTAGTTAACTAAGCAAGTGAAAATTATTGCTAATGATAATCGTTAGTCCAGATTATAATTTTCTTTTTTTTTTATTTTTTTATTTTTTACTATTACATTTTATAAATCAATTTATTACTATCATACAGTGCTTTTATTAGATCTAACATAGTGGTATTTTAGTAAAAATAAAACTATAAGTCTATTGTAGATTTAATAAAAGTTCAACTATTAACTTGTTTTGGTAAGATATTATAGATCTAATGAGGTTGAATGTATAATTCATGGACTATAAGTCCAATATTACTACTAATGGATTACTGGTAATTTATATTAGTCATAAATTTAACTATACTTAATATAAGGATTGTTATGATACCAAACTAATATTATTGTCAAGCATTTCTTTGTTTGATATCTTACTTTAATAAATATACTTCTCAAATCAACTAATTTATTTTCTATTGGAAAATAATTCATTTCTTCCCAACCAATCTCTATCTTGGAAAATATTAATTTATTTCCCAACTCAATTTAATTTATTATCAACATAGCTAATTTTCGGGGTATTACAATCTACCCTCCTTAAAACAAACTTCGTCCTCGAAGTTTACTCAAATAAACTATTGCAAAAAATAAAAATAATGTCAGCACATAATTAAACTTTTCTTACCTTATTCTCTATAGACAGGGCAATGAGATCTCCTCCCCCACTTGTTTTCACAGCTATGTCCCCATAGCTGGATCTGTCTCAAGAAATAGCTCTGGATACTTGGTTTGCATTTCTGCCTCAGTTTCCCACGTGGCATCATTCTCGTCATGATTTGACCATTGGACCTTTACCATGCGAATGATTTTGCGCCTCGTGACTCGTTCTTTAGTATCTAGGATCTTAACTGGTTTTTCTTCATAAGTAAGATCATCATCTAATTCAATTATCTCTGATGGGATCAATCTCTTAAGGTCATGATGATACTTCTTAAGCTGTGAGATGTGGAATACATCATGAACTCGAGATAACTCTTCGGGTAAGTTTAGTCGATATGCCAATGTACCAACTTTGGCAATGATATCGAATGGTCCAATATAACGGGGGCTTAGCTTACCACGTTTACCAAACCTCATCACTCCTTTCATAGGGGATACTTTTAGTAACACTTTGTCACATATTTCGTATCCTCCTTCTTGTCTTCTTTGGTCGGCATATGTCTTTTGTCGATCTTGGGCGGCTTTCATCTTGAGTTGGACTTTCTCAATAACATGCTTTGTCTCTTCAATGAGTTGCGGTCCAACAGTGATTGGATTCTCTCCCTTAGTCCAACAAAGTGGACTTCGACATTTCCTACCATATAGTGCTTCAAATGGGGCCATTCCAATGCTAGCATGATAGCTATTGTTATAGCTAAATTCAACTAGCGGTAGGTGATTTTCCCAACTCCCTTGAAATTCTAAAGCACAAGCTCTTAACATGTCTTCAAGGGTCTGGATGGTTCTTTCAGTTTGGCCATCGGTTGTTGGGTGAAATGTTGTACTCATTTTTATTTTAGTACCAAAGGCTTCTTGTAACTTAGTCCAGAAATTCGAGACGAATCGACGGTCTCGGTCTGAAACAATGTCTTGAGGAATTCCATGTCTCCGTACTACATTCTCAATATAGGCCTTTGCTAGTTGATCCATACTCCAAGTTTCTTTCATGGGTATGAATATAGCTGCCTTTGTCAATCTATCGACAATGACCCATATCTTATCGTTTCCTTTAGGCGTCTTTGGCAAACCTGAGACGAAGTCCATGGAAATACTATCCCATTTCTATTCTGGAACTTCTAGTGGTTTTACCAATCCAAGGGATTTCTTCCGCTCGGCTTTGACCTTTTGACAGGTCAGACACTTTTCCACGAATTCTGCTACCTCTCTTTTCATTCTAGGCCACCAAAAGATCTTTCGTAAGTCTTTGTACAACTTGTCTCCTCCAGGGTGTACAGAATAAGGAGTTTCGTGGCCTTCTTCGATGATACGTCTCTTGAGGTCCTCGCATGCTTTTGGTATGCACCAACGACCCTTAAATCGGATACTGCCGTCTTCGTGAATTTGAAAGTCTGTAGCTTCACCTTGAGCTATCTTTGCTTTGATTCTTTCCAATTTGACGTCACCGGATTGTCTTTCTCTGATTTCGTCAAAAATGGTTGGCTGGATTGTGATGGCATTGATTCGCTGAGTAGGCGTACCTTGGTATACCAACTCAATGTCAAATCGTGCCAATTCCATATATAACTCGTGCGGTAAGATTCTTGTGTTACCCAGATGTTTTGACTTTCGACTTAGTGCATCAGCCACTTTATTGGCTTTTCCCTCGTGATATGTAATGCCTAAGTCATAGTCCTTCATTAGCTCTAACCACCGCCTCTGGCGCATGTTGAGCTCTTTCTGAGTATAGATATACTTTAGACTTTTATGGTCTGTGTATATCTGACACTTTCGTCCGTACAAGTAATGTCTCAATATCTTTAAAGCAAAGACGACTGCAGCTAGCTTCAGGTCATGAGTTGGATAATTTTCCTCGTTTGCCTTAGCCGTCGAGATGCATAAGCTATAACTTTTCCTTTTTGCATTAACACGCATCCCAACCCAAATTTGGAAGCATCACTATAAATTTCAAAATCGTCTTTCTCATTAGGTAAGGTTAGAACTGGTGCTGTGGTTAGTTTTTCCTTTAATGTTTGGAATGCAGCTTCGCATTCAGGTGTCCATATAACCTTTGATCCCTTCTTCAAATTTTGTGTTAGTGGTCTCGCAATTTTTGAGAAATCCTTGACAAATCTTCTGTAGTAGCCTGCCAAACCAAGAAAACTTCTTATCTCTGTTTGAGAGGTCGGTACAGGCCAATCCTATACTGCGGCTACTTTAGCAGGGTCAACTGATATTCCATCGGCAGAGACGATGTGACCGAGGAATGCAACTGTGTTGAGCCAAAAGTCGCACTTAGACAACTTGGCATACAGTTGATGGCTTCTTAATATTTGCAGGACTTGGTGTAGATGTTGTTTGTGTTCTTCCTCATTCTTGGAGTAAACCAATATATCATCAATGAACACAACTACACATTTGTCCAATAATTTTCGGAAAACATTATTCATCAGAGCCATGAATACTGCTGGAGCGTTGGTCAAACCAAACGACATCACAGTAAACTCATAATGACCATACCGTGTTCTAAATGCCGTCTTTGGGATATCCTGCTCAGCTATCCTAAGCTGATGATATCCAGACCTCAAATCAATCTTCGAAAAGACTCTGGCTCCTTTGAGTTGGTCGAACAAGTCATCAATTCGTGGTAACGGGTATTTATTCTTAACCGTTACTTGATTGAGGCCTCTGTAATCAACACAAAGTCTCATTCCACCATCCTTCTTTCGTACAAATAGTACAGGTGCTCCCCACGGCGATGTACTAGGACGAATGTATCCTTTCTCTAGAAGGTCTTCGAGTTGTTCTTTCAACTCCTTCGTCTCAGCTGGTGCCATCCGGTATGGAGCTTTGGATATGGGTTCCGTACCTGGAACTAAGTCAATCGTGAATTCTATCTCACGTTCAGGTGGCATTCCTGAAATATCTGTAGGAAATACATCCGGATATTCTTTTACTACTGGAATATCGTTTAGATCCATCTCTTCTGCTTGCAAATTATGGACATAGCAAAGATAAAGGGGATTCCCTTTTCTTACTAATGTTGCCAATTGCATTGCTGAAACCACCTTCGTTGTCGGTCCTTTGGGCTCCATATAATACGAAATTCGTTGTTTATCGGGTCCATACATTGTTACCTTCTGTTGGGCACACTTAATGGTGGCTTGATATTTTGTGAGCCAATCCATTCCCAAGATAACATCAAAATCTCGTAGCTCGAAGTCAATGAGATCGGCAGGGAATTTAACTTCGCAAATACGGATAGGAACTTTCTCATAACGTGTTGAGCAATTAATAACTGCTCCGTTGGGTAAAGAGATTCCTAATCCTATTTCCTGGGGTTTATCGAGTCCCAACTCGGGCAATTTTCTACGAGATATGAATGAACAGGTAGCTCCAGAATCAAACAAAGTACGAACTTTAGAAGTTTTAATTTCAAAAGTACCTTCAACCAGGTCACCAACTTCTTGAAGATCAGCTTGGCTGACTACGTTTAACCTTCCTTGGTTGGGTCTGCCCTGGTTTTGTGGAGCTCTATTGTTTACTCCTGGATTTGTTGGGAAAGTTGGGCGTTGTCCTTGATTTCCTTGTTGGTTTTGAGGCCTTCGCAATTCTGGGCAATAATCCTCTTTTCGCAAGTCAGGCCGAAGTCTGTTAGGATCAAGCCTCAGGCGACAGTTTCTGGCCCTGTGACCTGTCATGCCACAACGGTAACACTCTTCACCTTGTGGACACTGACGAGTTGCATGCCTCTTGCTGCATCGGTTACATGGAGTGGGTACCGGCTCCCTATACTGGTTTGGATAGGGGAACCTGCTCCTATTGTTCTGCTGAAAATCTCTCCTTTCTTTGTTATCTCTAGCTTCCTCAAATTTTCGTTTTCCTTTATTCTGGGGGACCTGTCTTGAACTTTCTCCTTTGTGTTCTGATCCTTCGACCTTTTCAACGGTCATAGCTCGATCGTAAGCTTTTTGTAAACTTGTAAATTGCTTCCCGCCAAATGCCTTTCGAATGTACTTGTTTAGTCCAAGCACAAACTTCTGGGCCTTAGTCTGATCTGTTGCTACCAAGTCTGGAGCAAATCTCAAGAGCTCAGTAAACTTAGCATAGTATTCTTGCACAGACCGACTACCCTGTTGAAGAGTAACAAACTCTTCATACTTGGAATTTTTAAGGCTGAGTGGATAAAATCGTTCTCTCAGACTCTTTTGAAATTCTTCCCAAGTAATCTGGCGATCTTCTTGTGACCTCCACCAAGTATTTGCTATTCCGGTCAGGAAGAAAGTAGCTACTCCCACCTTACGCTCTTCGGGGCATTCTACTGCCTCGAGTAGCTTTTCGAGTGATTCAATCCACCCTTCTAATTTGGCTGGGTCCTCTTGTCCGTTATATCGAGGAGGTTGAAATTTATTAACCGCCTCAATATAATCCCCTTGTGTTTCTGCATGATGTTCTCCTCCTTCAGCTTGCTTCTGAACAACTGCTCCAAGAGTGAGTAATAGTTGTTCTATCTGTTGTTGGCGGTCGTTGTTATCGGCCATGTTAGTGCTAATCCCCTTCTTCCTATGAAACATCAGTTAGTTAATCAGTTAATTGCTTTTGTTAGTCAATATAAACAAATAATACTAGTGTTCTTTTATAAAATAACAAGAGTACACTTCAAAACTACCAGTCAAATATTTCTAACTTGTCGAGACTGGTATACAAGTATAAATTAAGCTAATATATTATTTTTGGACGTGTCCTCTCTAATTTTGAATGTTCTTCGTGTAACAATCCTTGTACTTATGCCACTTCCTTCCACAACGGAAGCACTCTCCTTTGCCGGGGCAACGCCAAGTTAGGTGTGGCCTCCCACATTCCGTACTAGGTGGCGGCACGGGGAGTCCTACGGGATTGTTTTCTACATCTCTCAAACGTATTAGTAGTCCGCCCTTCATAGTATGAGAGCATGGCTTTCAAATCTTTTATTTCTTGATCTTTCTGAAAAATTTCTTTCTGATTCCATGACATAAAATCCCTTTCTAGTAGCAGTTCACTCTTAAGGCTTCTAATTTCAGCTTCCATCTAATCTTTCTCGTCTAACATTTTATTTATTTCCCAATTGTTCATCTGCAAGGGACCTTTTTAGAAAATATGACAAATAATAATAATCCTTTTAATATTCTTATGAAATACTTATGCGAATAAAAAGATAGATTATATTTCTTAAAAGATACACACCAAAATTGTCGACAATTTCATTAACTAGCCGAAGGCGACATATGTTAATACAAATTTAAAAATTTATACATACAAAATAGTCTAATATACTAGTGAGTTTCTAAGATATCTAATATTTCCAAGCTGTTACTATCTTGGTGTGGCATTCCCTAGCGACATGCCCAATCTTTCCGCATCGAAAACACTCCCCAGGTTCAGGGCATCGCCAAATGAGATGTTGTTGGCCGCATTCTCCACATCGTGGTGGAAGAAGCTTTCCAGGAAATCCTTTACGAATCAATCCCTCATTCTTTCCTCGTAAAGAACTAATCATCTCCTCATGTTTGACAGCCAGGCCTTCTAGGTATAAAACTCTATCTTTCAGCCTTTTTATCTCTTCTTCTTTTTGTATTACCTCTTCTTGGGCTCCTTTCGCAAAATACTGCTCTAGGATTATAGTCTCCCTTAACTTCCTTATCTCAGATTGCATCTGAGATTTTTCGTCAAATGTTTTGGTTCCTGAACTACTCATCTGCATATAGGATTCAAATACTTGATTAAAATAACTTTCAAAATATAATAGTTATATAGTTAACTTTAAAAAAAAAATAAAAAAGACATTAAGTAAAAAACTTGATAAGCACTTCTGCTAAAAAAAAAAAATTTTTTGTATAAATATCATTTATAAGTAACAAGACAAGTTACATTTTTTTTTATAAAATAAATTTCTTAAATTGAGTATACCTAAAAAACTCAAACTATCTTTATAACTTTTGAAATCATAATCGTATTAATTAACTACTTTTATTTCAATACCTAATGATATATCTTTTATACAACTGTGAAATAAAATAGAAACTATACCAAATAAGCCGAGAAAATTTCATTTTACTTTTATATAAACTTGGATACAACGGTTCAAAATTTCCAAGTTAAAACAGATACACACATATATAGCGTTTAGTCTATACTATACTAGACTATACTATACTAGACTAGACTAGACTATATTATACTAGACTATACTACATAGCATCCAGTCTAAGGTGAACTCCACATCATGGGCTGGCTGGATGGTACTCCGGAGAGCGGCTACGTTCACGGACTGGACTCGTCTTTTCTTCCTCCTCTGGGTCTTCGGAATCTTCAATGCGCTGAGGACGGGATGAGGATCCTGGGTCACTCCTACGAGCAACTGCTCTGCGGCCTCTCCAGTACAGCAGGTCAGCTTGTCTACGTATGATTCCTTTCTGTCGCTCTATAGTCGCTAGATTACGACTATTCTCTTCTTGACTATCTTTCAGTTCCTCCTTCACGTCCTCCAACTCTTCCTTTACGTCTTCCAACTCCTCCTTTACGTCCACCAATTCTTCCGTTTTCTCCGTGTAAAGGGCGTCGAACTCATCCCGTTGCTCTTCGGCTGAAACTCTCATCTCGTGTTCTTCATTATATTTGTTTTCACTTTCCGCCTCCTCTTCTAGATGTTTTGTAAGTTCCGTAATTAATAAGTCTTTTAAATGTTCAGCTCGAGTATGCTCCCGTTCACATGTTCTTACTAGCTCACGGACTAGGTCCGGGACTACTTCCATCATTCTAGCGTTAAAGTTATTTCCAGCCATCTAATCAAACAATATTATCATAAGCATAATGCAATTATTAAGCATAAATAACAATAAGGGCTGTGCCTAATGCAAGTGCATCGTGTCCCTTCCCAAAAACTTTAACTCCAAAAATTTATTTTGACTTTAAAGAAATTTTGACACAAAAATATTTTGACTCACGCTCTGATACCAACTTGTAACACCCCCGTTTTCTCCTCTTAAAAATCACAGCGGAAGTTACCAATAGGAAAGCGGGGTTGTTACCGCCACACTTCCAATTAAGCTCGCCTTGACCTTGCCTCGGCTAACTTAATTAAAAGTGCTAAGGCTATTTAAAATAGTTACAAACATTAATTTAAACTATTAACTAAATTTCAAAATATATTTAATTTAGCAAAATATCAGAGTTTAAAATTACAATAACTGCGACCAACTATTAAAACGACAACTACAAGTAAAATATCATTTAAAATAACCACTATAAAAACGATACCGACTCCCCTGCCCGTGCCCGTGATGCTAGTGAGCTTCACAAATATCAAATCCTGAAAAAGTGAGTAAGTAACATTTATCAGCACACCGGCTGAGTAAATAAATTTTTATCCCTTGGACAAAAATAAATAATTAACTACGACTCAACAGTAAATGGCATGTCAAAACAGTTGCAATCATTCAATCCACATGTAGCTCAACTATGATGCCTACACCCGGGGTATCTCATAGGACCTAGCATGCCCTCATAATGACCGAAGTCAAAATATGAGTACACAAGGATGGCCCTACCTTGCGATCTAGAAAATGACTGTGAGACCCTTGGTCAAACACAATCCTGTTCATGGGAATCCCTTGGATAACCCACGAAATATCTCACGAAGATATCCACCTCTGGGGTATATCTCGCATAATAACAATTCAATAATTCACATGCCACACACTGAAATTTCACTTTTCACATGCATGGCCTAGCCCCAAAATTTATTTAAACACATAATTGGGCAATACCTCTGCATAAATAAATTGCATGAATAAACCCTAACATTATTAAAACACGAAGGTATTTAGACATGCAAAAATTTAATCCTACGACAAAAGCCCGTAGAATAAAAATTTACTTACAGTTTCTTCCGCAGACAGCTACTAAAATCTACAGCACTCCCTCCTCTTTACTTTCTCTCTCTCTAACACTCTCTTCCTTTTCTCTCTAACACTCTCTTCTTCGTGTATGAAAATTGTTATTGCCTGGTTTATGGCATTCGAATGCGGAGCGGTATTTATAGGGGTTGAGGGGTACGTACATGAATTTTTTTATTTCTAATAGCTATGCTGATTCATCCTATCTAAGATGTAGCTCGTCCTCACTGGGATTTCCATAACCTCCCACGTATTTGCATGGATTGTCAAGCAAGAACACGTATTTCATATGTCCAGCTTCACAGTTAATTAGTTTATCAATTGGATGATCTTCATGTGTAGTACGTATATTTTTAATTATTATCATGTCTTCCTTTCTAAATTTCTAAACTAGTGTTATTATATTTTACTATTCCTAATTTTTTTCGTCAATGCCGTCCTCTACATTATTTCTTTCTTTGTAATTACTTGATTTCATGTACTGTCTATTCTTTAATTTGTTGTACACGTAAATATACATGCCTGTCTTTCCTTTTCATATTTTACATATTACTAGTGTACGGTAATATCATATATTACTATGAAATGAAAAAAAAAATCAACACTATGGTCATTATAATTATTTAGTTAACTAAGCAAGTGAAAATTATTGCTAATGATAATCGTTAGTCCAGATTATAATTTTCTTTTTTTTTTTTTTATTTTTTTATTTTTTACTATTACATTTTATAAATCAATTTATTACTATCATACAGTGCTTTTATTAGATCTAACATAGTGGTATTTTAGTAAAAATAAAACTATAAGTCTATTGTAGATTTAATAAAAGTTCAACTATTAACTTGTTTTGGTAAGATATTATAGATCTAATGAGGTTGAATGTATAATTCATGGACTATAAGTCCAATATTACTACTAATGGATTACTGGTAATTTATATTAGTCATAAATTTAACTATACTTAATATAAGGATTGTTATGATACCAAACTAATATTATTGTCAAGCATTTCTTTGTTTGATATCTTACTTTAATAAATATACTTCTCAAATCAACTAATTTATTTTCTATTGGAAAATAATTCATTTCTTCCCAACCAATCTCTATCTTGGAAAATATTAATTTATTTCCCAACTCAATTTAATTTATTATCAACATAGCTAATTTTCGGGGTATTACATAGCTGTTAGCTGCTAACTGGCCCTGTGAGTAATAATTAGTTAAAATTAGCTGTTTGACAATTTCGAGACTAACTTTTTGTTTAAAATAAGCTAAAATCTAAAATGTTGCTATTTGCAGTGGTTTCAAAAAGAGCTGATTGAATAATGTTTTAAGTTATTTTATTTTTTTAAATAAGTTATTTTTGACATGTTTGGGAGTGAGCAGATACGCTAGCAGATAGCGGATCTGAGAGAGCGAACTGTGAGGCAATTTGCTCTTTGAATCCGCTATCTGCTAGCGGATCCGCTCACTCCCAAACATCCCATTTATCTCATATAGAGTATGTTTGGTAGCAAACAAATTTGGTAGCATATAGCATATTGGAAGATCATATCCTCTCACAGTTCTCTCTCCGAATTTGCTATCTGTTAGCGGATCTGCTGACTCCCAAACATCCTCATAATGAGACAAATTAGTTGATTGGATTAGCTGTTTTCCCAAAAAGGGCCAGTCTTGTAGCCTCTAGTTATTGAAGAAAGGTCGATGGCTCTGCAGCTGCTGTTGGAACTATCAAGAAGCGCTCATGTTAGGAACCACATTGGGAGTGTGCAGGGCTGCATACTTCTGCTTGTTACTTTAGCACGCAGCGATGATGCTCAGGCTTCACAATATACACATGATGTTTTATATAATCTTTCTTTCCTTTATCAGAATGTTATCCAGATGACAAATGCAAAATTCTTCAAACCTTTGTTGCACCGGCTTTCTGAAGCTATAGCATCAACCTGGTCTTGCTACCTGCTCAACAAACAAACACATTTTATTCAAAAACCTTCAATTGTTTTTTTTTTTCGCTAAACAACCTATACAGTCTAGAGAAAATAAAAAAGAAAAAAGAAACAAGACCGCTTCTAGCAACGTGGGAACCTTCAATTGTTAAACCAATGTGTGAATTATTTAATCAATGAGTGTTAGTGTTGATGGATTGATTTTATCGGGCCTGCCAGCATGCAGATTGCCATGGCAAATACCTTGGCCAATCTCAAGTTAACTGATCGCAATAGGATGTGTCTTTCTAGAGATGGGGCACTTAGATCACTTCTTGAGATGCTCAAACATGACAATGTAGAGATGAAGACGACAGTTGTTAAATCCTTACAAAACCTCTCAGGAATTGCACCGAATGGCCTCCATTTGATTGAAGAAGGAGCTAAAGATCCCTTGTTTGAACTCATCTTTTGTCCCACCTTACCCAAATTGCATGAACAATTTCGCAAAAACTATAATGCACTTAGCTATGTCTACAACCTCCCTTAAGCTATGAGTGATCATAATATGGTTCGGACTGTAAAATCAAACCGGGCCAAACCGTAATTTTATGATTTAAAAAATCATGATTAGATTAGTGTTATAAACCATAAATCAGAAGATTTCAAAAAATAAAATAAAATACGGTTTTTAAACCATAAACCGTATATATTTATATATAGTATTTACTCCCCCCGTCCCATTCCAAATGTCCTACTTACTATTTTTGGATGTCCCATTATAAATGTCTTCTTTCTATAAATAGAAAAAATTTTCCCCTCCAACAACTATGTGGACCCATCATATACTCACAAACCAACTCTACCTTAATTCCCGTGCCCAACAGTAACAAGACACTTGGAGTGGGACGGAGGGAGCAATATTTTTTAAATATATATTACTCTATATATTTATAATTTTAAAATTAATAAATAAATCGAATTCAAAGACATGATGATCAAATTTAAAGTTAAGCTCAAATTTTGAAGGACATATGTCCATGACTTAAAAAAATTCAAAGTCCAATTCTCAACCCTAAATATTATTTATATTTGAGATTCCTTCGAACTCCTTTGTTTTGGTTTGAAAAATTTTAAAAGCGTAAAATTACGGTTTGATTTGATTTAGCTATAAACTGATGAAAACCGGATCGTAATCACCCCTACCTGAAGCACATGCGGAACATATTTCGCTTCTGGAAACGACGAAGAAATTTTCAAACTTTTTTCTCTTATTTCATATGCTGCAACTGGTTTGCAAGAAATACTTCTCCTCATTTTCATTTCCCTCTGCAAATCGCCTTCTGAGCCTCACTTCAGGAATTACTTGAGACAGGTAAATATTCGATATCCTATCTTCAAATTAAGAAAATAAGTTATATGGCAGTTCATATATATGCTGAGTAAAATGTAGTTTTGAATATATCATTCTGTCTTGTTGTAGATCTATGTTGTTAAAGTGTTGATCCAGTTATGTGAATTTTATGAGCTTATTGTAAGGCTGTCAAATTATTCTTTTTTTTTTTTTAGTAGCCATTGAAGGCCAAGATGGTGATTACCAAACTTTTCCGAATCATATTTAAGAAATGCATCACCATCTTGGTTAAAATCACCAACACTTCTGACAATGAAGAGGAGATATCTTGGTTAAAATCATCAACACTTCTGACAATAAAGAGGAGATATCTGCCACCACGGGTATAAAAGCTCACTTTCCTGATAGTGCTGGTATTTCTGTGTATCTTTTAGAATCCGGGGCACTAAAAGTCATCCTCAATTGCCTCACTTTCAAAAATGCATATGCTTCTGTTAACCCAATAAAAAATATATTAAGGCCCATCCATTTATGGTCTCATTGCTCGGCCCAGTCCGTGAAGATATATCCAGAAGAGAATGGACTGAAAGAGAGGCGCATCTTTAAGTCAGTAGGGTGAGAGGCCTCATACAAGAAAAATGAACAAGGAAGATATCAACATGATGCGTCATTTAATGAAACAAATCAAGGCGAGGCACCACCCAATGAAACAAATCAAGACGAGGCACCACCAAATGAAGAAAATCAGGTGGAGCGTTCATGGGCCTGAAGGAACCCTAGGTTCCCCACCCCTATATAAATGTAATGTGCCACAGGAGGGCGAACACCCTCAAGACTCTCAAGAGAGCCGCATTTACTTATATTAATTTCCTGCAATTATTTACTGTTTTCTGTTTCTTTCAATTCATTTACTGCTTTCATTTAATTCTTGTACTTCGCTTTTCTATTTTTCCTGTAATCTTTCCCCAAGTTCATCAATAAAAGAGAGATTATATTTCTCCAAGATTTCACTGTTAAAAAATTGGCATGCCCAGTGGGACACGATTTGAGACCATATCCGCTTCAAGGAGTGTATGTGTCTTAGATTCGGAAGAGTTATTGTTGATCTGACACAGAAGTTTGAAGATATGTCCCTACAAGACAAGACAATCAAGCGAACATCGGAAGAGGACGCCGTTGAAACGGCAAACAACACTCAACCGCAACAAGGGATAATGCAGATCCCTACTCTGTCTGAACAAATGCGGCTGTCGATGACTGAATCGATGGCCGAATTCATGCCTTTGCTCACAAGGCACCTAATGGATGTTCTGCGGCTTGCCATGGCCGACCAAACTGACCGAATATGCGGTTCCTTGCGCGACGGAGGTGTCCCTGCAAATAATGCTACTATGCCGCCATGCACTCCATACCCGGGACCATCAGGAGGCCAACAGCGGATTTGTGGAAACACTTGGCCATCTGCCACTCCAGGAGTCCGGAAGCGTGCCCAGTATGTTCCCATACTCGTACCAGACTGCTCATGCCTTTGCTCCTGCAGCACCCAGCATGCCGAATTTGGGTTACACGGCACCTCCCGTGCCGGTTTATGCTCCATCAAGCCCATTGTTGGCAACCAGCGCTACACCAGGCTGCATGACGGCCGGATCTAGCATGGCGCCACGACAGGCGGCACCTCATATGTCGAACATCCCAACCACACCTTATGTGCGCGACATCTCTAAACTGTGGATGGATGCCACCAACCCTAGGGGGCAGGCGCCACAACCATGCGGAGTGGCAGCGGTACCCATGGCCCCAACCACCATACCTGCTCTTGCCACCATTAGAGGACAGACACCACAACCTTGTGGAGTGCCCGCTGCACCTGTTGCTCAGGCCACCATTCCTCCTCGTGCCGCCATGCCTCCTACTCAGGCACCAGTGATCTCACCGGAGTTGCTCGCAGATATGATGCAACAGCACTTTGGGATTCAGCTAAAGCCGATGTTGCGGCCTACGTACTGGAAGCCATATCCGGACTGGGTAGACACTATGCAGCCCTACCCAAGGGGTTTTAAGATGCCCGAATTCACCTCTTTTTCAGGAGATGATGGCAAGTCTACAGTGGAGCATGTGGGAAGGTTCATTGCTCAGTGCGGGGAAGCAGCGGCCAATGATTGGCTGAAATTAAGACTGTTCAGCTCATCCCTCACCGGACCGGCCTTCGCATGGTTTGCCTCCTTGCGGCCTAACTCGATTTAGAATTGGGCTGACCTTGAACGTGTATTCCATGATAAGTTCTACACTCCACTATCACAGGTAAGCCTTGCAGACCTTACTAATGCCAAACAGTATGCCGATGAGGCGGCAAATACTTTTATTAGTAGACTACAACGGTTGAAAGACCGATGTTCCATAGCAATCCCGGAAAGGGAAATAGCCAATATTGCAGTGGCTAATATGTTGCCGAGACTAAAGGAACATTTAATTGTACAGGACGCAACTGATCTTGCCCAGCTGGTTGAGAGAGCGGCCCGGTTGGAAAAATTCCTGGAGGGACAGGAAGAGAGACGTCCTACGCGTCGAGTTCACTTCGAGGAGGTGAGATTCAGCGACGAAGAGGATGAACCGGTGGAAATGGCTGTTGCGGAGCTGGTCCAGACAGTCAAGCCATGTTCTACTTGTGCGACTCTCAAGCTGCAAAAAAAAAGCCAAATATAAACCCGATGAGGATCTATTTGATATGAGCAGAGCGGACCAAGTGTTCGATGCCTTGCTCAAGGATTGTGATTAAGCTGCCTGAGGGGCAGAAGTTACCAGCGGCTGAAGAGATTCGAGGCCGAGCATTTTGTAAGTGGCATAACTCATACACTCATAGTATTACTAAATGCCGGAGTTTTAGAACTGCCATACAGAATAAAATTAAAGAGTGACGCTTAAAAATTGCAGGTATGAAAGTGGATATAGATCCGTTCCCACAACTTCATATTGGTGCTTCTGGGTTCATTCCAAACCCGGATGATGGCGGCTCTAATAGCCGGGTAGATCAAGAAGGGGAACGTGTTGAAATCGATGAACAAGATGATGACTTGTTATCGGATGAGTCTGATACTGAAAAAGAGAATGAGCTGTATAGCAAATAGCCCAGGTTTAAAAACATGTCTAAGGAGGATTTTAAGAATGTTCTCTAGGCTGAAGAGAAGGAACATTAAAGGAAGAAGAACCCTCCATTAAGGATTGAGATCCCAAAACCTGCTCTGGAGATCCATGACAACGGAAGGCACCAACCAGTTACTCAGGATTACAGACAAGGAGTGGAAGTGGTGCCAACTTTAATGAGGCGTCCAGAACATCCTGCTGAGACTGATAGATGGATGAGAAATCGGGCATGAAGCAAGGTTACTCAAAAGAAGCCGCCACCTATGACCAAGAGTCAGTATAGATGGGCTCAGAGAAGATATGCCGAGGAAATGCGGCAATGGGAAGCCCAGATTCATAAGTTGGAATCTTCTAAGCCTCGAAAACCAATACAACCAACTTGCTTCAGATCTCAAGGGGATACCTCCGAACAGCGGATGCCTATCCACGAAAGGCTACAACATCCGGATGGGAGACCTATGTTCAGGAAGCCTAGTTCCCCCATACCACCTCGAAAGCCGGTGCATGAGCGGCTTAGAGATGATAGGAGAAGGTCACATGAGGCCTTGAGGAGGCCACATTCACCATCACCTCCTTCCAGGAGGCCACATCCACCATCACCTCCCTCCAGGAGGCCACATCCACCATCACCTCCTTCCAAGAGGCAACGTCCACCATCACCTCCCACCAGGAGGCCAGTGCGGGAAAGACTGCAATGTGCAGAACGACAGCAACCGGCGCCTCTGCCTAAAGCCACGGAACCTGGGCCTCCTCAGACAAGGACTCAGCCGGCAACTTCCAAAGATAAAGGCAAAGAGGTCGCCTTGGCTGAGTCAAGCAGAGGAAAAAACGCAAGTAAATCTTGGGCGGATAAATTCATGGAAAAATTGAATAGCATGGGTGATCCGGGTACAACCAGTATGAGAGAAATGGCTATGATGAAGGTTCTTACCAGGTTCTTTGCTTACATAGCAGCCTACCAGGCTGGTGAATTGGGAAGTGAACCTGACAGCTACGAGGGGTTCATGACTTATTGCAGAACTCTTGATGAGAAAGCAGAAGTGCAGTCTGAGTTTCAACCAACCAATGAGGTTGCACAAGTGAACTTTGGTGCAGTCACTCCCGAAGATGTGAAAGCTGCCATGGAAGCTAACCAAGAGAAGCCTAAAGTCGGAATAAGCGTTGTAGGTATCATGACCGAAGATCTCGACATGTAGACAACATGGAACTCGATGAGGAGACCAACTTGGATGATGAGGAGACTAACTTTGATGATGCTTTCTGGGTTGGCCTAGAAGATGAACTTAAGGAAGCAGGGTATGAGTATGGACAAGAAGAAGAACTAACAGACCCTGCCGTGCTAATGCAAGTGGTGGGACTGGCGACAGATGAGGAAATCAACGATGTTGAATCGGAAGAATGGGATAAAGAAGAACCATCATTTGCTAGACTCATTGAAGAGATGGATGAAATGATAGCATAACTTTCCCATCCGACCAGGAGCCTCCTTGAGGAGTTAGGTGGACAGTCTGCTCAAGGGCCAGTGTTTCCACAGTTTGCCAAACCGGAAGCATCTCAGACTAGGCAATTGAAGCCTTTGTAAAGCCAATATTGACGGGCGTCCCGTGAACAGGGTGTTCGTTGACAATGAGGCAGCGGCAAATGTGATGCCGATGTCAACTTTGAGGAAGATCAGTAAGAGTGAGAAGGATCTCATCCCCACCAGGGTCAGGATGTGCAGCTTTGTGGGAGAAGCGACTCAACCGGCAGGGTTCATAACGGCGGACGTCACTGTGGGGTCTAAAACTATCAAAGCAGCTTTCTTAGTGGTAAAGTCAAAAACTTGCTACTCGGCATTACTGGGACGCGATTGGATTCACATGGCGCAGTGTGTGCCATCTACCTTACACCAACAGTTGCTTATCTGGAATGACAATCAAATAGAGTTTGTGGAAGCAGATCCCCAACCCTTCATAGGACACGACCGCAACAGCGATGAGGTGGTCTTTTACTTGGAAGATATCCATCCTGCGTCTGCTTTAATTGGGGTGGATGTGGACCTAGAATCCATCGAATTTACTTCCAGCAGCTTCAAGCTACATCCTGACAGCCGACAAGAGCCCTCAGGCTCCACATGATGAGTAGCCAGGACATCTACAATGACTTGCTACAGCGGCTCGCCACCACTGAAATGATGATGGGTGCCGGAGACAAGTCCAAGAACCTGACTGATAAAAGGCCATCTAAGTGGCCATCCCCTGTGAAGCAGACATTGCCTAGTCCGGAAGCCAAGAAACCACTTGTGGACATCAACCTCAGAACGGATACAGAGCCGAAACTCACCAAGATAAGCGCTTCATTGCCCGAAGGGGAGCAGCACCAACTAGTGGAGTTGATTCAGAAGTACAAAGATTGTTTTGCGTGGCAGTACACTGATATGCCAGGACTCTCAAGAGAACTCATGGAGCACAAGCTGCTGACTCACCCTAAGTTCAGACCTCACAAGCAACCGCCTAGACGGTTTGATCCAGACACCATCCCAAAAATAAAGGCCGAGATTGAGGAGCTTATTAGAGCAGGTTACATTAGAACTTGTCATTATGTGGAATGGCGTGCAAATATTGTACCTGTTGTAAAGAAGAACAGTCAATTAAGAGTCTGTATAGACTTTAGAGTTTAAACATGGCGACACCCAATGATGAATATGCAATGCCTATGGCCGATATGCTTGTTGATGCGGCCGCCGGCTATAAATCTTTATCATTAATAGTTGGTTATTCTGGATACAATCATATCTTTATTGCTGAATCTGATATATATAAAATTGCTTTTCGTTGCCCGGGGCCTGTCGGCATCTTCGAATGGGTAGTCATGCCTTTTGGCTTGAAGAATGCCGGAGCAACATACCAAAGGGCCATGAACATGATTTTTCATGATTTAATTGGCCACACGCTTGAAGTTTACATTGATGACATCGTAGTCCAATCGTGTGAATTTGGCCAACACTTGGCCCATCTTGAGGATGCCTTCATCCGAATGAGGCAACATGGATTGAAAATCAGTCCAGCTAAGTGCGCCTTCGGAGTGGCGGCAAGGAAATTCTTAGGTTTCCTGGTGCATGAGAGGGGCATCGAGGTGGATCAAAACAGGGCAAAGGCCATCTTGGAAGCCCGCGCACCATCCAATCTCAAGGAGCTACAATCACTGATCGGCAAAATTAATTTCTTAAGCTGATTCATTGCTAATGTTGCAGGGAAGATGAAGGTGTTCACTACCTTGCTTAAAGGAAGGAAGAACGAGACATTTCTGTGGATGGCTGAGCATTAAGCGTCCTTCGAAGAAATAAAGAGGGCGTTGAGCAACCCTCCCGTGCTAGTACCGCCAAGACCTGGAGTGCCTCTGAAGCTATACGTGTCAGCCGCCGAAGAATCCATCGGGTGCTTACTTGCACAAGATGATGAGAGCGGCAGGGAAAGGGCTATCTACTACCTTAGCAAGACTCTACAAGCGCCGGAGGTGAGATACACTGCACTAGAGAAATTATGTTACGCTCTAGTACACTCCTGCAGTAAATTAGAACATTATATGCTGCCAAGGACGGTCCAAGTGGTAGCTCCCTTCGATTTGGTGAGGACACTTTTGCATAAGCCAGTATTGAAGGGTCGCCAGGCTAAATGGACTATGAAGATCAGTTCCTTTACTCTTGTACACGTTCATCAGAAAGCAATCAAGGGACAAGCTTTAGCTGATTTCCTAGCTCAACATCCCTCGTTGATGGTGCCGGAGGATGCCAGAGAGGCATCATTCATAGGATTCAAACCTTGGGAATGACCTTTGATGGATCGTGTGCAAGCAACGGCTCGGGAGCCGGTATTACGATCACTAACCCTCTGGGGCAGCATTGGAAGCTTGCTTGGGAACTGGAGCCGGGCACCACCAACAATCAACTGGAATATGAAGCTTTGATATTCGGCCTGGAGACAGCGCTGCTCAAGGGTGCAAAATCCATTACAATTTTTGGAGACTCCCAAGTTATAATGAAGCAACTAACAGGAGAATATGAATGCAAGAGTCCAAGGCTCAGTAAGTGCTATGAGACAGCAATAGAACTACTGGGCAAGTTTTCGGACGCTACCATCACCCACGTACCTAGAAGTCAAAATCAAGATGCCAACGAAGCTGCTCAACTTGCTTCAGGCTGGCAAACGGGTCGCCCTAGGGGGGCACCATGCATCGCCGCCATCACAAATGAATCTGAAAACCAACAAGAAGTCCAACCTCAAAATTCAAATGATGATTAGAGGACTGGAATTACACGATACCTCGAAGACCCATCGTCTGGATGAGATAGCTCGCTAAAGGTCAAAGCTTTGCGGTACACACTGATCGATGGCGAATTATTTTGAAGGGCGGTTGATGGATTGCTGCTTAAATGCGTAGGTCCCGAAGAAGCTAAGCTGGTGATGGGAGAAGTCCATGAAGGGATATGCGGCTCTCATCGGGCAATTCATCGCCATAGGTATTTCTGGCCAACCATCATGGAAGGCTGCATCATCTATGCTCGAGGTTGCGAGGCTTGCCAGAAACATGGGCCAATTCAAAGAGTACCGGCGGAAGAGTTACACACAGTCAACAAGCCTTGGCCATTCCGTGGCTGGGGGATGGACATCATTGGAAAAATTCATCCGCCATCGTCTAAAAATCACGCATTCATACTAGTGGCCACTGATTACTTCACCAAATGGGTAGAAGCATGGCCAATGAGGAAGATCGACCAAAACGATGTAATTAAGTTTGTGACTGAGCTCATACATCGATTTGAAATTCTCCAAACAATCACTACTGATCAAGGTACGGTGTTCACTGGTGAAAAGTTTTTAGCTTTTGCTAAATAATTCTGGATTCGCATATACCCCCACTCCATACTACCCCCAAGCAAACGGTCAAGCTGAGGCCACTAATAAGATCTTGATAGGTATGATCAAGAAGACAGTAGGCGAGAAACTAAGAAAGTGGCACGAGGCTTTGTCAGAGGTCCTATGGGCTTACGGAAATTCTGAATCTGCAGCCACTGGATTCACACCATACTACCTGACATATGGTCATGACGTTGTTCTACATTTAGAGATCACAGTCCCTTCTCTAAGAGTGGCCCAACAACATCATTTAGACTTAACTAAATATGAAGAGGCCATGTTGCAAGAGTTGGAGACCGCAGATGGTGACAAGTTTACGGCTTTGGAAAATATCTGTCATCAAAAGAAGAGGATAGCAAGACATTATGACAAGAAGGTTCGAGGCAAAACCTTTAGCGAAGGGGACCTAGTATTGAAAGTGATTTTACCCTCGGGGGTGCGCGATAATGAGACAGGCAAGTGGTCTCCAAATTGGGAAGGACCATTTATTGTAACACAAAGACTACTTAATGGTGCATACAAACTGATGGATATTGATGGTCAAGAGCACAAACAAAGCATAAATGCAAAATATCTCAAAGTGTTCTATCCATCAGTATGGGATTCTGAGTCAGGAACATAAGTGCATCAAAAGTGGCCAATCACACAAGCTCGGCCAAAAAGTAGCAATAATATCCTAAAGCAAAGACAAGAGTTGCCCACCACAAAGCCGATGGACTGACCCAAAAACGTACTGAAAAGCGGCGCTGGCCACTCCAGCGGCGGCCCTTGGGCAGTGGCGGCCTCCGGAGCAACATGGGTGGCGGCAGTCCAATGCTCCAAGTCGAAGATGATGGCGGCCCTGTCGCTAGGTGGATGGCGGCGCTCCGGAATGGAGATAGCGGCTCGCGATTCTTGGGAGGGAAGATGGCGGCCTAATTGTGGTTGGTGGCGGCGCTCGAGCTCTTCAAATGGCGGCTCGTGCATGTGAGTGGCGGCCCTCGGGCTGAGCGGACTCCGGTGGCGGCGGCCCTCGGATGGCGGAAGAGACTTAGATGGCAGCCTCCGAGAAAGGGATGGCGGCGGCTGGCGGTCCTCAAGGCAGTGGCGACCTCGACAGCAACGGGATGGCGGCCGATCAAAGCACCTCGATGGCAGCATCTTCAAGATGGATGGCGGCGCTCCCTGGGGCAAGGCTAGCGGCTCGACACTCGCGACAATGGAGATGGCGGCACTGAAGGGTGATGGCGGCGGCCCATAAACAAGTAGGCTGGCGGCTGGCGGCTTCCGAGAGAGGACTGGCGGCGAGCAATCCGGATGGCGGCGAGCAACACGGATGGCGGAGCTTGAGGTCTCGCTCGGACAAGGTTGGCGGCGCTCTCAAATGAGGATGGCGGCCTAGCGTTCAAGGTGGCGGCGTTGCTTGAGAGGGTGGCGGCGGCCTTGCATGAAAGGATGGCAGCCTGGCAGCACCCGTGGTGGCTGAGAGTGCTCGTGTTGGTGGCAGTTCCGGCGACAATGGGGCAGTGGTGCCCGGTGATCCCAACGGCGGCTGGATCCTCCTGATGGTGGCCGGCGGCCGGAGTGAGAAGAAGATGAGGCATAATGGGCCTCCAAACCTAAATTAAGCGTGCAAATCTGTCTTAGAAAATCCTAATCAGACAAATTGCACGAGGGGGGCATCTGTTAACCCAATAAAAAATATATTAACGCCCATCCATTTATGGTCTCATTGCTCGGCTCAGTCTGTGAAGATATATCCGGAAGAGAATGGACTGAAAGAGAGGACGCATCTTCAAGTTAGTAGGGTGAGAGGCCTCATACAAGAAAAAGAAGCAAGGAAGATATCAACATGATGCGTCATTTAAGGAAACAAATCAGGGAGAGGCACTACCCAAGGAAACAAATCAAGACGAGGCACCACCAAATGAAGAAAATCAGGTGGAGCGTTCACGGGCCTGAGGGAACCTTAGGTTCCCCACCCCTCTATATAAATGTAATGTGGCAGAGGAGGGCGAACACCCTCAAGACTCTCAAGAGAGCCGCATTTACTTATCTTAATTTCTTGCAATTTTTTATTGTTTTCTGTTTCTTTCAATTCCTTTACTGCTTTCATTTAATTCCTGTACTTCGCTTTTCTATTTTTCCTGTAATCTTTTCCCAAGTTCATCAATAAAAGAGATATATATTTCTCCAAGATTTCACTGTTAACAGCTTCACATGAAAAGGAGGTGGTACAAAATGTTGCAGCAGCACTTTGTCGTTTCACAGTTTCATCAAATCTTGAATGGCAAAAAAGAGTGGCTGAAGCCAGCCTGATTCCTGTTCTAGTGAGGCTGCTATCTTCCGCACCCCCTTCAACTAAGCACTACATTTCCATTTCATTGAAACAACTCCCAGAAAGTTCAAGCAAATTGAGCCCTCCGGTGAAAAGGAGCAACATTCTCAAATGTTGCTTTACCTCATCCGAAAACACATTATAATACCCTTGAGAATGACTTAAATGGAGTGAAATAAGCTATTCATACCAACAAGGTACATTTTTTTCTTAGTAACCATTCTATAAGAACTCCAAAGTTAAGCGTGCTTGCCTTGTAGTAATTTTAGGATGAGATCAGTAGAATCAAGGCAAAATATGGGAAAGCAGCACTGGCTGCAAGAATACTTGCACAACTGAATGTGCTGAATGATCAGTTAAATTTCTTTGACGGGAACGCACGACGGCAAAGTATATTTTCAGATCCTTATATATATATATATGTACATGTAAATTTTTCAGAGAACATTACCAACTGGGAGTGACATTCATTATCCCTAATATTGGTGTATGCGTGAGTATACTGATACATAGTTATGTTCGATTTTCTCAGGACTCAAATAGTTCTATTGAATCTTGATTGTAGGACTATGCAGCTTTGTGGGGGCAATTTATCATCGCTCATGCCTGGCCATTGAGCGAGGAGGAAAAAGGTAAAGAAAGAGTGATTATGTCATTACCATGTGTACTTATGTAAATTATGCTCCCAACCATTTGCAATCATCATTTATTTCCATTAAAACCCACTCATTAAATTCTCCAAACCACTCTGCCCCACCCTACACTATCCACCACTCAATTAGGTTTGACAAATATCACCATCTCCCTCCCACAATAATACTTTAATTTTATACTAGTATTATATTCTCTCTCTTTGTTTAATTCATTCATACTCTACTATATTGTTTTTGACCCATTTCCTCAACCCATCACCCATTACCCACTTCCCTATAATAATCAAATCAAAATTGAATACGTTATCTTCAATATCCCATCCTATTCCTATTTTTAGAACAAACACAAAAAATATTTAGATCATGTTTTGCAATAAGCTGGTGATGGGTTGTCCTAATAAATGATCTAAACTCATAAAAATTCAACCTTTGACGCTGGGTTCATCGACCCGACCCGATAATACCCCCGGTGGGGCGGGTCGAATACAGGTTGCAGTATGCGTATATATATGGCTTATAGCCGTGTTGAGAAAATGATGATCGTTTAAAGTCTAAACGATTCTCTTTCTTACGTTGGGGTTTTTTTTTAAAGGCCGAAACAATTACTGCACTCCTGCCAAATTGCCAAAGTCCATCTTTCTCTCACTAAAAAGCTCACCGAAAAAAAAACAACTCGAGAGGGCATTTCTATCGAGAAATGCAGCCAGAAGCCCTAACCATGGAAACGAGCTTCTCGATCTCAGCTTTAGCATCGTTTCAAGGGACGATCTGACGCATTCTCGCACATATACGTGCGCATCGGAAGAGGACGTGGTATTTTTGCGCTTTTTGTTGGAGTTTAGTTCGTTCTGATTTTGTTTTTCGTTGTGTGTATTGGGGGGAGTACGGTCGGTGCGAAGATGTACAAGAACCAGCTGCAGGAGCTGGCGCAGCGGAGCTGCTTCAATCTGCCGTCGTACACGAGCTTCAGGGAAGGTCCGGATCACGCGCCGCGCTTCAAGGCTGCAGTTAATTTCAACGGCGAGACGTTTGAGAGCCCTAGCTACTGCTCCACGCTCCGTCAGGCGGAGCATTCTGCTGCTGAGGTGGCGCTGAATGCCCTTGCTGGTCGTGGTCCTTCGAACTCCCTCGCAGCTCGAATTTTGGTATGCTTTTATCTATTTCTCTTCAGTTTAATTTCATGTTCCGGGATATTAATCATCATTTTTCTGCTATTTTTTTAAATTAATGTTCTTTAGTGCGTTTGAGATTTGCTTCAGTTTTAGCTATTGCCGATTTTGTGTTGGGTGTTTGAAATGGATTTCCGTAGAGGACACGAGAAAGGAGATAATTAGGGATGCTTTAAAACCTTGTGCTTTCACACAAGTAATAGAGTAAATTTAGCCTACTATTTATAAAATAAATTGAACAAATGAACATATTACTTGAAAATATGAGAAAAGGGTAAATAATTATAATTGCCAAATTTTGTAGTTTGCATATGTTTTAAATGGTATGGAAAAGGACTGAACGTTTGCCATTCACATTGTTTGCTATTGTTTCTTGCGGGAGTAAATTCTCTATGGCATTGAATTTGTCTTGGTTGTGGCATTATTCACTTGGGATATTTAGCTATTAAATTCTTGGTGTGAATTAATTTGTTTCTTATGTGCTTTGGATTGAATATGCCTTGGGTGATGTATGGTGTAAAGATCCTTTATTTTGCCGTTATATGATATATATGAGCTAAACTTTACATTGTCTGTGTAACATATTTTGGTACCTTAGGAGGAATTTCTATCTATAATAGCCCTCATTCTAATCAATCCCCTTACCTAGCAATAGGAGCTTTGAAAATTAGTGGCTCATGGAGGCTATATTTGCTCTGAATGATTTTAACTGGGAATCACCTTTTCCATTTACTTTTCTTCCCTAATTGGGAGTCATGTGACCATGGCTTGTTCAATAGACTAGTTTGACATTTGCCATTATGTCTTTTTCTAGAATTTGTGGGTGTGTATACACAATGCATGTATTTTACATAGTATGGTTGAACCTGAGAGTGAATTGCAAAAAATTTAGTGTACTCTGGTTTCTCTGTTGCGGGCCCTGTAAAACTGACCAGTTGACTGGGTAGTTAATTGTGCGTTGTTAGATAATATATTCCCTTGTACTCTTCTGTACTATAGAGAGACGGCCTTTTTCGATAACAATAATATTTTAAGTTCTTTGAGTAAGCCATGCTGAACCAGGATAACTTGGGTCTTACTTACATGCTCTCCACAGGAGGGGCAAGCAGCACACTGTTACTAACGTGGATAGAGGCTGGGGTTGCTCTAGATTTAACTTTTAATGGAGATGAACAATATTTTGTTGGATAATAAAATATTGTACCATCTACACAGAAAACAGATCATGTAATTGTTTGATTAATTGATTATATAATATGGGCGTGTATAGATGTCTGTGTATTGGAATATTAGTATTCACTTTTAATCCAACATCAAAACTTGTTTCAAATTATCTCATTGAATCATTTTATTTAAAGTACATATGGAGTATAAAAAAATCAAATATCAATTTTGAACATGTTAATTATTTGTTATATCTGGTGATTTGTATGCGATATACGGTATCAATGGCTAACCCTATACATTAGTACTCCATCCATAAAAAAGTACATGTCAGGGGTGCCATTTCATTCAAAATGTTCATTTTACTAAAATAAAGGTTTTTTGTATTACCATGTGTAACCCCTTTTGATATTTTTTGCTCTTATTGTAGAGAAATTAAGTTAAAACGGATATATTTGTCTTTTTACCCAATTTGCTTAAGCATCAAAATAAATACTAGGACGTGTTTTTATTTTAAATTGGAGGCATTATTATGTACATATTAGTATAATATAAGCACTGTATGAAACTTCGAGTATTTAAAGGAACAAAAAATTAATAGATATTAGGTTTAGTAATTATTTGTGTTTAAAAGAAGATGATCTGTATTAATAACTAGTTAGTAAGTGATCATTCACTGGGATAATTGGTAGATTTGGCAGACTGGATTCTTTACTCAGTACTTTATCAATGGCTTAAAACTATGGAAAGGCCTGATTGGCATTTATTATATCCAGTATTGTTTACTTCAGGTACATTTGGGAACTCGCATCAAATTAAAATGTGGCACAGATTATGACATGTATTCTGAAATTTGCAAACAAATCTTCCATGCTGTAGGGTTTTTTCATTTATTTTTTATTTTTAAATAAATGAAATTTATGTGTTTCGGGTTTCCAGTTTCTTCAGTTCGAATACTAGCTAATGCTGTTAATTTGCTGAACTTTTCTATACAGGATGAGACTGGTGTATATAAGAATCTCTTGCAGGAGGTCTCACAAAGAGTGGGAGCACCTTTGCCTTCTTATACCACGTTTAGAGGTGGTCTAGGACACCTTCCTGTTTTTACCTGTACCGTGGAGTTGGCAGGTGTTATATTTACTGGTGAACCAGCTAAGAACAAGAAGCAAGCAGAAAAGAATGCAGCCCTGGCAGCATGGTTATCTCTCAAATCATGTAAGTAACCATATTTGCATAATCTAGATGTCGTTTGTGGGCAATGTAGTATCTAATCTTAATACGATGACCCAAATCTTACTATTTTATTTGGTCACAAACATAATTATGCATTATAATGTTTTACTCAGTAGAAAAGCCCAAGATAAATGTGGGCAGTGTGCCCATAAAAAATGTCATAATGGCATGCAAATGTCTGTTTATTGAAATGTTTTAATATGCTTATAATACCTTTTTAGGGAATTAATCAAAACAAGCTCTGTGGTTTATTAGTTTAATCAAGTGCCTACAGTTGTGGTTCCCAAAAGTACGCCGATAACTTTGGAAAGGGGAGATTTAATAAGCGAACAAGCAGAGTGGAGCCTCAAATAGTCTATTCTGCGACATGGATATGTGAATATGAATTTGGTAACATGCGTGCCTTTTATGTTTAATCCAAAAACACTCATTAGGTTTTGTTATTTCCATGTCTTTGCAGTAGTGCAGCAATCTGAGCCTCTGAATGAAAAGATCCATAAGGATGAGCAGGAGCACGTGACGGTTGCTCGTGCTTTACAGAAGTATCTAACGAAGGCAAGATTAGCAAGATTGTCTTTTCCCATAAAATTTCCAACTTTAAATCCAAGGCCATCAAGTGCACTACAGTCTCCATCTACGACATCAAAAATCCTACCCTTCATATGCCCAAAAACAGCTTATCGCAGCAGGCCTGTTACTGCAGCAAACAACAGTGCTGCATTCCAAGTGGTTGCTAAAACAACTCCAAGCCAACCGCTTTTTACAGCTCCAAATTCAAGCCACTCCTCAGCAGCCGACAGCCTTAAACCCCAACCCCAGAAGTTCCCTGCAGCAGGAGCAGCACCATACATTCCAGTTCGACACTGTACCCCACACAACAGGGTGGCCCCACCAGTCACAATACGTAATGCAATTCCTGTTTTCTCTGCACCACCACTTCCTCATCCCCAGCCATCACTTGTGATGAGACCTCCAGCATTGGGCATGGCACCTCCTGTCTGCATCAGACAACATATTCCTACGTTTGCTACACCTGTCATGATGGATGAGCGACCCCTTATTCACCCAGTCATTAAAGTGGAGGATCCACGAATTTTGAAATCTACAACAGCTAGAGTAGAAGAGGCAATGCCGGTTAGTAGAGCAGCACCAAATAGAGTACAGGAGCCCTTTTCCAAGCTTCCTCCAGTACGAGTTGAGGAGCCTCATGGTTCTAAGTTGCCTGTTTCTGTAGCACTGAGTTCTGAAGTTCCAAAAGTTCAAGTTGACCTACTGCCATCCGAAGTTTCCACTGTTCAAACTGATTCTCCAGCTTCTAGCAAACTGCCTGCCAGTTTAAAGCCATCTTCAGAAGAGGCTGCAGTTTCAGGGATGGACCAGGTTCCGGAGTCTGCTCAAATTGAAGGCCTAAAAAATCTGAAAATATAATTGGAGGGATTCGAACTGCTTTAAGCAGCTTCCAATATTACTTATGTAGGTTTCGGTTCCCCTTTTCTTTGTTCTTTTTTTTTTTTTTAAACATACACCGTTTCTGTTCTATGAATTCAAGTTTTTAAACCTCTCAGTAGTTCCCGAGCATTTCAGCTCGTAGGAGCTTCTAAAGTTGCCTGTCTTGTGCCTCTGAATGGCTTTTGAAAACTGAGCCTGCTGTGATCCACGTGGGAATATGTGATACAGGCTTGCAGTTGCAGATACCAGCATGGAACAACGTTGGCGTAATGGCATGTCACTGTTGCATTATGAGAGCAAAATGCGAAACTGAGTGGCTTCCAGGTACATTATGAGATTAAAATGATCGATTCTGTATATAGTCGATGCATGATTTTAGTTTGTACTTTTATGGCGTAGATTAGTGAATTGCATGCTACTGCTAATAGCTATGAGTCTGTGCAGCATGGCCATGGATTGTGACAAATTGTGATGGTGTTGTTGCACAACTTGTATGATTTATATTATTGCTCTTATATTTTGTTTGACTTCAATCTTGTAATTCCCTGTTATCATCCCTCATCGGATATACTAGCTTTATTCAAATAAATGCCTCTGTGGTGCCTGAAATTTGATTAGAAATTAGTAAAATTTGATCCTTGAAATTAGTAATAGCCGCCTTTACTTTTTTATTAAGAGAAATAAAGACATGGCCTTAAGAAAATTAGTTGCACGCTAAATTTGGTGAATGGCGTCATTTGTTTACTATTATTATAAGATGCTACTAGTATGTTTTACTTGTACTTGGAATCCTGCCGCATGCATTTCGGTTGCTTAAATGTTTTAAAAAAATATATGCAGATCGGTTTACATTTAAGTTATATCGCTTGTCCTACCATAGAAATATTACCTCATTATCTATATTTAAAACAAAAAGAAAAAATATATATATATTAAATCCAGAAAGAGCATTCATTGTACGCGAAGGCGTAATATGTAAAATATTGCATGTTGGATTATGGAAATCAGCAGTATTATTTTGACCATATTCGTTGTTGAACATTACATTGCATATATCCAAACGAGTAATAGTATATGATGAATCGCTGGATTTATATATAAATATGGAAAATGGTGGGAAATGTGGTCAGAGAATACGATTCAGCCATGCTGGACAGTTTTGGTAATGCTATTTTCAGTTTCTAAGGAACTTTTTTGTTGTCTTATGGTCGGTCCAATGAGTGAGACTGATCAATATTAATACCAAATGGTATACTTGTCTTCCCTCCCCATATTATCAAAGTCTCCGATAATTGCCTATAATAAGAAACTTATAAAAGGCTTTGATATGATCTACTGAACAAGACTTGAGAAAACTTATGAGGTAGTTTTGTTAGTTTCGGGTATCCGAGGGAGGATTTGGGTCAGAGCTTTACATCACTCATGTCTACTGCGTGCGTTTGGTAATATAACCTCTCTTAATTGTTTGTACTTAAAAATAAGGCGAACTCAAAATCTCTTAATATATAAAATTCAGTGAAAGTAAAAAAAAATTTGGGAATTACTTTCGAAAGTGTACTATACAGTATACAATAAGAAATAATTTATGGGCTGAAAATAGCAATGCCAAAGCCCGGACAGTAATTATTGGGCCAATACGTGTACACCGTTGGGCTCAAAAATCTTTATTGCGCCAATGCTTTTATGAACACGCTCAAGAATTCAAGAGTTGTCTAAAGAATTTTTGTAATATTAAGAGGGTGATTGTTTGTGCGTTTTGGCACAGATTATCTGATTATTGCGTTTGCAAAACGCAAATAATCAGTTAATCATTTTTGTGTACTAACTTTAATAATCTATTATTTGCGTTTTGATGGAATGAAAACGCTATTATCTGCAAGAAAATTGCGTTTAGCCAAAAATCAATTTTACCATATTGTTGCCTTTTGAGGTAATGAAAAAGGCAAATCCAAACACTTTTTAATGATTATCTGATAATTGCGATTTGAAACAGCATAAGCACATCCAAATACTTAATTTTTACAGCATGTTTTGTTACAACAATTATCTTATTATCCATTTTCTAAACGCTGCAGCACTTTTTATAACGCACATCCAAACACCATCTAAGTCTATATAATAGTAAACGACTTAGAAGTAAGAAGTAGGAAATGGCATGCTAGGGCTATTCAGAGTGTGGTACAAACTGTAAATCAGACCAAATCAAAACGTATTTTGACGGTTTGGTTTGGTTCGCGGTTTAAAATTTATATTTTGGTTTTGTTAAAAAAACCGTGATTTGCGGTTTAGGTTTGGTCTGAAGAAAAAATTAACCATACCAAACCGTAAATCGCAATTATATCTATCTTTAATATATATATATATATATTTAATAAAAATATATATTATATATAATACTCCCTCCGTTTTTTTTGTTTGCTACGGACCCACGCAGCACGTAGTCCAATGTACATTTTAAATCAGTAATAACTCAAGTTCGGTACAAGTAAAAATTCTAAAAGTTCGATATTTAAAAACTACAAGACGAGACGAATCAAACAAGATCTCAATTGACTATATTTTAACTTGAATAACTATGATAAAACTTCAAGTCAAAGTGATTGTGTGAATAGTGCCAAATTCTCCAACGTAGCTATCATTTAAAAACGGAGGAAGTATACTATTAGAATTTTACAAATTAGAATTAGATTTATTGACAAATGTCTTTATATTAGTTCAAGATATAGAGGGGGTCATGAATGATTCATACCATTTCATTGGCTTCTGTTTATTTCTTTAATATATATGTTTCGGAAGTTTCGTTGATATAATGCACTTTGTACATTGGTTTACAGGTTATATTTGTAATCCTGATATGTTTCAGAAAACACATGCTGCTACTGCTATCCTTCATTGGCTTACTACTGTCGTTTTCTTATACTATATTTGTAGTTTTATTTTTTTCCAATAGTTTATAATAGTTCCAGTTTATTATGTATTTGGCTTGTAAACAGTAAATTTATATTTTTTTAACTTTTAATTTGCATTTCAGAGTTTGGATGGTTACGTTTATGACTGTAATTCATAGCATTTTTTCTTTTTAAAACTTTTGTTAAACCGTAACCAACCCGCACAAATTTCTTTTTTCGGTTTGGTTGGGTTTGGTTCGGTTTGAAATGCTAAAATGGTTTGGTTTGATTTAATTTTTTCCAAACCGTAAAATTACGATTTGGTTTGGGTTTTGTGCAAACCGCACCAAACCGAACCGCGTTCACCCCTACAGTAAGAATGAATCCATTAGATTAGAGTAAGGGCAAACCAAAGAAAATGAAATAAGATCACCATTATTGACGAAAGAATACAAAGCTAAGATCAAAGCATCATTGAGATATGTTCACTTTTGTCCGTGACGCCATCAGAACAGGAACATTTGATCCAACCATTGCTGGCACCTTCATTTGCCTTATTCCTAAATTGGACGTGCCAAAGGAGATCCGCCACTATCGCCCCATTAGCCTATGTAATGTAAGCTATAAGATCTTGACTAATGCACTTGTAAATCGGCTACGGCCGGTCCTACAGGACTACATTGGCCCTTACCAGTCGGCCTTCCTTCCGGGGCGTGGCACGGCCGGAAATGCTATTATACTTCAAGAGGTGTTGACATCCTTCAAAAATCGAAACCGGCGTTCTCAGTCTATCCTTCTTAAGATCGATCTTTAGAAGGCTTATGATAACATCCAATGGGAGTTTCTAGAGGAGTGTCTACAAGAGATGGGACTGCCTCCGTCTATCACTCGGATCATCATGTTTTGTGTCCGATCTCCTAGCTATTATATTATGTGGAACGGCACTATGTTACCTCCATTCAATCCGGGTAAGGGTATCCGGCAAGGGGATCCGTTGTCACCCTATCTCTTTATAATTGTGATGGAGAAGCTCCCACGCACCATTTGTGCCCGAGTTGAGGAGGGGTTGTGGCGCCCTATTTCGGTTGGTCGCGGCGTCCCCCCAATCTCCCACTTAATGTTCGCGGACGACCTCTTGTTATTTTCGGAGGCCACCCTTGAGAGTGTCAGTTGCCTTGATAATGTTTTAAATGACTTCGCTGGCCAAGCTGGGTTGAAAATTAACTCACGCAAATCCATCGGTCTTGCTTCGAATCATGTCCCGCTTCACGCCGTCCAACAGTTCACTGCCTTGCTCAACATTGAGTTTGCTTCTGATATAGGTCGCTACCTTGGCTTCCCATCTCTAGCTGGTACTGCTCGCCCCATTCACTTTGAATTCTTGGTGGAAAAGCTCCATAAAAAAATGGCAACCTGGAAGCGGTGCCTTCTCAATAAGGCGGGTCGTCTCACCCTTGCCCGGGCTGTTCTATCAGCTGTGCCCACATACCTCATGCAAATCATGTGGCTCCCCTCGACCACATGTGATAATATTGATAGGGTGGTTCGGAATTTCTTATGGAAGGATAGTCAAGGCCACGGCATCCACTTGGTTAACTGGGCGAAGATAGCTACTCCTCGTAGTAGGGGCGGTCTTGGCCTAAGGAAATGTCGGGACATGAACATTGCGATGCTTGGGAAATTGTTCTTTGAAGTCATTACCAACTCCCCTAAGGCTTGGGTAACACTCTTAACCACAAAATACGGCTGTGGAAATGGGGTTTTCTCACAGCGGCCGGCTGCCTCCATGACGTACAAAGCCCTGCTACGCACGGAACCTTTCTTTAGAGAAGGCGTGCGCCTTCGCTTGGGCAATGGAGAATGTAGCTTTTGGTATGCTAATTGGTTGCCTGGAGGACCGTTAGCCAGTCGCATGCCATATGTTCATTTCTCGGATGTCAGCTTGAGGGTCCACGACATGTTTGATGGTGAGAGATGGCGTTGGGAAAAGCTCTCTATCCTGATGCCACAGGAGCTTATTGATGAGATCATGAATTTTGGCCCTCCTTCCTTGCACGCTTCGGCTGATGATCGCCTGTGTTGGATGGGCAACTCGGTGGGTAAATATTCTGTCTCCTCTGGGTTTGAGTGGATTGTTCATCGACGAGGAGTTCCACAAGATCGGTTTCAATCTTGGGTGTGGAAGCTGCCATGTCCTCAGAAAATCCGGCTCCTTGTTTGGTTACTGATTAATAACTCCCTGCCTTCTAATGCACTAAGATTCCGACGCAGCATGGCCTCCTCCGCTAGATGTGCACTTTGTGGCGCCGAGGAGGAATCAGCCTGGCATATCTTCTTTGCCTGTCCCTGGTCTGTTCATTCCTGGCTTCTCATGGGACATTCGACTCATCTCCTTGATCAAGTGGACAGCCAGAACTTGCCTCAAGCGATGTATACTTTCTGCAGACGATGGCCTGGTCGGTATTGGGCTCTTCTATAGCATATATGGCAAGGCCGCAACTCCTTCTGCATGCGTGGGGAGTTACCTGATAGTCAAGCCACAGTCCGCAAGTCACACTATCTTGGTACAGCCTTTGATCGAGTGTTCGCTAAGCGTACTGTGGCAAAACAGCCCCGCTTGATTTCATGGAACCCGTATCAATATATGGGCATCATACTCCACGTTGATGGTAGTTCAATGGGCAATCCGGGCCCTGCGGGATTCAGGGGCGTTATTCGAACAGGAGACGGCAACTGGGTTGAGGGATTTTCGGGATCCATTGGCAGGGATACAAACTTGAGCGCTGAACTAATTGGCATCTGGCGTGGTCTGAGGTTGCGGGACCAGAAGGGTATTCTGGAAGCATTATGCTTCTCCGACTCAACTGAGGCCATTCGGATGACATGGACTGGAGTGCCTGAAGACCACTTGTTGTTCCCACTTATTCAGAACATCAGGGACATCCTTCATGCACGTCCTGGTTACATTTGGAAGCATATCCTCAGGGAAGGCAACTCCGTGGCGGACATCCTTGCGAAGAACGGCGCCAAGTCACAGGAATTCTACACGACTTGGGCCTTCCCTCCAGACGACACTCGTGCGAGCCTTTTTGAGGATCAACTGGGGACTTGGTTCCCGCGCTTTTAGTTTTTTGTTGTTTCTCCTTTCCTCCCCTCCCTGCTGTAGCTTCTTTTAGTTTTCTTCTTTGCCGACGTTCTCACGTCACCGTTATCCAAAAAAAAAAAGCATCATTGAGATTGAAACTCAAATTTTCATTATCACTCAAATAAACTGTTATTGTTTAAATGTGAATATTTTTAAGTGTGACCTAAACAAAATGCATCTTCTCGTTGGATATATTGAAAATGGTTTTTTACCATGCCCAAATTTGAATTCAAATGATCAGTAACATTGTGAGCCTTTCAAAGCAAGTAGAAGACAATATTTTAAATTACGATAATGCTAAAATAAAATATAAATAATTTGACATTGACTTTCTAAAGTTGCAAACCCACAACGAACATTGCTCTTATTACATTATATTTACATGTTTGTTTTTTTTTTTTTTTGGTAGTGATAGCTAGTTAGGTGCCCGTTAATTATATAATACTAGTATAGGAATAGATAGGAATAGGATTACATGAATATGGATCATGTAACACTAATACTATAAATTAAAGTTGTCCTAATTAAGGGTCAATGGACCTTGGATGCCATATACACATACTCACAATGCAGAACACGATGTGGTTTGGTGTAATTATGTGTGTTTGACTTTATTTAATATAACAAGGTGCCACAAATTAAGTAATGTGTTCCCATGCAAAAATACTAGTAGTACATAATCATATATTCATGTTTCTTTACTACTAAAAAAAATATAGTATTGTGAAAGCAATGGCTTGGAAATTTCTGCAAATGAAATCTGGGGTTGACTATTGACCCAAACATCTCTCTTTTTCTTGGATCTTGTTCTCTTTTACTTTTTCTCTCTTTTCCCTCTATGCTATATTTTGCTGCAAGTATGTGTATCTATGTTTGCATGTGTCAATTTGTGTATGTATCTGTGTGTGAGAGAGAGAGAGAGAGTTCCTTTTATTTTATTCATGTGATGATTACACTGAAAGTTTGGAATAATTTGCAAGTAAATTCATTAGTTTGGTGAAATTAGGGTAAAGGGAAAAATGAAAATGAAAATTGTTTCAACGAAAAGAGGTAATAACTAAAATAGACCACTAGAAGGAGTCAGTTTCACTTTTTGGCAACGATATTTTGATTTAGGAAAATAGGCCACTAGAAGGATTTCGGGCCTGAATTTAGGCCATTGGGCTGGAATTCGGGCCGCGATGGCCTAAAAGTGGATATGACTACTTTTGGTGGCTTATTTTAGTTTTTTTCAACTATTTTTATTTTATATAATTAAAATAAATAATACTCATTCTGTGTCATTATTTATGTCATACTTTCTTTTTTTTCCTTGTTCCAATATTTTTATTTCATTTCTATTTTAAAAAATAATTAAATATTAATCGTCAAACCTACCCATCACCTCACATTAATAAATAAATATGTTAAACTTTCAAATTATCTACTACCATTAATAATTCCAGTCCACCCTATAACCACATATCAGTAAATCACAAATAAATAAATAAATAAAAATTGTGGGGTTGAGCACTTACTCCAGTGGTATGTCCCCCAACTCCAAACTATAGGTTGGGGTTCGAATCCCCACCCGGTCCCCTTATCCCTCCCCTTTGTAATTGTGTGGCTTGGGCTCCCACCACCCGTTCTAGGCCTTCAATGGCTTATCCAAAAAAAAAAATTAAAATTGTAGCTCATTACAATCACATTATATAAATTTTTAAGGTACTTTTTTAACACTATTAATAGAGCGGAGGGAGTAATATAAGAAATAAAATAAATATTAATTCAAATATATTAGTATAAAATAAGTAAAACAAATACATATTCAAATAAATTAGAAAGTAAAAATAAACATGTTTTATTATATGTATCCCAAAATTTTCGGACATGGTATTTTATGTAGGAATAATTAGTATTAAATGTAAGGAATTTTTCGGACATGTGTATGTTTGGCAATTAATATTTAATTATTTTTAAAATGGAAATGAAATAAAAAAATGTTGAAACAAGAAAAAAAAAGAAAGTAGGACATAAATAATATCACGGAATGAGTGTTATTTATTTTAATTACATAAAATAAAAAAATAATTCAAAAAAACTAAAATAGGTCACCAGAAAGAGTCATTTCTATTTTTAGGCCATCGTGGCCCGAATTCCAGCTCAATTGCCTAAATTCAGGCCCAAATTCAGGCCCAAAATCATTCTAATGGCCTATTTTCCTAAATAAAATTATGGTGGCCCAAAAGTGGAAATGACTACTTCTGGTGTCATATTTTAGTTATCATCTCCAACGAAAAAGATGAAAATGAAATAATTAAAGCCCACTAGCTCTAGCTAGAGGAAATTCTCAATGGAAAGTTGAAACCTACCCCAAAATTTATTTGGTTTCGTCCGAGTATCAACTATCAGTGTCCGACTTATGCGACATATTCCCTCCGTCCATTCTTCTGTTTTGATTTCTGCACACAATTCAATTCACTTTTTAAATATATCATATCTCAAAATATATATAAATAAAAATTACGTGAAATATATATATTCTAAAACTATACGATTAGACGAATCTAACAAGACTTTACTCGACTTTTTTTTCCAAATATATAGTTTTAATAATATTGAGTCAAAGTTGAACAATGAACAGTGCCAAAAAGTCAAACTGGATGTTTTAAGTGGGACGGAGGGGAGCATTATTTTTCGCCGGAGGGCGAATCTAACATGAAAATAGTTTTATCCCTCTCAATTGTCATTAATTTTCCCTACCAAGTCCAACGTAATGACTGAAACTACACTTGTTGAAATGATTATTTTTAAAATGTAAAATATATATTATACTCTTATAAAAAGTACTACAAATATGTTTATTTTTTTTATAATAGTATATGTTTGTTTTGGTATAAGATACTCCCTCCATTCCTTTTTAGTTGTCTTTTTAGAGAGTAAAAAGTGTTCCAAAATAGTTGTCATTTTTAGATAGTTATGCTATGTTTTTACTATATTGTCCTTTACTTTACATAAATGTTACGTATTTGTTAACATTTATTACGAATGAATTTAGTTAAAGGGTAAAAATATAAATTTTTGAATTAATTAATGCAAACCTTGGTTATTGAAATTGAGCTGAAAGAGACAATTAAAAAGGAACGGATGGAGTACATTAATTGAGTTGTCAAGTACGCAAAAGAAGACATGAAATTTTGCAACAATTATGTCTCGCATTCAACGCTTTTAGTAATTTCTAGCTCCTCGTGTGTACACCCATTTTATTTCTCAAAATCCACATTCATTAATTACTCCATTTTTACACTCATTAATTAATTAATTAATTGATTGTGCAATAAAAATGGTTGTGTTTATGGATGCCCTCGAATTAATAACCACGCTTAGCTTCGTGTTCACAAAACTTCTTTAATGCTCATAAATTAATGGTCTAGTCCATTAAACAAATTTTTATGTTGTTGAAGTTCTACGAAAACCAACTCTTTTTCACTTGTTGAAAGGAGATAAAATAGTTTTTTTTAAAGAGACAAAATAACTTAAAACAATGTTAAATCAGTTATTTTTTAAATTCTCTAGATAGTTTAATTAATTTATTACTCACATAATTATTTAAAGCTAACAGTTAATTGCCAAACAAGCCCTGTATATTTTAGAGACTGATTCAAAACACTTTAGTTAGGGTGCGATTGCCTATTTTGACTTGATGTACTGCGGTGCATCAAGTCCGTTGATTTAATTTGTAAATTGATGGTTGAGATTAACTTGAAGGTTAAAATCGTAAATTTGTTAGATTTAATTTTGTTAACAAACAATTAATCGTCTATATTCAGTCTACTGTTGCTCTACTTTTTCTCTACGCATTTCAATATCATCCATCGATCTTACATAAACTCCAATTTACTTAATTATGCTGCAATATATATATATATATGTATATATATATTTGAATTGTTCATGAAAACGTACCTAAAATGTTCGTAGTTGAGTCGCTGAATTGTTGATAAAAACATCGCTGAATTGTTCATGAAAAGATTGTTGAATTATTTCTGGTATCTCGATGAATTATTCATGAAAACGTCGTTGAATTGTTTTTGGTGGCATCGCTGAATTGTATATGGTAGCATCGCTGAATTGTTCTTGTTAGTGTCGCTGATTTCTTCTTGGTGTAGTCGCTGAATTCTTTTAGGTAGGTTCACTTAAATATTTTTTGGTAGAATCACTAAATTATTTTTTGGTAACATCTCTGAATTATATGTGGTAGCATCGCTGGATTGTTCTTGATGGTGTCGCTGAATTCTTCTTGGTGTGGTCTCTATTAGGTAGGTTCACTGAAATATTTTTTGGTAGCATCACCGAATTATTTTTGGTATAGCTGAAATGTATGTAGTAGCATCGCTGAATTCTACAATGTCATGTCGCTGAATTCTTCTTGGTGTAGTGCTGAATTCTTTTAGGTAGGGCCACTGAAATATTTTTTGGTAGCATTACTGAAGTAATTATGGTAACATCGCTGAATTGTATTTGGTTGTGTCGCTGAATTATTCAAGTTGGTGTCGCTGAATTCTTCAATGTTGAATTGCTGGAACATAAATATTGAGGTAATTATTAAAATAGGCCACCAGAAGGAGTCATTTGCACTTTTTCGCCATGATATTTTGATTTAGGGAAAATAGCCATTAAATTAGAAGGATTTCGGGCCTGAATTTAGGCCATTGGGCTGGAATTCGGGCTGCAATGACCTAAAAGTGGAAATGACTCCTTCCGGTGGCCTATTTTAGTTTTTTAAATTATTTTTTATTTTATTTAATTAAACTAAATAATACTCATTCTGTGCCATTATTTATGTCCTACTTTCTTTTTTTCGTGTTCCAATATTTTTTTATTTCCATTTTAAAAATAATTAAATATTAATTACCAAAAATACCCATCATATCGTATTAATAAATAAATATATTAAACTTTCAAACCCACTATCATTAATAATTCTCATCCAACCTACAACCATATATCAATAAATCACACATAAATAAATAAATTTAAATTGTAAATTCATTACAACCACATTATAAAAATTCTTAAGCTATATTTTTAACCCTAATATATCCTTGTATTTAATACTAATTATCCCTACATAAAGTACCATTTTCGAAAATTTTGGGATACTTATAATAAAATATGTTTATTTTTAATTTATAATTTATTTGAATATGTGTTTATTTTACTTATTTTATAATATATTTGAATTAATATTTATTTTATTTCTTATATTAATCTATTCGTCACATTATTAGTGTTAAAAAAAGTAACTAAAAAATTTATATAATATGATTGTAATGAGTTTACAATTTTAATTTATTTATTTATGTGTGATTTACTGATATGTGGTTGTGGGGTGGACTGGAATTAGTAATGGTAGAGGGTAATTTGAAAGTTTAATATATTTATTTATTAATGTAAGGTGATGGGTAGGTTTGACGATTAATATTTAATTATTTTTAAAATGAAAGTGAAATAAAAATATTGGAACAAGAAAACAAAAAGTAGGATATAAATAATGACACAAAATGAGTATTATTTATTTTAATTACATAAAATAAAAAATAATTGAAAAAAAAACTAAAATAGGCCACCAGAAGGAGTCATTTCCATTTTTAGGCCATAGCAGCCCGAATTCCAGCCCAATGGCCTAAATTCAGGCCTGAAATCCTTCTAATGACCTATTTTCCTAAATCAAAGTATCGTGGCCTAAAAGTGGAAATGACTCCTTCTGATGGCCTATTTTAGTTATTACCTCCATAAATATTTGATATGATTTATCAAATATTACAAAATATTCTTGATCATAGATATAGATTACCAAATATTTGATATGATTTACCAAATATTACATTGATAACATACTAAATTTAGGGTTATATGAGTGACCTTACCTTTGTGACGTGTTTGAGACCGTTGGCTCTCTCTATGTGTTGGAGGATCTTGGTGATCGATGCGTGTTGCTTGGTGCAATTAATGGGGATTGGTCCTGAGCCCTGAATATTGATCGATATCATCTGAGATTCATATCTCTTATTTGTTTGTTGTCTTCTCCATTTGTCTTATATTTTGTGTATTATTGTTATCCGCAAAAAAAAAAATATATATCTTCCGTAACAAATTTTGCTGGACAACTTTACCCTTTTCCATTTACAACCCTTGGATTTGAAATCAACGCTCCAGATTTGCGCCTTGATGTGCTGCGGGATTTGTCAATCGCACCATAACCGAACCCGATTCAAAATATAAAATATCCTCTAAAGTCTAAATCATTCAGTTAAAATGTGGAAAAAAAAAAATAATAATTGTAATTCTTAGTTTTTCTCTTAATTAGGCAATAAAAATTATTCTGTACTAGCCAAATTATGCAACCCAAAAATTGTCCCACCTTTTATTTAAAAAGTAAAAAGTAATGACTTGAAAATTATTCTTTTCATGGTTAAGATGAAAATATATTGTGTTATGAATCCCAATAAATAAGTACTTGAATTCACATTTAACTGTTACAGTATGCACTTAGTAAGGAAGTATTTAATTAATATTAGTATTTATTTGCCAATCCCCAGTATGGTGATGACATCAGAAATGACTTTTGCTTTAATTATTATTATATACTATTGTTTTAAAAATAATAAAAATCCTACGTACAGGAGTTGGATTGAGCCGATTTGAATTCTAGTTGTTTAAATAAGGTCTCGGGTTTGAGCCTTCTGCCATTCTGTATGCAAAAAACATGTTTTGTAAGAGGTGTCATTCATTGGCCATGCAAATCTCTAAGAATTAGGAGGGTATATTCAATTGAGAGTTTATTAGACTTTTATTGATTTTAAAAAGTCGATGGATTTAAAATCTTCATAGACTCCACATAGAGTTGGTTGATTTTATAAAGAATCCATGAAAGTTTGGCTAATTTCAGACATATTTTATTTAGTTATATTTTTTTAAGAGAATCAATTAAAAAATCTATAAAAAAAAGTAAAATCCATGAACTGTTAAATACCTCTAAATTTTTAAAAAAATTTATAAATTTATATTAAATACCTCTAAAATTTTAAAGGCTTTTTTAAAATTTGTATTGAATACCTCAATTTTTAAAAACTTTTAAAAATCTTGATTGAATACACCCTAACTTTAAAAATTCAAAAAACTCCTATAGAATTTTAGATCCAATGTGGCACGAGTACAACTGTAATTCAACAAAAAATAAAAATAAAAAATAAAAAAAACCGGCCTAAGTCGTAACAATATAATCCTCTCCTGTCCAGCTAATTCTTAGGATTGTTGTCTACGCACGTCCACCAATTATTTGATTATTGCAAAAAATACCCCCCACAAATACAAAAATATCATCGGTTCGTGGACAGTTGGATAATTATTGACTTTCTGTCTGTGTAATTAATTAGTAGTTACCCTAATTAATTAGTGTAATTAATTAATTGAGAGCATCAACACGGCGCAACCGTTGTTTCTGGGCCTCTCACGTGACCCCTTTTTTTATTCACTAATTAAAATCCGTTACGAATTAGTAATCAATTTAGTCATACTCTCTCCAATTTGATATTGTTTATTAGGAAGTACTTAATAGTCGATGTATCATGCACATTTTTATTTTCATTTTACTTTTTATGATAAATGATGTACGAAGTATAATAAAAATAAATCAAATTGCATCCTTTTTCTATTTTTTTTAAAAAAAGAAGGATTTCCTAGCTTGCATAGGCTGTTTATAAAAAAAAAAAAAAAAAAGAAAGAAAGGAGGCTGATTATATAGTTAGTTTCGAATTTAGATAAATTTAACTTCGATTCCATTCTTGCACCATTTACCATTAAGTCTGATTTTATTTTATCTTTTCTTTTTTAAAAGGCAAACAAAGAAAATTTTGCAATCTTCAATAAAAATTAGGGAAAAATTTACTTCTGGTCCCATAAGATTTTCTCTCACCCACTTTTGATCCCAAGTTTATAAAATTTTAACGTTTGATTCCATTAGATAACTATTTTTTTTCCACTTTTGATCCTTTGGTCTAATTTTTAAGGAAAACATTCATATAGGGTCAATGTACAATTTTTAAAAATTTATCTTTTTGCAAAATACCCACAATTGAATTAACATTCATATAATTCAATTTAACTAAACCAAAATTTATTCATTTGAACCAAATAAAATTATTTGGTTCTACTTGAAATTCATGGCAATGAGTTTAAATGCTTTAACTGTGAATTGCAATTTTTAAAGGCTTTAACTATGAATTGCAGCTTTTATAGACTTGAGCTGTGAATTGTAGCTTCAAAAAACTCTCAATCAAAAGCTACTCTGGACGCTTTTAAAAGTTACTTTCCAATTTAATTAATTTCTCTCTTCAAATTATAATTTTTGACAACTACAGTTACTTCTACCAAACACTAATGTAAAAACTGATAGCTACAGGTCGACGTGCAGAATATATCCATTTGTCTAATTAACTACTACTCCCTCCGTCCCATTAAAAGTGGCCACTATTCCTTTTTGGGGTGTCCCATTAAAAGTGGTCACTTTCCCTTTTAAGTAAATTAGATTAACATAAACATGATTAAAAACCCCACAATAATGACAATTGTACTTTCTGCACAAAGTCCCTATATATGTTTAACCATTAATATCTCAAAATGGGTATAAATAAAAATTATATAAAATATATATTCTAAAACTATACGATTAGACGATTCCAACAAGATCACACTTGACTATTTTTGTCTTTCTACATCATTACGATAACATTAAGTCAAAGTTAAACAATAAATATGGTTAAAAGTTAAATGTAACCATTATAATTAATTAGATGGATGAATTAGTCAAATTTACTCACACCACTTTAACTACTAAATCCCACTACCTAAATTCCCGTGCCCAAAAGAAAGGGGCCACTTATATTGGGACGGAGGGAGTACTATTATTATCTTTTCTATATTTAATTATCAGGGACACAATTTAAGTACTGCATAACACACCGAGAAAAAATGTAAAGAGTATAATCACATCTTACAATCTTTACATAATGTTTTATGCTGTGCATAAAAAATATAAGTACATTTTAGGAAAAAAAAAATCTTCATTTTTTTCTTCATTCTCCAATAATTAAATGTCATCAATACATAAATCATCTATATCTATATATGTATAATTTCTGGACGAATATAATTGGGAGAGAAAATAAGAGGATAACAAAATAAAGAATAATAGGAAAAGAATATTTAAATTAATTTAAGTTGTGTTTGGATTGGAGTATTTTGAAATTGTGTGTCTTTGAGTATTATGGTTGTATAGGGGTGTCAATTTGGATATGAACCCGAAAAAATAAATCCGACCGACACGAACAATTTCAGGTTTAGGTTTAGTCATTTTGGGTTTTTTTTCAAATCAGGTCAATCCGATACCCGACATGAAATATTATACCACCTGCTCAACTTGACACGAACACGATCCGAAACCTGAAATTGTGTCAATTTTGGCCTATAGGCTATAACCAGAAAAACAAACCTGAACGATACGAAAAATTTCAGATTTGGGTTTGGTCATTTTGGATTTTTTCCGAAATTAGATCGACCCAAAACCTGACCTAAAATATTATACAACCCGACATGCACACGACCAAACCTGACCCCTATGGTTGTATGGAAAAATAGTTTTGGACAACTATTATCTTGCACCGGCAGGCCGCGTCCTTGGACTTCGAGCCCATTTTATTTATTGAAATCCCTAAATTAATTCAGGAAAAAGACAATAAAATGGTGACCCAAATCCCAACAGATTTATTTTGGTTTTTATGGTTGGAAGTTGAATTATTGCTTATTACTCTTTCTGCCACTTGGGAATTGGGATTTGAGTTCAAACTCCAACTTGTCCAACCCTAATTACACCCTTTAAATTCAATTACTAAAAGTAAAGCAAAAATTGATTCATGATCTGGCATATAGTAGAGGCATTAATAGCCACATGAGTTGAATTTTGGTTCTCAAGTAGGAGGATACTTAATTGAGTTGATTAATTAATCACCCTTCATTTAATTGAGTGAGTGTGTTTTGGAGGGGATCAACAAACAATTGAATATCACGTGCACCATTTGCTGTCTCATTATGACAACATTTTCATTAAATACAGTTGGCATTCCCACATTACACTGTTGTTGTCTAAGGTTGTCTGTCATCACTTATCACTCATCTCTCCTTTTTTCTTTTTTCTCCATCACCTCCAGGATGGATGATTGGAGTAAAAAGCATACTTTTATTTATTTAATTCTATTAGTATAACAAATGTAGAACTAAATTGAATTTCATGGACTTTAAACTGGATCCAAACACTATTGGATCCTATCAATTATCAAAGGGAAACTAAAACTTCTCTAGTATGGTAATTGGGGTGTCAAAAATTCCATCATTTTATCAAATGTAACTAGTAGAATAGTCAAAACTAGTAGTAGTATTTTTCTTTCATCCCACAATTGTATAGGTCAAAAGAATTTACTCCATAACACTTCTTTGGTACACATAACATATTTTCCCAATGAAGAAGAGTCAATGTTTGCCAACCAAAAAGGCAGAAGAACAAAGGTTATAGCAGAAGTCACAAAAGAACATGGCAACAAATTTGCAATCTTTCCTAAACCAAGAAACAGCATATGATCAAACTTTGCCAAATAGAAGTAGTTTGGTTACATGACTACAAATTAGCTTCCAATAAGTGAATCCTTCCCCTACAGTTGCAATCAACCAACTGTACACTTGTAAATAGATCTACTAATTCGAGCTCGGCTCGATTCATCCGGGCTCCCGCACCCTACTCGCTGAACTCAACACTACCCGAAATCGTTGCCCTTCTTGCAATGTTATCAAAATCGCTGCAAACACAGATGACGCAAACGAGCACAATTAGCATATTGGTAACCTTAAACTTGATAACACAAGAACATAAACATGGCATGCTCTATGCTAGGTTCATTACCAAAAGGGTTTGTCGTCGCCCCACTTTAATATAGTGTCAGTATACACCACGGTGGAGTCTTCCGCCCTGAACAATGCTTTCAAGTTCCGGTGCAGATCTTAGGGTTCGTTCTACAACCTCAGTGTCCACAAACACCTTACATTGCCCTGTCTCCATTCCAAGGTTGAGTTTCTGATCGTTGAGGCTGAGGAATTCTCCATCCGAATAAGCTTCTAGAGGAACATTCTGTATGACAGCTGATCCCGAACCATTGGAGACGTTCAAGGATATCTCTTGATTCCCATCTGACAGGCTGTTGTTGCTTCCCGTGTCGAGTGAGTAGGAGCTTCGCGAGATCTGCTCTGCTGTCAGTATAGGCTTTCCGAACAACACAAACATGGGTTCTTTCCTTTCTTTCTCCAATTTCTCTGTCGAGCCTCCCATTTTCAGATTCGTTGAGTGGGAGGCGATGAATTTAGGGACTGGGCGAGCGTAGTCAAGCAGCTTGAAATCGAACGGTTTCAGCCCCGCGAAGTGGAGATCCGAAGAATGCCTGGTTCCCTGTACGCCTGCGGATATGTTGTCAGGTAAACAACACAAGAGACTGCTGGGACTGACTGGATTCGCAAGGAGCATCGGTATAAAAGCCTGCCCGCCGGTGGGGAACTCAGCCGGTTGAGGGAAACGCGGCCTCTTCCTTGGAGGCGAAAATGGCGACAGATGAATTGGCGGTATGTTCGACACCAATTCAACTTGCCACGGATTCACCCGCTTCAAATTGTGTAGAAGCTCCGGCTCATCCCACACTACCTATAATTCAACAAACACATCTCAGAATTCCACAAAAAAAGATCATTCCTCAAAGCTATACCATCAAAATCAACAATAGAACCTAAAAGCACATTCAAACCATTACAAAGATCAATCACTCATCAATACCATACTATAAAGCAGTCTGATTTCTGAACATGGACAAATTAACAATTGATCATTCAAGCAATTGGCCAAAACCATTTCTGCAATGCTAATTGCTAAAACGCTATCAATATCCCGAAATGAAGAAAAGTTCGAAATTCGACCTGAAGAAGCCTCCATGGAGAATTAGGCCACCGGATTGGATCGTCCATATTGACAGCCGAAACGGTTCCCATAAACCAACTGATCCGCGATGAGTCCTCCGTCTCAAACGCCATCTTGAACCTCATTCCGGCGCACCATTGGACTCTCATCGCCGCCCCAACCGCCGACATCTTCACCACAAACTCCGGCGTGCTTGCCCGTGGATAGTACACAACCTCAAACTCCCGTCCGCGCGCCGCAAGCCCAGCCGCTTCAACGACAGATTCTGCCCTCACACAGCCCCTATCCCCTTTCCTGCTGTTCCCATTTCCACCGAGAAAATCGGGAAATCCGCGGTAACTGGCACCTGTGTTCCAACCGCAAGACACCGCCGATTCAGGGCCGCCGCCAATGCCTCCACCACAACCGCCGCCGCCCTTGGCCCGCCGTATACCAACACAGAGATCGCCGTTCTCCGCCCTTAGGAAAACGATCGAATCCCCTGCCACGAGCTTCTTCTGGTTCACGAAACTGCTCCACCCGGTGGTCAACAAATGCCGGCGCGGCGTCCCCCTGTAGATGTGCCTGAACTTCCAAACCTCGCCGTGGACGTCCTTAGCAAGGATTGTCTGAACGGGGGGCTCCGCCGTGTAATCCAGACGCGGGAAAATCGTCTCGGCGCAGTACCGCGGAACCGAGAACCCGCCACCGTTGTTGGCGTCGGACTGCGTCAGCGTCTTGGCGAAGGAATTGGATTTCTCCCTTTCCATGTCGTTCTTATCAAGCCCCCAAAATCCACATTCATCATCAACAACAGCAGAAGCGCATTCATTGTTGGGATTCAATGGGATTAATCGAATCTTGGCATAAACTTCGTCGGTCTCGGAATCAGCCAAGTAATTAATTGAAGACACGGTACAAGGGATCAGAGGGGGAATTTTACCAAATCCACCGAAATTGACAGATTCAATCGCGTGCTCGGCGTGGCCCTGCGGGAAATAATAAACCCTAGAATTTGGGGGCGGGATTTGTGCCATGCCGCCGGCACAGGCGTACCAGAGCTGAGGATCCAAGCAATTTTCCATGCGATTGCTCGGTGACGGCAAAATGCTAATCATTTTCATAAAAATTCCTGCGGAAAAAGAACAGGAAATCAAATTAAAACAAAACCCTAGATCAAAATCAAACGGGGCATTGAAGAAGAATTGAAGAACACAGACCCAAAAGGCCAAACGTGAATTAAGTTTCGAAAATCCAAAAGAATGACAAAGGCAACAACAGTGGGTGGGGTGGGGGGTTTCAACCCATCCAAAATCTTTTGCCCGAAACAGTTCCAATTTGTCAAATCAGAGGAACAAGATAAAGAGCAGAAGTGAAAAGATTCACCTTGTTTTACACCAAAAGGGAAGTGTTTTAACTTGAAGGGGGAAGAAAAGAGCAGAGGGGGAGTTGCAGAAAGGGTAAAAAGGGAGTAAGAGAGAGTGATGTGGTGATGGAATGTGTGTAGGGCTTTTAGAGAGCAGAAAACTGTTGCATCAGATATGAGAGCAGTGGTGTGGTGAGGTGAGGACTGAGTGAGGAGTGAGACTGGGGAGGAGGAGGGTGGGGGGTGGAATTTATGGGCAGATGAAAAATGGGGACAGGCAGACAGACAGGGACAAGAGACAAAAATACATACAGATACAGTGAAGAGTGAGGAGGAGGTGAGGAGACTCTTGATTCTTGATTCTTGATTCTTTGATGAAGGGTGGGGGTGGGGTAGGGTGGGGGTTGGGGTTGGGGTCTGCCGACCGGATAGTGGCAGAGCAGAGCAGAGGGAATTGATTTTGACAATTGATGAATGATGCCACCAATACTTGCTTCTACTACTCTCCGTCCCGGTATACTTGTCCTGTTTGACTTTTTGATACTATTCATTGTTTAACTTTGATTCAATGTTATTGCAAGTATATATTTGAAAAAAAGTAGTCAAGTTGGGTCTTGTTAGAATCGTAACATCATGTAGTTTTAGAATATATATTTTATTTAATTTTATGTTGTATATATTTTGAGATATAAACGATTGAAAATGTGCATTGGATTGTGTGCAGAAATGAAACAAGACAAATTAAGTAACACGGAGGGAGTACTATTTATTAGTCCATTTAACATGTCTCGTTTTATTTCTGTACATAATTCAATATACTTTTTCAATCGTTAATATCTCAACAAAATATATACAATAAAAAATTATATAAAATATATATTTTAAAAGTACTTGATTATACGATTCTAATAAGATCCAATTCGACTATTTTTTTTCCAAACATATACTTGGAATAATATTGAGTCAAAATTAAATAATGAACAGTGCAAAAAAGTCAAACCAGACATCTTGTCTGGGACGGAGAAGTAATTATTTTCTATAATAGTAATACTGTAATAAAAATAAACAACAGTGTGTATGTAGCTTACCCAAAAAAACAGTGTGTGTATGTAGTATATATATAGTGAAAATTAAGGAAGGGGCCCAATATTTATAGTGTATGGAGGGCTAGTGGGCTGCACCTCTGCTGTTCTGTTGTGTGTATTGTCCCTAAAATATGCTTCAATTTTTTTTTTATTTATTTTTATTTTATTTTGTTTTGTTCTACAGTTGCTTTTGTGTGACATTACAGTTTATTTGTGACATTAAAAGGTTTTCAGTTGATTTGGATAAGTATAAACACCAAATAGGAGTATTTTCTTTTTATCAAATTTGAAAACCAGGAAATTAGGGGAAAAAGACAAAGAAATCTGTCTTTTTCATTGTAGAATATCTGTCACTATTGTCGGGTTCATTAACTCACTAATCTGGTTTCAAGTGAGTTTTTGTAGGAGTATTAAAGTTGGAATATCAATTTATATTGTTCGGTTCACTAGTTTGAGGTGAACTGTTGCATCAAAGTAATTTCGTTTTCCTTCTAATTATTGTTGTGATAAATCAAATTACAATGTCCTTTTTTATTTATTTATTTATTTAATTTAGTATCAATCATCATTGAATCAACCAACAATTAAGATATATGAATATCATATGTTTGTTTAAATTTTCAAAAAATGAAATATTAGAAGGATAATAAGAACACAAAAGTAACTACTATAAAATTTGCAATTTAAAATATACTCCCTCCGTTTTTATTTATTGCTACGGACCCACATACACGCAGTCTAATACACATTTTAAATCATTAATAACTCAAGTTCGGTACAATTAAAAATTCTAAAAGTTCAGATGGGACGAATCTAACAAGATCTCACTTGACTATATTTTAACTTGTATAACTATGATAAAACTTTAAGTTAAAGTGTATGTGTGAACAGTTGCAAAACTATGAATTGAGCAACAAATAAAAAACGGAGGGAGTAGTACTTAACTTTTACACTTACCTCAATTATCCCAAAGTCCATCTAAACCATTAATAATAACTTCTACTATGGAAAAAGGGTCAGAAGTTTGAAAGGGGGAAAAAAATTCTCAAACCAACATACTCTTAAAAACTAAATATTCTTATTTTTACTTATTTATTTTTAAATTTTGCTGCAATGTGTTTCAAGATCGTTATTATTTAGGGTCAAGTCTCTTACCATCAACATTTAGGTTAACAGTTTGATTGCCCACTCAGCTCTCTATCCCTCTCATTTGTCCATTTGTAATTTGTGTGACATGAATTTCAACCACTTATTTCCAAGTCTGTAGCACTTCAGCACAAAAAAAAAAGAAGAAAAAAAGTTAGTATTAATTTTGAAATATAGTGTATTACCTTTAAATTGTTATATGTCTTGAATGGGTGAATAATAATAAATGCCATACTTTTTATTACTTACTACTATTACATTGAAGTAAAATAAATAAGTAAAATACATTTATCCTAGCCTGGGGGCTGGGCTGGGTGATATGGACCATAGAAATCAAAGTGACATTCCATATATGTCTTCTTACTTTCACGAGAAATTGAGTTTAGTGATGACACTCTATTTCAAAATTTCATACATTGGGGATGTTTGGGAGTCATCAAATTTGTTAGCAGATAGCAGATTTTGAGAGAGAACCGTGAGACAATATGCTGTTTCAATCCGCTATATGCTTGTGAATATGCTACATCCAAAGATGATCATTTTCTTTCATTCTACTAAACATTTTTTTCTTATGACATTCTGTTTTAAATAAGAGTACATTATGTTTAAGAATTCTAAACATTCTGTTTCATTCTATTTAGTATTCTGATGATCTTTTGTTTTAAAGAAACATACCTTCTATCTCAAAATTCCAGACATTATGTTTTATTCAACTTAACATTATGTCTGATGACGTTTCTGTTATAAAGAAGGTAGTTCATGTCTTAAAATCCCATACCTTTCTATCTTGATATTATTCATTCAATAAGCATTCTCCTTTTTCATATTTGCTTATTCTGTTCTATAGAGTAGTCATTATGTTTTCTATTGTTAGTCATTTTGTTTTCTAATATTAGACAATTTATTTTTTTAATATAATCCCTTTCAGTGATGAAGTACAAAATTACAATTCTTATTTTTTTTTAAATATTACCCATTATGTTTTTCATTTATTAGCAACTATATTTTTAAATATTAGACATTTTGTTATTTTTAATATCATTTATGTTGTTATATGTAAAGTAATCATTCTCTTTTTTTTAAAAAAAAAAAATATTACCCTTTCTATTTTCTAAGAGTCTGTTCTGCAACGCAGAGATGTAGTTGTAAGCTGCAGCTGTAGGGAGTAGCTTATTTTTAATGCTACAAGAAGTAGCTTCTAAAAAGAAGCTTCCAAAAGCTAGTGTACAGAATGAAGCTTTTGTTTTAAAATAAAAGTTAAAGCTACCAAAAATTCCGAAAAAACTACGTGTAGAACAAACCCTAATATTAGCCATTATGTTCTCTAATAATATACATTATGTTTGTTAATATTACATATTATGCTTTTTAATATCACTAACTTCTTCATATGCAAAGTATAATAATTGGAGTATCTTTTTATAGTAACAAGTAACAACCATTATGTGTTCTAATATAGGTATCGAATGCAGTATGGAGTATTAATTTGCAATAGAATTTGAAGACTCTTCACACTTTCTTCTTTTTCTCCCATCATTATTAATGACAAAATAGTCATTACCCACAAAAAAACTGCAAAGTAATATAAATTATACTTCCTCCCTCCCATTAGATAATTAGTATTTAATATAAGGGTATATTAGTGTTTAAAGTAAGAGTAAATTAGTAATTTATATGATGTGATTGTAATGTGTTTGAATTTTTAATTGAGTTATTTATATGTGATGTGATGATTGTGAATTAAAATTAATTAATAGTAGTGGATGTAAAATTTTAGTATATTTATTTATTGATATGATGTGATGAGTGTGAGTGGGTGATCAATATTTAATGATTTCCAAAAATGAAAATGAGACAAAGGTGTTGGGACAGACAAAAAAAAAACGAGACATAAATAATGGGACGGAGGAAGTACTATAATTTATCATATACTTCCTCCGTTTTTTATTGTTAGCTACATTGGAAGTTTTGCTACTATTCATTGAACTACTTTGATTTCAATTTTTCTCATAATTATACAAGTTAAAATATAGTCGTGTGATCTTGTTAGATTCATCTCGTCATTTAGTTTTTAAATATGGAACTTATAGAATTTTTACTTGTGCCGAACTTAAGTTATTACCGGTTTAAAATGTGTATTGGACTGCGTGCAATGTGGATCCGTAGCAAACAAATAAAAACGAAGGAAGTATCTTCTAAACCGTTGATTTAATACTCCATCGGTCCCACAATAATGTTCCCATTTCATTTCTGCACACAATCCAATGCACTTTTTAAATTGTTAATATCTCAAAATATATACAAGTAGAAATTATGTAAAATATATATTACAAAACTATACGATTAGACGAATCTAACAAGACCGAACTCGACTATTTTTTTCAAATATATAATTACAATAATATCGAGTCAAAGTTGAACAATGAACAGTGTCAAAAAGTCAAATGGGAACATTATTGTGGGACGGAGGGAGTAAAATTTATAATTCAGCCGTTATAGATGAATGCAACATATGCTGAAAAAAGGTGTACACCTAAGCAAATCCAACTAGTACTCCCTCCGTTTTTTTTTAACTTCTCAACTTCTTCACTGCACGCAATCCAATGTATGTTTTTAATAATTAATAACTCAAATTATATACAAGTAAAAATTATAAAAAATTGATATTATAAATCTACGCGATTAGACGAATCCAACAAGATCTCAATTGACTATGTTTTATCATACACAACTATACTAAAAAGTTGAATCAAAGTTACTTAATGAATAATATCAACTATTCAAAGGGTCAAGATATTAAAAAACGGAGGGAGTATTTAACTAGTGGTTGTTTAATGACATTTAAAGTACATCATCAAATTCGACCACTAAAGTATTTATGATAATTTAATTGCTTCTAATTAAATGCTACTTTAAGCGGTTGTGAATTGCTTTTGACGAAATATTCAATCTAATAAAATTCATTATTATGGCATAATAATAATAATAATAATAATAATAATAATAATAATAATAATAATAATAATAATAATAATAATAATAATAATAATAATAATAATAATAATTTAGAAGAATGGATGTAGCAGTTGTCCTTTTTAATATAATGTTGATGAGAACTCAAAGCATATTTTGTTGTCAAATAAAAACAATGGGATTATACAATTCTACAACAGAAGAATATTGATAATTATTTTATCTGAAGATTTAAAATAAGTACATATGTGTTAGTAGCAATTAAAGCAAAACACATTGACAAGTAACAAATAAAATGTGACAAAGAGTATGTGTTATAAGATAAGCCAAACTTATGGCTAAAACCCAGCGGCGGATCCAGAGATTTTTTCCATTCGTATCACAAAAGTGACGGAACCTAAGGTGAAATTACGAATTGTAATCAAATACAAAAACTATTGAAAATGACTAAGTTATAGTTGATTATAATGGTATCACTACAAAAAATCAGTGGTTGCACCAAGCCAAATAAAAAAAAAATAGCTTAAATAATTTTATCAATTTGAGTAGTATCCCGTGCTACCGTAGTCGACTGTATAGATCCGCCTATTGCTAAAACGTTATTCTCTTCATATTATTGTAAAATAATACACTAGTCCTATATTTTTAATTTTTTATAAAATGGAGTAATCTAGTGTATTTATTTAATTTCCGTAAATAAATTAAGTTCACTTGTACAAATAAAACTTTCAAACTCTCTCCCTTTTACTCATTTGTAATTTGTGTGACATAGACTTCCAACACCATTTCTATGGCTTTGGCTCCTTAAAAAAAAAAAAACTTCAAACAAAATATTTTTTTTCTTTTTTCTTTTCAAGATTTTTGCTCCTATAATTCAAAAGCTTGACGGCACTCTGCAGGTGCAAAAAATAGGCACAATTAAAATAAAATACATAGAAATAAAAACAATAGTAAAGATGCGACATAAGCCAAAGTAATCCGGCACATAAATTAATATTATCTCAAATAAGGGGAACATAAACATTTTGTGCTAATATTTGAGGTAGCAATATTAAAATACTGTAAAAGTAATTCTCTTCCAGATAATAATTATTTAAATTAGCCGGTAACTATAATTTAATTAAGGTCGCTATTAACTTTGTTTCTTAATTTTGTTTTCTTTTGCTTAATTTTAACTATTCGACCACATTTTGTGAGCCAAAACCAATGTTTTTGTTGTTATATTGATATGGGCTTCACAATATTTTTCATTTTATTAAAAAGTAAAAGCTTTATATTGGGGGTGAATTTTTATTTTATAGTATTATTTTATTTTTAAAATTTTATTCTAATTGAGGTGCATGTTCGACATTATATTACTGGCTTGTCTTGATATCTGAATTTGTATTTTTTTTTTAAAAAAAAAAATGTAGAATGGCGCAGCATGTATGATGTATATGCCATTCAAGGAAGCAAATAAATATTACTGCCAAAAAATTTGGAAAAATAAATAAATAAATAAAAATATAGAAATTATAGAAATGAATAATATATTTGAAGGAAAAACACGGAGTCAGTGACATTCAAAGCCCATTAATTAGAAGGCCCACGAAACAATACAGTTCATTAATAAATGGGCCCAGTATTTAATTTGGTGGGCCTACATATTGTCCAGACATATGCGCTGCTTTCTATCCATGACGACAACCTGTTTTCTTACATACACATGGAAATTGATGTATGGTGTGTTTGTGTGTTTTTTTCTTCATGCACATGAATTGTTTTCTTTATTTATTTATTTATTTTTTTATGAGCCATTGAAGGCCTGAGAAAGGGTGGTGGGAGTACATGTGACACAATTACAAAGGGGAATAAAGGGAAGTGATATAGGGCCGGTGGGAATCGAACCTCCAACCTTCCGTTGGAAGTCAAGGCACTTAACCACTTGGGCTAAGTCCCCATCCCAACAATGGGATGAGGGAATTGTTTTCTTTGTTGGGAATGTTTTGAGTACACAAAATAGATCATGTGTGGCCTTTTGTTTTTATTTTTTTATTTTTTATTTTTGTTAAGGGTTTTTGATTCAGGGATATCTCTGACAACTATGACTAACAATTTTTAGAATTTTGGAATTGAAAGTCCAAATTCTCACAAATTATCTTTTTCTCCTTTAATTTATCATGTTTGGTAGTTTACAACTACTACAAAAAAATTTTCAGTTTAGCGACTGTACTTTGAGGGTTAGTGACCGAATTTTTAGGTCTTGGTTAGAAACCTCCAGCGATGGAAAAAATTTTAGTCGGACTTTTGCAACCGAAACTGTGACAAAAAAATATTAGGTTGCTAAGCTCCGCAACTAAAAGTTTTAAATTTTTTATTTTATTTTTCGCAATTTTTATATTAGCGACTGAAACTTTTCGGTTGCGAATTCGGTTGGTAATTTGTGACTGAATATTTTCGGTCGATTAATCACTTCTACAAGAATGTTGCAAGAAGTGTCTACTTGATGAGAATCAGAAGGTTTCAACGAACTAGGACTCAACGAATTCATTTATTAGGGGGAGTTAACTCAAATACGGGGGAGTGGGAGAGTCAAAGTCGAAAAGAGGATTTCTCACTTCTTTTTCTAATTCAAAGCGACTGAAACTTTTCTGTCGCGAATTCGGTCGTTAGGCCCCGTTCTCTATAACTTATTTTCAGGCCTTATTACTGTTTATATATATATATATATATTTTAATCAAATCAGACCAGATCATATAAGAAACATTAAGATCAGACCAGACCAGATCATATCAGATCAAATTATTATAATAATATAAAGAAAATAAGATCAGACCAGACCAGATGGAATTAGACCAGATCAGAAACATTCAAACCAGAAAAATTCAGATCAAACCAGATCAGATCTTATAAATTTAGATCAGACCAGAAAAATTAAGGCCTAGAGAACAGGGCCTTAGTTTGTGACTGAATATTTTCGGCCATTAAATGTAAAAAGAACGGGTTTTTTTTAGGTGAATACCAGGGTATCCCCGGGCCACATTGGACCCAAGACTAATCCCTCGATGATCTGCAAGGGCAATTAAGGGCGCCTCTCCCAAAGCAGTTTTTTGCATACACATGGCTCGAACCCAAGACCTTGCTTAAGCGACTAGAGCCTCCATCCACTCAAGCCAACTGCTGTTGGTAAAAAGAACGGGGTTTTTAAAAAAATAAAAAATATAAAAATTAGAGAAGAGATTATCGACCGGAATTTTCGGTCGCTAAATGGATTTAGTCGCGAGTTAGCCACCGAATCTGTTTCGGTCGCCATTTCTGTCACTAATTTATGACAAAAGTTTCGGTCGTTAAATAGCCACAGAAAAATTCGGTCGCTGTTAACCGAGAATTTTGATTGGACAATATTTGAAGAGGATTACAAGGATTGCTAAGGGAATTACAAGAATTTAAACAAAGCTGTAAAGGAATGGAAAATTTTGCAGGAATGTAAAAGCAGGAATTGAACTGCAGAATAAAACAAGTGCAGAATGAAAAAATTGAAAGACAATCCTCTGAGGATGGGTGTGTGAGGGGTGCCCCTCTCGAGTGCCTCCCTTCCTCCTTTTATAGGAGGAAGCCTCCTCCTGTAGAGCCACGGGAGGCCTCCTGTGGAGACGCGTGAGGCCTCCTGTAGAGCCGCGGGAGGCCTCCTGTAGAGAGGCGTGAGGCATAGGAGGCTTGACTTCAGGGGTGACATGAAGCACGCGGATGGCTTTGATTGGCAAGCTCTGGTTATTATCCGGATAAATCTTGAATTGGACCGTGCCAAGAAAAATAGATTGGGCCTTTTTGGAAGTGTGTTCTTTCTTCCGGATATATTTTCACGGACTGGGCCTCCGGATATATTTTTACTGACATGAAGACGCGTCTTCTCTTCCGGATATATTTTCACGGACTGGGCCTCTGGATATATTTTCACGGACTGGGTCATGTAAATTTGGATGGGCTGTAATATAAATTTTGTTGGGTTAACAGATGCCCCCCTCGCGCATTTTGTTTGATTAGTATTTTAAGACAAATTTGCGCGCTTACTTTTGGAATTTTCGGCCCATTAGGGCCCATTAGGGACAAAACCCTAACCATATAAAACCCTTCAAAATTCTTCCACCCATCATTTTCTTTCAACACTTCTCTCTCTTCTTTTCTTCCTCCTTCATTCTCTTCCTCTCTTCTTCCCTTACTCCTCCACCGGCCGTCGGAAACCGCCGCCGTCGCCCAGATTCCGGCCGTAGAAATCGTCGCCGGACGTCGTTGGAAGCCGTCGAGGCCGCCGCGCCGCCGCTGCCAGGCCGCCCCTGCAGGCCGCCCGTCGCCTCCGCCAGGCCGCCCGGTGCCTCCGCCTAGGCCGCCTCGCCAAGGCCGCCCCGCCAAGGCCGCCCCGCCTAGGCCGCCTCGCCAAGGCCGCCCGGTGCCTCCGCCAGGCCGCCCGTCGCCTCCGCCTAGGCCGCCTGCTCGCCCAAGGCCGCCCCCTCCTCCGGCCGCCCAGCACGAGCCGCCTGCCGCCCGGAAGTTGCTGAAGCCGCCCGGAGTATCGCCGAGGCCGCCCGCGCGCCGAGGCCGCCCGTGCCCATCGCCGAGGCCGCCCGTGCCATCGCCGAGGCCGCCCGTGCCCATCGCCGAGGCCGCCCGTGCCTCCGCCCGAGGCCGCCCGTGTCTCCGCCCCGAGGCCGCCCGTGCTTCCACCCCGAGGCCGCCCGTGCCTCCGCCCGAGGCCGCCCGTGCCTCTGCCAAGGCCGCCCGTGCCTCCGCCAAGGCCGCCTGCCTTCTCGCTCCTTGAGGCCGCCTGCTCCACGCCAAGGCCGCGCCGCCGACCAGTCACTGCTCGAGAGGCCGCCCGCCTCACTTCTGAGGCCGCCTGCTTCACCCGAGGCCGCCTGAAGGCCACCACTTGTGTTGGAGGCCGCCACCCTTGTCCTAGAAGCCGCCACCTAGAAGCCCCTGTCGTTGTTCGAAAGACGCTATCTGCTTGCAATCAGGTCGCCCTCTTATTCGCTTCATGGACCAGGTTAGTAAGCTATGCTCCATTTTTATTTTGCTATGCATATTTTGGTGGAGGCTTATCTGGGGATATCATGGAGTTTGACGGGCATTTTGGTATGTTAAAACTATGGGAGGGATGTTGGACTGAATTTTGTGAATTTTGCTTACTTTTCTTGATTCCGCTGGATTCGTGTTTGTTTTTGCTCACTTTACTGCTCGTATGATAATCTCGTATTTGATATCATAGAACATAGCAAGATTACTCACATTGCCTTATCTCATAGACTTAGAGAACATAAAGCATCATACGGGATTTAGAGAAAGCATTAGATCGTGTTATCTCCTGCTTAGGCGTTAGGTTAACTTAAAGTTAGCTTCTAGTCATCCCATACTTTGTTCATGACATAGGATCTAGTAGAGGACACTACACGGGCTGCCACTTCATTGGCTCAGGCCGCCCCTCACCAGCCCGGGTCCTCCTCGGCCGCCGCTGTTCAGGCCGCCTTTCCTGTGACTCAGGCCGTCTCCGATCGTCGCCCTGAGTCGTTATCGACCGCCACTCAGGGGCCATCAGCCGCTACTGACCAGGCCACCATCTCGTCAGCTCGGGCTGCCCGGAGTCGTCAGCCAGGGCAGGCCGCTGCTCCCTTGACCGGATTTGCTGCCTTGTCGCGCAGCATGACTTTTCAGGTTAAAATGGCTTGATTAGCACCTTCTCATGTTGACTTAAATCTTGTTAACCGCTTGACTTATCCGGGTATCTATGTACGGTACAGGACATTGCCAGGTCCACACAGCCGCATTTTGTTCAGTTCACCACCCCTAGTACCGCTCAGGCCGCCACTTCGGCTTCTCCTCTGACTATTCAGGTTTGTCTGATCTTACCTGCTTGTTCCGTTGCCTATGTTCGTATCCCTCAATCTCATGCTTGTTTTTCTCATCTGCAGCGTTCGCTTATTCCGGATTCTGATGGTGAGGCATATGAGTTCGATCGTCGGCAGGAGTCAGAGCTTTTTCTTCGGCCGTTTCATAGTACGCCTGAGCGTGCGAATGATTCGAGACGGTTTTTATCTTGCCAGTTACTTGTCACCGAGGCCGCCTTTACCAGTACCCTTGTGTCTCGCACTAAACCTATTAAATCTCAGCCTCAGCATTCTGGTATTTCTACCGCCAAGTCCAAGGCTAAAGTTCCCAGGACTCAGATTGACGATGACAGCAGCCTAGGTCAGTATACTTCATGGGTGCATCGGATGTCGGGTCGCACTTCTGATTGGCGTGAGTGGGGGATTGATGAGGCCATCCGTCTATCTACTAAACCGGTGGTGATAGACCATCGCTTACTTTACTATCTTATGGGATTCTGGAACTCTTCTGTTAATGCTTTTCAGCTTCCCTGTGGATTTGTCGGCCCTACACTTCTTGATGTGGTGATGATCACGGGGCTTCGTGTGGTCGGATCGGAGTTGACCCAGTCCGCTGTTGATGACCCTAGACTTGGTGCGTCGATTTGTCCTAAGGGCAAAGAGGCCAGGCGATACCCGGCTTACATTGTGCACAATAAGACGTCAGGGCCTTATCCTTCTACGCGAGACGAGCACGTAGCCTTCCTTTTACTGTGGTTTAGCCGGTTTGTTATTTGTTCCAGTGCACGTACTGTTCTTAGTACTGCACTGCCCCTCGTCTTAGGGCTTATGAGTACGGAGACTCGAGCTATAGGCTCCTACTTCCTCGGCAATCTGTTTAGCGGCATGGCTAAGCTTTCTGATAAGCTGGCCGAAGGACTAGATCCCTCTACCACTGCTTCTGGGCCGCTATGGTTCTTGCAGTTATGGGTCCAGCTATATTTTCCCCAGCTGTTCACAGGGGTACTACGCCCTAGTCCGCAGGAGGTTTCGGAGGGTGATCCGTTAGGTGAGATATTGGCTGCTCAGTCTGTGAGTATTAGCCGGGACGGCCTTCTGAACCGAGATGGTCTGGGGATTATCAACTGGCTTTATCATTATCGGCCGTCCTACCATGACTTATTTGTTTATGCCTCCGTTCCTCGGTTGCTGGCTACGCTGATATGTCTCCCTACTCATCCACGTGGCATTCATGGGGAGTTTACATGGAATATCAGCATGAAACCTCACATGCTTTTGAGTGGGGTGAAGAGGACGGACGCTTATAATCCTTTCATCGCTGAGCCTTATTGCCCTCACCTGCTTGCTCGCCAGTTTGGCTGCCACCTCGGGCTTCCTCGCCGGGTGAAGTGGCCGACTCGTTTTACCAGGAAGGAGAGGATGACACCCGCAGCTATCAAGGCTGTGATAGCCTTTTCGTCTCGTCTGACGCTCTCCAGCTATCTCCCGTTTACTCCGACTGGATCGCTGGCTGCTGGTTTTATGGCGTGGTGGACGCCGTATATCACTTCTATTTTGCCGCCTTATGATCAGCTGGCGTCTCGTTCTGGAGATTCAGTCACTTCGCGTCAGTCTCGTGTTTCAGCTTCTCGCGGGAGTACCTTGAGGTCAAAGAAGTCCCAGTCTGGTCCAGCCTCTTCCTCCCGTAAGCGTCGAAGAGGTATGTTGAATCATTTCATTGTCAATACAGCGCTTCATACACTGCCCCTTTTGATGTTGTCTCTTTGTCTGCAGTTGATGATGATGTTTCAGTTAGCGCCGAGCAGTCTGGTTCTGACGAGGAAGATGCCAGTTCAAGTGATGATGGATCACACTCAGGTGGTGAGGAGGGTCATGAGGGAGATGAGGAGGACCATGAGGATGAGTCGGTGGACCCCTATGATGATGATGATCATGGCCAGGCGGATGATCATGTTGCTGATATTCCTGTGGCCGCCGATCCCATGCACCAGATGATAGACGCCGCGACGATCGGCGCTGCGAATTCCTTGCCTGCAACTACTGCCGACCAGGTATGTTTTACCACAGTTAGACTTTTATTTGCATTTCTCTTTTTTAGTATCGCAATGACATCGTGCTTGACCGCTCAGGTTGATCCACGTTTCTCTCGGTCCGCGATTGGTTCAGCTGGCCATGACTTGGTTCCACAGGTATTTCTTGGTTGCCTTTCATTTTATGTTTATTTTGTTTAAGCACTGCATTCTAAGGATATTTGTGTCCTCCAGGTTTCTCCTGCAGATATTACTCAGGCTGCAGATCATATTTTCCAGACTAGTCAGGTTGGCCCTTCGGTGATCCCTCAGGTATTTTTATTGATTATGTCGTTTCCGTTTTCCTTTTTTAAGGACATGTTTTAAGGATCTCCCTTTCTAGCTGCCTATGGACCAGGCAGGCCATCCTACTACTGCTGCTCCTATTACTTCAGTTGATTCAGTCGCGCCGCCTCTTCCGGTATGGCTCACTTCAGCTTTTGTGTTTATGAGATTTTCTTGGCATATACTTATGTGAAGCTGTCTTCAGGTGCCCATGATCCGTGCCTCAGTCCCAGCGACCTCTGTGCCAGGTCCTTCGGTGCCTACTCCTGCTGACCGGATTGTTTCATCATGCGAGGCGTTTGACCGCCTTCTATCCACTCATGTTGATCGGCTCTCTACTGAGGTGTTCTCTAGCCTTGATCGCCTGTTAGACGACGTCAGCGCAGTTTCTGCCTTTACCGAGGATGCTGACTTTCTCAGCTTTTCAGAGCGCGTTGCTGATTTAGCTGTTTCTTATCCTGCTTTCAGTAGTTCTGCAGATCAGTCTGCTCACGATCTGACGCTGCTTGATGACCTCGAGGCACGATACCGCGAGGTTTGTCTTCAGATAGAGGCTATCCACCCTCAGCGCGAGCAGTTGTCTACTGATCGCGGGGTTAGAGAGAGTCGCAGATCCCATCTTAGGGACGTTGCTACGCGAGCAGAGCGTGATATTGAGGAGGCAGAGCGTTTCATTCTTGAGAGGAGGCGTATCCTTCAGGAGGCTAATGAGGAGCTTGCTACCTTAGAGCCTGTCTTGGCTGATATTTCTTCCCGATCTGCTGAGTTAGAGACTTCCTATGGTCGTTTAGCCGCAGATGAGCGTGACTTATCGGCTGAGTTATCGGGAGTTCGGACTCGTCGGCTTCGGTTGTTGGTTCGCGCTCGTGCTTCGGCGGCCGCACTTCTTCGTTTGACGGACATGTTCGAGCGCACTCGTGATCAGTGGGCCCTTATGCGTCGGCGTATACTGGGTGGTGTTAGGCAGCCTTTTCCTTAGTTTTTTGCACTGTTTTGTTTTCAGTACACTTTTGGGTCAGCCCATCGGCCTTGTGGTGGGCAATGCTTGCCTTTACTTTGGGAGATTACTGTTACTTTTTTTTTTTTTTATGCACTTTGCGTTTCTTATTCAGATTCCCACACTGATGGATAGAACACTTTGAGGTATTTTGCATTTATACTTTGTTTGTGTTCTTGGCCATCGATGTCCATTAGTTTGTATGCACCATTAAGCAGTCTTTGCGTAACAATGAATGGTCCTTCCCAATTTGGAGACCACTTGCCTGTTTCATTGCCACGCACCCCCGAGGGTAGAATTACCTTCCATACTAGGTCTCCCTCGTTAAAAGTTTTGCCTCGAACCCTCTTGTCGTAATGTCTTGCCATTTTCATCTTTTGGCGACGGATATTTTCCAGAGCGGCGAGCTTGTCTCCGTCTGCTGTCTCCAATTCTTGCAACATGGTCTCTTCATACTTAGATAAGTCTAATTGATGCTGCTGAGCCACCCTTAGAGAAGGAACTGTTATTTCTAAAGGCAAAACAGCGTCATGACCATATGTCAAGTAATACGGCGTAAACCCTGTAGCTGTGGATTTAGAGTTTCTGTAAGCCCACAGAACCTCTAATAAGGTCTCATGCCATTTCCTAGGCTTTTCGCCTACCGCCTTTTTGATCATACTTATTAAGATCTTATTGGTGGCTTCAGCCTGACCATTTGCTTGGGGATAGTACGGAGTGGAATGATAGATGCGGATCCCAAACTGCTTGGCAAAAGCTATAAACTTTTCGCCAGTGAACACTGTACCTTGATCGGCAGTGATTGTTTGGGGAATCCCAAATCGATGTATGAGCTCAGTTACGAACCTAATTACATCGCTTTGGTCAATTTTCCTCATTGGCCACGCTTCTACCCATTTGGTGAAGTAGTCAGTGGCCACTAGTATGAATGCATGGTTTTTGGATGACGGTGGATGAATTTTTCCAATGATGTCCATCCCCCAGCCACGGAATGGCCAAGGCTTAATGACCGTGTGTAATTCTTCCGCCGGTACCCTTTGAATCGGGCCGTGCCTTTGGCAAGCTTCACACCCGCGAGCATACATGATACAGTCCTCCATGATGGTTGGCCAAAAGTATCCATGACGGTGGATGCTCCATCTCATGCTTGGCCCTGCCCGATGAGAGCCGCATATCCCCTCATGGACTTCTCCCATTACCAATTTAGCATTCTCGGGGCCTATACACTTGAGCAATAATCCATCAATCGCCCTTCGGAATAGTTCGCCATTGACCAGCACGTACCGCAGAGCTTTTACTTTTAGCGAGTTATCTCCCCCAGATGACGGGTTCTCGAGGTACTGTATGATCTCGGTCCTCCAATCACCAATCTCTTGTTGGTCCTCAGGTTCACTTGCGATGGCGGCAATGTGTGGTGCCCCCCTAGGGCGACAAGACTGCCAGCCTGAAGCAAGTTGTGCAGCCTCGTTGGCCTCTTGATTTTGGCTTCTGGGCACATGTGTGATGGTAGCGTCCGAAAACTTGCTCAATAGTTCTAGTGCTGTCTCATAGCACTTAATCAATCTGGGACTCTTGCATTCATATTCTCCGGTTAACTGCTTCAGGATGACTTGGGAGTCTCCAAATATTGTAATTGATTTCGCACCTTTAAGCAATGCAGTTTCGAGGCCAAATATCAAAGCTTCGTATTCTGCTTGATTGTTGGTGGTGCCAGGCTCTAACTCCCGAGCAAGCTTCCAATGTTCCCCAAGAGGACTAGTGATTGTAATGCCGGCCCCCGAGCCGCTGCTTGCACAAGATCCGTCAAAGGTTAACTCCCATGGTTCGAATCCTATAAAGGAAGCTTCTCTGGGATCTTCTGACAGCACCAACGAAGGGTGTTGAGCTAAGAAATCAGCTAAAGCTTGTCCCTTGATTGCCTTTTGAGGAACGTGTACAAGGGTAAAAGGACTGATCTTCATAGCCCACTTAGCTTGTCTACCCTTCAATGCTGGTTTGTGCAAAAGGGTTTTTACCAAGTCAAAGGGAGCCACTACATGGACTGTTCTTGGCAGCATGTAGTGTTCTAACTTGTTGCAGGAGTATACCAGGGCGTAACACAACTTTTCTAATGCAGTATATCTTACCTCTGGCCCTTGTAGAGTCTTGCTAAGGTAATAGATAGCCCTCTCCTTGCCGCCTTCATCGTCCTGTGCAAGCAAGCACCCGATAGATTCTTCGGCGGCCGATACATATAGTTTCAAAGGTATTCCAGGTTTTGGCGGCACTAATACTGGAGGATTGACCAATGCTCTTTTTATTTCTTCGAAGGCTGCTTGATGCTCATTCGTCCAGAGAAACTTCTCGTTCTTTCTTCCTTTAAGCAAAGTAGTGAACGCTTTCATCTTGCCGGCAGCATTGGCAATGAATCTCCTTAGGAAATTGATTTTGCCCATCAATGACTGCAATTCTTTGAGATTGGTTGGTGCACGAGCCTCCATGATGGCCTTAGCTTTGTTCTGGTCTACCTCAATGCCCCTCTCATGTACCAAGAAACCTAGGAAATTCCCTGCTGCCACTCCAAAGGCACATTTAGCTGGATTAATTTTCAATCCATGCTGCCTCATTCGGATGAAGGCACTTTCCAGGTGAGCCAAGTGTTGGCCAAATTCACATGATTTTACCACTATGTCATCAATGTACACTTCAAGTGTGTGACCGATTAAATCATGAAAAATCATGTTCATGGCTCTTTGGTATGTTGCCCCCGCGTTTTTTAATCCAAAGGGCATGACTACCCATTCAAAGATGCCGACTGGCCCTGGGCAGCGAAAAGCTGTTTTATGCACATCATTTTCAGAAATGAAGATTTGATTGTATCCAGAATAACCATCCATTAATGATAAAAACTTGTGGCCGGCGGCCGCATCAACAAGCATATCGGCCATAGGCATCACATATTCATCCTTGGGTGTTGCCAAGTTTAAATTTCTAAAGTCTATACAGACTCTTAATTGACCGTTCTTTTTTATAACAGGTACAATATTTGCAAGCCATTCCACATAACGACAAGTTCTAATGTAACCTGCTTTAAGAAGCTTCTCGATTTCGGCCTTTATTTTTGGGATGGTGTCTGGGTCGAACCGTCTTGGCGGCTGCTTATGAGGTCTGAACTCTGGGTGCGTTGGCAACTTATGTTCCACTAGCTCCCTTGATAGTCCTGGCATATCTGTGTACTGCCATGCAAAACAATCCTTATACTTATGAATCAGCTCCACTAGTTGGCGTCGCTTTTCATCCGATAATGACGCACTGATCTTGGTCAATTTTGGTTCTGTCTCTGTCCCGAGGTTGATGTCTACAAGTGGTTCATTGGCTTCCGGACTAGGCAACATCCGCTTTATAGGAGATGGCCATTCAGATGGCCGACTGTCAGTTGGATTTTTGGACTTGATTTCGGCACCCATCATTATTTCAGTGTTGGCGAGCCGCTGCAACAAGTCTTTATAAATGTCGTAGCTGCTTGTCATGCAGAGCATGATGCTTCATGTCGGCTATATGCAGAACGTAATTTGAAGCCGCTTGTTGTGAAATCAATGGATTCCAGATCCATGTTCATACCTATTAAGGCTGATGCAGGTTGAATGTCTTCTAAGTAGAAGATCGCCTCATCATTGTTGGCGTCCGGTCCTGCAAAGGGTTGAGGATCTGCCTCTACCAATTCTATCTGGTCACCATCCCAAATTAACAACTGTTGGTGGAGGGTGGATGGCACACACTGCGCCATGTGAATCCAGTCGCGCCCAAGCAATGCTGAGTAACACGTCTTGGATTTCACCACGAAGAAGGCCACTTTGATGGTCTTGGATCCAATAGTGACGTCCGCCGTTATGAATCCGGCAGGTTGTGTTGCTTCTCCTACAAAGCTGCACATTCTGACCCTGGTAGGGATCAGATCTCTTTCACTTTTTCCTATCTTTCTCAAAGTTGACATCGGCATCACATTGGCTGCTGCTCCATTATCAACGAATACCCTGTTCACAGGACGCCCATCAATGTGAGCCTTAACATACAAGGGTTTCAGTTGCCTTGTCTGGGCAACTTTGGGTTTGGCAAACTGTGCCACGGCCTCTGAAGCATCATGTCGACCGCCAAGTTCTTGCGTGGGAGGTGCATCCCTGGTTGGATGGGACAATTCGGCTATCATTTCATCCACTCTTTCGATAAGCCTCGCGAACGATGGCTCTTCCTCATCCCATATCTCGGATTCGGTATCGCTTATCTCTTCATCGGCCGCCAGCCCAAAAACCCGTATAGGTACAGAAGGATCATTTGGCCCTTCTTTCCTATCGTCAGCTTCTTTAAGTTCTTTGTCCAAATTCTGCCAAAAAACCTCATCTTCAAGATCCATGCCGTCTAATTCAAAATGAGGCTCCTCATCAATATTGAGGTTCACATTACCCCACATATCATCTTCATACCCTTCGTCAATATTCATGTCTTCCATCGTGCCATATTCATCGGTCACGATGCCTAGGGCGTTAATTCCAACTTTCGGCTTATCGAGATTGGCCTCCACAGCGGCCTCCACCTCTGTAGGTGTAATAGCACCAAAATTCACTTGTGATGCCTCATTGGTCGCTTGAAGTGCTTCACTAGTTGATTTTGTTTCATCTTGTGTCTGCGACTTCTTCTGGGTTTCTACAGTTTTGCAATAGGTCGTGAATCCTTCAAAACTGTGTGGTTCACTTCCAAATTCACCGGCTTCATGAGCCGCCAAATACGCCATGTATTTCATCAATACACTAGCCATAGCCATGTTTGAAGGAGTCATGTCCATTTTGTCTAGCTTCTCAATGAACTTCTGTCCCGCAGATTTGACCTTGTTTCCTCCTTCATCAGATTCGGTTGTGGCGACCGCTTTTCCTTTATCATTAGAAGCTGATGATGAAGCGTTAGTCTGAGGAAGTCCAACTTTGGTTACTTTAGGCCTTGGTGATGATGCCGGCTGAGGCTTTCGTTCTACCCATTGCAGCCTTTCTCGTACTGGCCTCTCAGTGGTAGAAGATGATGGTGGTTGTAACCTTTCCCTCACTCGCCTCCTGGTGGAGGAAAACGGTGGCTGCATCCTCTCTCGTATTGGTTCCCTAGCGGAAGGTGATGGCGCCTGAGGTGGTCTTCTTGAGATCTCATAAAATCTTTCTTCACGAGGTGGTATGGGTGAATCAGGTTTCCTTGCCACCGTCCTACTGTGTGTCTTCTCGTGAAGGGGTCTCTGCTGTCGGGATGTCTCTCCTTTGAAATAAGTTGGTTGTACTGGCTTTCGAGGCTTGGAAGATTCCAACTTATGAATTTGTGCCTCCCACCGCCGCATTTCCTCGGCGTATCGTCTTTGAGCCCGCCTAAATTGACTCCTGGTCATGGGTGGCGGCTCCTTGTGGGTGGCTTTGTTCTGAGCCCTATTCTTCATCCACCTTTCAGTCTCAACTGGGTGTTCTGGTCGCCTCATCAAGGTTGGAACCACCTGTACACCATGCCTATAATCGCGAGCAATAGGTTGGTGTTTCCCATTTTCATGGATTTCTACCGCCTGCTTAGAGATCTCAACTCTCAAAGGAGGGTTCTTCTTCTTGTGGTGCTCTCTTTCTTCAGCTTCCAGGACCTTCTTGAAGTCCTCCTTCGCCATGTTCTTAAACCTGGGTTGTTTACCGCACAACTCTTTTCTTTCATGATCGGACTCATCAGATAATAAGTCCACATCCTCCTCCTCGATTTCAATGTGTTCCTTTCCTCTATTATTCTGGCTACTGGAGCCACCATCTTCTGGATTTGGGATGAGTCCAGAAACACCAATTGGCAGTTGAGGGAATGGATCTAAATCCACTTTCATACCTGCAATTTTCAAACGACCCTCTTTTATTTTGTTCTGTATGGCCGTTCTAAAACTCCTGCATTTAGTAATGCTATGAGTATACGAATTATGCCACTTACAAAATGCTCGGCCTCGAATTTCCTCGGCCGTTGGTAATTTTTGCCCTTCAGGCAACTTGATTACACCGTCTTTGAGTAGGGCATCGAACACTTGGTCCGCTTTGCCCATGTCAAAAAGGTCTTCTTCAGGCTTATACTTAGCCTCTCTTTGTTTTGGCGGCTTGAGAGCCGCACATGTATGTGGTTTGGCTGTCTGTACTAGCTCAGCAACAGCTACCTCTACAGGTTCGTCCTCATCATCACTGAGTTTTATTTCTTCGAAATGGACTCGACGCATAGGACGTTTCTCTTCCTGCTCCCTCAGGAATTTTTCCACACGGGCCGCTCTCTCGGCCAGCTGGGCAAGGTCAGTTGCATCCTGCACAATTAAATGTTCTCTTAATTTCGGTAGCATATTAGCCACTGCTATATTGGCTATTTCTTTATCGGGTATTGCTATAGTACATCGGCCTTTAATGCGTTGTAATCTATTAATAAAAGAACTTGCCGTCTCATCGGCAAATTGTTTGGTGTTAGTGAGATCTGCAAGACTAACCTGCGACAGAGGTGTATAAAATCTGTCGTGAAATGCCCGTTCGAGATCGGCCCAATTTTGAATTGAATTTGGCCGTAAGGATGCAAACCAGGAAAATGCGGGTCCAGTTAAAGAGGAACTGAACAATCTTAACTTCAGCCAGTCGTTGGCCGCTGCTTCCCCACACTGAGCAGTAAACCTGCCCACGTGTTCTACGGTTGATTTGCCGTCGTCTCCCGAGAATGTGGTGAACTCTGGCATTTTGAAGCCTTTAGGGTAAGGCTGCATGGTGTCTACCCAATCCGGGTATGGTTTCCTATAAGTGGGCCGTTCCATCGGCCTTAATTGAATGCCGAAATGTTGTTGCATCATATCTGCTAATAACTCGGGCGACACTACAGGCGCCTGTGCAGGCATGGCAGTTTGTTGATATATGGCGTCCGGATGACTCATGTTGGTGGCCGGACGTTGCAGGGCGGCCTGATGTGAACTGGAGGCCTGATACTGGGCGGCCAAGTGTGAACCGGCCTGTTGCTGGGTGGCCAAGTGTGGACTGGCCTGATGTTGGGCGGCATGAAGTGGGTTGGAGGTCTGAAACTGGGCGGCCTGCAGGGAGGTGGCCTGATGATATGTGGCCTGAGGCAATGGGGAGGCCTGATGTTGGGAGGCCTGAGGCAATGGAGAGGCCGCCTGATAGGAGGCCTGATGCAATGGGGAGGCCGCCTGAGCGGCCTGAGGCACTGGGGAGGCCAGATGATGGGAGGTCTGAGGTAATGGAGAGGCCGCCTGATAGGAGGCCTGATGCAATGGGGAGGCCGCCTGAGCGGCCTGAGGCACTGGGGAGGCCTGATGATGGGAGGCCTGAGGCAATGGAGAGGCCGCCTGATAGGAGGCCTGAAGCAATGGGGAGGCCTGCTGATGGGAGGCCTGAGGCAATAGAGAGACCGCCTGATAGGAGGCCTGAGGTAATGGGGAGGCCTGATGGGAGGCCTGAGGCAATGGAGAAGCCGCCTGATGGGAGGCCTGATGGAATGGGGAGGCCTGATGATGGGAGGCCTGGAGCAATGGGGAGGCCGCCTGATAGGAGGCCTGATGTAATGGGGAGGCCTGATGATGGGAGGCCTGGAGTAATGGAGAGGCCGCCTGATAGGAGGCCTGCAACGGGGAGGCCGCCTGGGCGGCCTGAGACACTGGGGAGGCAGCCAAAGGTATGTTGGTGCCTTGAGGTTGCAGGTGTCCTCCTCCAGTATTATGCACGGCGGCTGGGATGGAAGCCGCCACTCCAAATGGCGGAACAGATGCCATTAAGTATCCTGATGGAGCATACATCATAGGAGGTGGTGCTCCAAACTCAGATAGTGATGGCTGACCAGTCCCCCAAGTCCTTTGTAGACCGCCATACGGTCCTGTAACACTTGGTGGCACATTCATGCCATGGATATATCCCTCTGGAGTATGCAGGGATCCACATATCCTGTCAGTTTGATCGGCCATGGCAGGCCGCAATACATCCATAAGGTGCCTTGTTAATAGAGGCATGAATTCAGCCATCGATTCATTCATCGATAGCCGTATTTGTTCCGAAAAAGTTGGGACCTGCATTATCCCCTGCGGTGGTTGAGAGGTAGTTGCTGTATCATCGACGTTCTCAGATGGTGTTCTTACTAGAGTTTCTTCAGGCAGCGACATTTCTCCAAATTTTTGTGTTAAGTCCCTTACTACCCGTCCAGATCTGAGTTGCATATACTTTCAAGCGGATATGGTTTCCACTTCGTGTCCCACTGGGCGTGCCAATTTGTTAACCGAGAATTTTGATTGGACAATATTTGAAGAGGATTACAAGGATTGCTAAGGGAATTACAAGAATTTAAACAAAGCTGTAAAGGAATGGAAAATTTTGCAGGAATGTAAAAGCAGGAATTGAACTGCAGAATAAAACAAGTGCAGAATGAAAAAATTGAAAGACAATCCTCTGAGGATGGGTGTGTGAGGGGTGCCCCTCTCGAGTGCCTCCCTTCCTCCTTTTATAGGAGGAAGCCTCCTCCTGTAGAGCCACGGGAGGCCTCCTGTGGAGACGCGTGAGGCCTCCTGTAGAGCCGCGGGAGGCCTCCTGTAGAGAGGCGTGAGGCATAGGAGGCTTGACTTCAGGGGTGACATGAAGCACGCGGATGGCTTTGATTGGCAAGCTCTGGTTATTATCCGGATAAATCTTGAATTGGACCGTGCCAAGAAAAATAGATTGGGCCTTTTTGGAAGTGTGTTCTTTCTTCCGGATATATTTTCACGGACTGGGCCTCCGGATATATTTTTACTGACATGAAGACGCGTCTTCTCTTCCGGATATATTTTCACGGACTGGGCCTCTGGATATATTTTCACGGACTGGGTCATGTAAATTTGGATGGGCTGTAATATAAATTTTGTTGGGTTAACAGTCGCTAAATTGAATTTTCTTATATTGAACTATTATATCATATTGTAAATACACGATTACGATTGATGATTGCAATTTGCAAAGGATAATGATATTGATTGCTCTCTCTGTTTATTTTGATCAGGTCTTATCTAAATTTATTTGAAATTATGCTCGTTTGATTTGAATCTTTCCCATTCGATTAGTGTTTTCTGTAACCACTCCAGTCAAACCAATTCGTAGATATTGTCCGCTTTGGACGGCCAATCACCCTTCATCCCACGGCTTTAAACGCGTCTACAGGTTGTAGTTCATGAAAACACATATTCCTACAAAATTTGGCACATATATGGCGGAATCGAAGTCTGGTTCCGAATTAGGATAATGGAATTGGGCCACACTGTTGGGCCTACAGTCAAAACAAAATGTAACGTTAACCTATTGAGTTCACTCTCCACACCTTCTATCAAAATTGTGACTTTGTTGAATGTTTTGTAAGTGTTTGCCATTTACAGTTTTTAAGATTAAACGGTTCGTTTACTAACAGTAAAAGTGTGTTTAGTTTATTAATGAAGAAATGACTAGTTAAGTTTGTGATCAACCCTTTTGCAATACGCTAATCAGCCAAATCAGCATAGAATCCCCAACAATGCCAATCTTATACTCCTTTTTTTCTTTGAAAAAACATGTCGAATTCCGTTATAAAGATTTAATTTCAAGGCGCAATTATGGCACCTTTGAATGCATCATATGATATAATTCATGACCAAAAAGAAAAAGAGGCAACAAAAACAGAGGTAACATAATTACAAAAAACCAAATTAATAAAGAGTGCAGGAGGAATCCCTACAACAAATTTCAACTGCAAAAATAGTTCCCATAAAGGAATACAACAAATACTTGGGTGTCCTCTTACAACCTAAAGCAAAAGACTCTTAACCAAACCTACTCAGACAAGATCATTTTGCCCATCTCCCTCCCAGATTCTCCCTTCCTTTTTAGTAACACCTAAACTTCCTACATTCTTCCCTTTCTCATACAAGATTCCCTCCCGGCTACGCCCTTATCCCCAACCCGACTATGCATTACTGTACAACGAACCAAAGAACGAAGAAATTTAAACACTAAACTAGCATACGGTCACAACTCGAAGCACAAAAAAGATGAATACAATGTTACCACAGCCAAGCCCATTTTGTGCGCTTCGTGCTTTCCTTTTTTTCTTTCACGCCGTTGGATTTGGGGCAGTTGTTGGTGTCGGTAATGCAGGTCCCGGAACGACCTTGCTCCTCATCTCGACAACCTTCTTATGGGAGTTGGAGTGAATCGATGGGACAAAGGTAGGGCTTGCAGCCGGGCGATACTCCGGGAACAAGCGGCCCGATTTATACCGGACCCCACAGGCATTGCAGAGTGTTTTCGGGCCCAAAGGCCCGGCCCTCCATTGTGGGGTCTTGGTTATTTCGCAGTGAAGGCATTTGCGAACCGGTGGAGGGTCACGGAGAGGGGCTGCTGCGTCCGGGTTGGCTGAAAAAGTGACTTTGATTTTCTTTTTCTTCTTTTGCTCCTCACCGGGCGGTGTTTGGTGTTTCTTGGCGCGTGCGGACTCGACGAAGTTGTCGAATTGGGAAGAAAGTGTGGGTGGAATGGGAGGCGGATGGGAAGCCTCGATGATGGAGGAGGATGGAGAGATCAGCTGCATAACAGGGCGAGGGTTGAACGTCGTGGGGCGGGGTCGCTTGCTCCGTGCACGTTGTGGGCCGCGGTAATTCGGGCCAAGAGGCATAGTCTTCCCAATTGAAGAGGAACTGCTGCTGCTGCTGCTCTCAATTTCGGAAACTGGGCTCGATGTTTGGAAATGGCTGTGCACCGACGAATCCTTTTTCACTTGCAGGCTATCTTTCCCGATGGTCAATCCCCCACCCGAAAACGAATCTTCCATAAAGTTCGAAAGCCATTCGAGCTGCAAGATGTCCTCATGCTGACAGGAAAAGCACGAGACAGAGGAAGCATCAGAACCATTGTACTAAAAACTAAAAACATATCCTCATTCACTGGCAACATAAGCATTATTATACCCAAGCTAAAAGAACTTCGACAAATCCAAACGATCGCACTCTATCTAAGTTCCAATTATTCAGAAAACACGGTAGACAAACTACCTATTCAAAATCCAATCTTGAACCTAATCGGACAACAATTGCAATTACAAAGACATAAACTCATTGAAATCAACAAATGCAGACAAAAAGATAAGGTAATGAAACTCCCTAAAAACAATTAAAGACGAATTCTTGCAAAACTACATCAACAAAATGAGACATGACATGACATTCAATTTCAAGTAAAATGCCGGATGCTCACCGGCACAGAAAGCTCAGCAGAAAGGTCAGAGGCGGAATTGATTTGGCTGCCGGAGAAAAGAGGGTCATTATCCGGCAAGGAGCCGCTCCACACGTCGGGGAAATTATTACAGCCATCGATGACAAAACTGCCATCGGCCACAAAACCACCTACACCGCCTTCTCCACAGTCATTGTCGGAGGGAAACTCAATTAAGTCATCAATTTGGTCGAAGAAGCTTCCGCAGTCAATTTCATCCCCAAAATTCGGCCCCATTGCCAATGCTCAACAAACTTTCCTGCAACCAAAAGAAAACAAACAAACAATAAATAAATGTAATTCAAAATAAGCACATGGTAAAAAAAAAATACATTAAACTTGTAAAGGGGCTGGTGAAAAACATCAAAGGAAGAAAATCTGAGATAAAAAGAATTTTGTACTCTTCTTCCATGGAGGCCACATAGATTCTAAATATCCTTCAATTACAGCTAATAAAAAAAATAAGGTTTTTATGTATAATAGAAGTATGTGTATGCGGACAAAAGCTAATTTTAAATTTAGGGATTTTGAAAACCTCCACCGACACCATAATTCAGTCATTTTCAACCATAAAAATTCAAATAATGCAGAAATATAGAAAGCACAAACCTTAATTTTTGCAGTAATGTTCAAGAATGACAAGGGTTTGGAATTTAGTCACTGGTGTTCCTGCAAGAAAATTGAAACGAGGGGAGAATTAGTATTTCTCAAAAACGGAAAATTCTGAAAATCTGAGTGAAGTGTTCACATTTTTCCCAAGAAAAAGAAACAAAATGGCAAAAGGATTCACAGTTTCAGTTCTTGAAATTGAGAAGAAAATATATTCTGTCTCCATTTGGCTTAATTGAAGCCTCAAAGTTTCCCATTTTTCACAAAAATTTCAAACGACTCATAAACCGCTGAAATTGTAGAAAAGGTCCCATTTTTGTGATTCAAGGAAGATTCCCAAAAACAAGAGCAGAAAATTCACAACCAAACAAGAAATTGAAGAGCCATACCTGAGCCTCAAAACCCTAAACGAAATTTCCCAAACAATGAAGTATGAACACCCACAAGTCCAACAAAATTACCAAAATGCCCACGACTGGTGAAGCACAAGGAGGAGGAAGAAGAAGAAGAAACCCTCAAACAAAAGGAAAATACAAAATCCCAGACTAACACTAAAACTATGATACCACTATTCACTGAAACTGAGACCTATATTGTGTATCTAAATGTGTATATCTATATAAGTGCCTTTCTTCTATCCCACTCCTAATTAGATGGGAAAAAAAGGAGCAGATGGGTTTAAAACAAGAAGAGGATTGTGAAGTGAGAAATTTTAGGGGGGAAAAGGGGGGGCCTAAAAAAGCAAAGGGAGAAATTATGGTGGGTGAGAGGTTATTGCCTCATTGCAAGCTGTCTTTTACACTCACCCTTCCCTGTCGTGATGTTTAAGTCTTCTTCAATACCCACCCCCCCCATACCCCCCATACCACCACCCCACCCCCCAACCCCGATACACGGGTCCCACACCTCTCCCACCGCTCCTCCCCATCTGGTTTTATCCTCCCAAGCTTTGAAATTTGAACCCTTCGCTTTTCCTCAAATTTACGCCTTTTTCACACCCGTACGCGTATCCGGAGTCGAATTGGGGCTGTAAATGCGTAGGGCGTACACGGGAATCGTATGGGATACGGACAAATACGCGTATTTGGAATGGAATTAATTGGACTTTTTTAGCGGGGAAATGGATTTAGATTACCGTTGGCTGATTTGGTAATTTTTTTTGCGTTAAGCTGATTTGGTAATTTTTTTTTTGGATGAGCAACTGATTTGGTAATTTAGGACACTGGTTTTTTTTTCCCCTTTTTCCCTTGTTTTTTTTTTCTTGAAATTAATTAAAGTTGGATTCTTTTTGGCGACTTTGGTTGGTTCCGATTTTTATTTTTCGGAAATTAAAGTGGGATTCTCGTTTTTTTTATTCTTTCCTTTATTTTCGTTGTGCTTTATGATATACGAAATCTGTCTTTTTATTACTAAATTTTTGTCGAATATTATTGTAATAGGAATTGAATATATTGGATAGGGGGAGATAAACCATAAATTTTTTTTTAAAAAAAAAAGATTCATATTTTTAGATTCTAATTTTCTTCATTTTTAAGTTTACTATACTTTCTTAATTTAGTTTACTTTCCCCACTAGTTAATTTCTATAAATTTTCTTGTTAAATTACATGGCAAATGTAATATGAATTTTTTTTTAAAAAAAATAATGTTTCGGCAATCTTCTGTCCTTTTCTCATAATTATTGAAATATAATTCGTATGGTAAATAAATAAATTATTTAGATTAGTCTTAATATTAAAAAATCTTAATTACCTATAAGTTAATTCGCAAACTTTAAAAACTAAATAAATAATTTAAATATATAAATATACTCTTATAAATTTATGTTCCCTATAATTTAATTTATTAACGTATGAGTGAAGTGTTATGCACACAATGCTCGTACTTTAATTAATTTCATAATAAGTCGTATAATTTTAATTGTCAGAATTCAATTTGATTGGTAAGCATTCATAATTGCCAATTAATTTGACTATAACTATATTTTGAATGGGTGTGACTATTGTATATATAACAAAGAATTTTTAAAAAATATTGAATATAATTTATACCAATCTTAAGTAATTTTTCAATGTACAATGCTGAATTCAAACATTAATTTAATTTTTTTAGAAAAAAAAATGATACTACGACACTTCAATAGTTGTGTATTGTCATAGAATTGTTGTAATAATAAAGGCCGTTGCATTTCGGCATACACAAAGCATTTTAAAAATGTATAAAAGATACATTAATTAACTAATTAGTATATTACTATTTTGCAAAATTGTTAGTGTCATAATTGGTAGGACGTGTTAATTGAATGGGCAGCGGTTGGAGCGAAAATTGCAGTATAACAAAGAAATCTAAGCTAATAAAGAAGTGACTTCACAGCTGCAAATTATTTAATTTTATTTGCAATTAATGAGGTTAAACTCTTGCCACAACGGGTGTTATTTACTTTTTTGGGGATATATATATATAATACTATATTTTATAGAAATAAAATTACTGAAATGACAAATATATGAATTTCCTACGTATAGTAAAATAAAAAGCCTTTGCTAAGTATAATCATTATAAATGATTATTATTCTTTTCGCATAAAATTGAATGTTGAGATACGGTTAGAATGTCAGTGGCTCAGATTCATATATAAACAGTAACATCCTAACATATAAATAATGTGAGACATTGTAACGGATGATGTGAATCTTTTGCAATATTTTCAATGCAGTAAGACTGCACACATCTGATTTATAAAGTATGGTTTTTGTATCAAAGCTTGTTTATTTTTATCCATTTTTTCATTTTTTTTGGTTTAAATTGCTTTATTTAAATAGTTGGCATTGTTTGGTGAGGGAATATATTTTTGGACTCATCCAATATATGATGAATGTTATGAAAATGAATAACATTGTTGAGTGAATAATGAATAGCATTGTTAATCCATTGGACTTCGATCAACTAAAATTCAAGTAAGCAATTAAGGCGTTGGATCATGCACCTATTCTTCTCCAAGCAAAAAGAAAAAAATATATATATACTTTTATATATTTAGAAAAAAAAACTATATATGTTAAGAAATGCTAGTTCATCTGAACAATCTTTTGCAATAAGTTTGGGTAGTATATAGTGGGAAAAATGCCAATATAGACCTTTTTTTTTACAAAAAAGTTAAATCAATTATTTTTTTAAATTTTTTGGCCCAATTGGTTCGGTACATATATTAATTACGTGCCAATCGGTCCTACACCTACTAATTATGCTCTAATTATATATTTTTGGCCAAATTAGTTCTTTTTTTCAAAAATCTAAATTGGTCCGTTATTAATTTTTGCCCCTTTTCATACAGTTCAATACACATTTCAAACCACTAATAACTCAAATTTGATATACGTAAAAATTCTAAAATTCTAATTAGTGGGTGGAGTACCGATTGAGACGTATATGTAGCGGACCAATTGGGTCAAAAAATTTAAAAAAAGACTGATTTGACTTTTTTGCAAAAAAAAAGACTATATTGGCCTTTTTCCGTATGTAGTGCATGGGCTTTTTTTTATTATTATTATTATTATTATTATTATTATTATTTTTTAACTTACTTAAGATGCACTCTTGGAACCATTTCCTTCAAAAAGACTTCCCCTTTTCAAAAAAGTGATTTTGGCTAAATTAAGTTTTTCCGATATTTGAATGTGAAGTGTCATGGATGTTCTTCAACATTCATTTTACCTTTTCTGCACAATTTATTAAAAATACATACTCCTACTATAGTACTACTATGTACTGATTTTTTTATTTTTTTATTTTTTATAACATAATAGGGAAGCTCATGATGTCCATGTCCCACGTACTAACCCATATATGCTTAATGCGTGACAATTATTTATATCTAAAAGGATTATTTGCTACGTGATAAGGAAAAAAGAATAATAAAATACTATGGGTATGGAGGTTTATATATTTGAAAGTTAAATACGAGTATGCGTGTTTTGACATAATATATGAAATTCAACTGTCCGATTGTTGAATTTGTCGTTGTTTGATGGTTATTTTATTCATTTACTAATAGTATTTATTATATCTAACTGATAAACCCATATTTAGTGAATTCTATGCACCCGTATTTTATTATATGGTGTCGGACATTTAACTTCAAATGATACACTAACATTTAATTTCAAAATTTTAAATGAAAAACAGAAGCACATTTATCCTACTTTTTAAAAATAGAAAAATAAAAAGGCAAAGAGCTGAAGTTTGTTGCAAACGATGAATATGGTAGTCATAATTATGATTGCCTTATAAACTTTACTTCAAAGTTACTGAAATAATAATTGAGAGCTTAAATAATAATACTGTAGTCAACAATAAACACAATATGTTTGTTGTTCGTTATAATAAAATGATTCTTAAGAATGGCAATAATATTATTATCACTTGCTAGAAATCATTTTGAACTATATATAGATAAACATTAAATTTGTGTGTTGATTGATGTTAAACTTGATTCGGAAGATTATGGTTCGATCCCTCGCAACAACGACTGAGTCGGAACTACTTTGATTAAAACATTATTGATACGTGAAGTGTCGACAAATATGTATAGGAGTCCAAACCACATAAATTACAAATGGGGAAAAAGGGGAGGGATGAGGACCGGGTGGGAATCAAACTCCAACCTTGCATACATTGATTGTTGATCCTCGATTCGAAAAAAATAAAAAATAAAATAAAAACTCTTATTGTCGAGAGGAATACTACTATAACATCAGTATACACCAATAATTAAAATGATAATTGTACTTTTTGTCTGGCACATTTTCATTATTTCCCTTTTTATTTGATCATTTGGATGGTAACTTGGCTAGTTAATTATTAGTCATTTTACAGCTTAATTTAGGGTTTTGACTTCACTATATATTTATATTACAAGTCAAGGAGATGAATGTTAATTTTTAGAAACTAAGAGGGTAAAAATGTAGTTTATTAAAACCCCCGGGGGCACTCCATGAATTACTCCATTTTTACTCTATATTCAACTGTAGTCCATATGGGTGAAAACGAGACGGATACGGGCGGATAATGCTCGTCCCGTATCATATCCCATATGTTTTTGTTGAATACAGAATCGAATATGAATAGGCCGGATACAAATGCGAGTTCGAATATTTCGGGAAATGGATACGAGACGGATTCGGATTTTAACTCGGATAATCTTACAATTTTTAAAATTAATTTTTTTTTATAATTTTTTAAGAGAAGTCGGAATATATACTATGTAAGGTAAACTGATTTTTTAAATTTTCCAAGATCATTAGTTATTTCGTTCAAGACATCTAAATAGCATCACTACAAGATGTTACGTACTACAGTTTAGATGCAAAAAACCTAATGATATAGTCGAGTTGATTAATATGATTTGATTTAATTAATTACATATGATTTTCAAGCTTTTTTTTTTTGGGTTACACAGCCTAAAAAGGCGATCGAAAGAAAAGAAAAAATAAAAACAAAGCGGAAAATAAAAAGGAAAAACAAATGCAACTAGCTTAGCCGGGCATAAGCTACGCCATTAACATCATGCTCGAACTGAATCCGAATCTCATCTGGAGGAAATGCCCAAGTAGTGTAAAATTCCTCCAAAGAAGATGCCTTTCTCGCAAGACCATCTGCTACCTGATTACCTTCACGACACACATGACGAAGAGAACAACCTGGCATAGAATGAAGCAAATCGCGAACCTCCTTGATCATTGGCCACAACATATGCCTATGATCCACAGCACCAAGTACTAAATGAAAAACCTCAAGGGAATCAATATAACACACTTAAAGAATCACCTCAAGTTGGCGAGCAAGCATCAAACCAAAGCGAAGGGCGAGCAACTCCACCTCAACAATACTCCTCCTGCCAAGACTCCCGCTGCAACCTCCAATCCAACAACAATCCTTTGACCTTATTACAACACCAAACCCGGAACGCCATGGCCCCTCCAAAACTGATCCGTCGGAGTGTAAGACAGTCCCAACAATACCATCATCAATCCAGCGGACGAACCTGAGGTTAGATGCACGAGATCGAGCAGCGCTCCTGTCCATCCGATGCTGCAGCCAGTTTGCACGAAATAAGAGGCGATCCGGGGAGAGGCCATCCCCATTAAATACCCTCTCATTACGTTGGCACCATATTGTCCAGAGCAAAGATAAAAATCGAGAGCCCCATTTAATCCACGCCCAATGCAATCAGTGGCGACTTCCAGCCGCATCAAGTCCATCTAGCAAGGTTGAAAAAACAAAGCCTCCCTTCTTCCATGTATGTGCCTCCCATGTGCATTTAAACAAGGCATGGAGCCAATCTTCTTCGAAGACTCCACATATTAGACATAAAGGAGATGCCGCTAGCCCTCGCCTAAACCGAAGCTCATTACATGGAAGCTCACGATGTCCAATAAGCCAAAGAAGAACTGCTATCTTCTCAGGAATTGAGGAAGTCCACATCCATGACCAACCAGCTTCATGAGGAACAAGAGAGTTTAACCAGTCATAGCCGGACCGAATTGTATAGATCCCACTTATGTTTCCATGCCAATGCAACAAGTCGCGTTCCTGTGGTGATAAAAACGGGGCAGGTTCTTCTTCAATGGACTGGCGGAGATCAGCAGGAATCCATGTGTATAAATTTTCCAGCTTCCATTCGCCATTGGACACAATATCCTTAACACATAGACCAAGATCATGTATATCTACAAAAGGGACCTGTGAAGCAAGGCATTGCCCTTTCCACTATGGCGCATACCATAGTGAGCACAAACCATTACCAAGCCGAATACCATAAGCTTGATTAAAAATATTACCAACCTTCACCAATGATTTCCAAACCTTCGTACCCCTGTAGTGATCTCTCTGCAACAACCCATGAGGCGCACCATATTTTTCACGTAATACAGCAACCCATAATTTATGAGGTTCTGCAATAAAATTCCAAACCTGCTTCCCAAACAAAGCAAGATTTGTGTCACGACTCTTCCTAAGACCAAGGCCTCCAAACTTCCGTGGCCTAGTCACAGTGTCCCAATTAATAAGATGTAATCCCCTACCATCCGAACCCTTCCAGATCCAACGTCGAACAATTTGATCAATTTGATTGCACACACCAATAGGAAGGAGGTGGACTTGCATCACGTAAACAGGCAAAGCATTAAGGACGGATCTTGCTAGAGTCACTCGACCTGCTCGATTTAAGAGAAAAGAAGACCATGAATTCAATCTCCCTTGTATGCGCTGCAGCAGCCCATGAAAGTTACTCATTTTCATCCTGCCATGAACGATGGGAAACCCCGGGTAACTTCCAAGATCATCGACAACAGACACCCCGAGTACATTAGTCAGCAGTAATTGATCTTGGAGAGAAGCATTCGGGCTACAGAAGGCACTGGATTTAGTAGCGTTCATAATAAGACCCGAACGACTACCAAACCGAGCAAGAACTGCTGCCATAGAGTTAATACTCCTACCATCTAGCTCCGCACAAAGAATCACATCATCGGCAAACATGAGATGAGAGATGCCAATACCATTAAGACAAAGTTTTAATGGTCGCCAATTACCAATATTTACCTCTTGAAGAATAGTGCGAGACAGCTTTTCCATTACAAACACAAACAAATATGGCGACAATGGATCTCCCTGTCGTATTCCACGTCCAGCTTTAATATAACCAATAGGGGAGCCATTCCACAAAATTGAAAAACTTGAGGAAGACACACATGTCATAATAAGTTCCCGACAACCTGTAGGAAGAGCCATATCAGTGAGACATTCTTCCAAGAAGCTCCAATTAACTGTGTCAAAAGCCTTTGTGAGATCAATTTTAAGCACCACAGATTTGCTGAAAGACCGCGGCTGCTCCATCGATGAGATGATTTCTTGGAGTAAAATTCCGTTGTCCGATGTTCCCCTCCCCGGAAGGAAAGCCGACTGGTAAGGGCCAATCTGTAACACCCCGGTTTTTGGTCACCCAGGTCGGGGTGTCACCGCCACATCTCTCTAGCAAGACACGGTTTCTCCGAGCTCACTAAAGAGATGCAAGGCTATGGTTTTTCAGAATTTAAAATATTCAAACAACCCGTTCATATATAATTTAAAAATAATACATCAAAGTTGCAGCGGAAAATAATATTTACATAAGTATAATGCAGCGGAATTTAAATATAGGGCCAACATGGCCTAATCACGGGTTAAACAGGCCCGTTCATGCAAATTCTAGTCTAAAGCTAAATTTAAAATATAATGTATTTCCCCAAAATTCCCACGCATGCATATGAGGATGCATATTCTTCACACTCTGTAAGAACAAGAAAAAGAAAATATGGTTTTGGTCAGCACTACGTGCTGAGTAAGTTAACACGTACAAGATCATGAGGTTTCAAAGCCTTTAATTAAATTTAATGAAAACATGTGCATAATTTAATCTATTCATATAATTGCATAATTTAAAAGTCATGGATTCATAAGATCATCAATATAGCTTGCAACGTAATTAAATAAGTTGCCGTAAATTTAAAAACACCAATTATCAAGGACTTAATTGGATTCCCTTATCGACGTCTCGTTTCGATTCTTTTACAGATCACCACCGCTAGGGCTCTTATGTCCGCCAGCCTTACGCCTGGGCTCTTATGTCCACAGGTATCATGGTCGATCTTTTAATTAGAGTTAATCCGTCCGCTAGCCATACGATCAGTGTTTCGCTAGGGCTATTACGTCAACCTAGACATACACTTGGGCTCTTATGTCCCAAGCCGCAGAGAACATTGACAGTATCTAGCTTAGTCATAACCCGCAATATTTTAATCTTCTTGTTTCGTGTATCGTATTTCAAAGTACTTCTATCCGTTTCAACCTCAAAGGTTAATTTCACCGTTTCCACAAGATTTCAAGTTTTGACTCGGTCAACCACAGTTTACTCTAAAAATTGTCTAAAATCAGATTTAATATAAAATTTCCGAAATTTCACGACTGACTCCAAAACGTCGAGATCTACAACTTTCGTGTTTTAACTTTTTCGATCCGAGATACCGAAATAGGTCAAAAACACTAATTTTCACAGAAGTACAGTTCTGTCCGAATTTCATATAACTCAGTTTAAAGATTTCGAATTCTATCATAGCAATTCAACTCCAAATTTAATAAAATTTTACAGAGATCATCTTAAGACAATTATCTACAACTTTCATGTTCGGCCAAAGATCTAAATCGGTCTGGAACCTATGTCAAAAACGTGATCAAGATCGGACCTAAGTTCTGTCAAGAATTTCAAGATCTAGATTCAAGCAGTTCGGTTTCGGTTGGTTTTCACCTATCAAATCGTCTCTAAAAATTCTGAAAATTTTACAGTCGATAGATCTAAGCCTTAGGAATGTTTTTCGTGTTTTAAGTTTTTCCGTTTGAGGTCGTTTTAAGGTTCGGAAAAATTGGACAAAACTGTTGCGCCGTTAGAAATCACATGTGGACAGATTTACGAAAGATTTGATTAAGTTTCTAGATTTAAATATTTTAACTACTCTCAAAACCGTGTAAGCGTAACTTACAGATCTATGGATGTCTCGGCTCGATGATTCGGAGGCGTGGCTTCCACGTTCTTCGTTCTCCCTCCGAGATCCTTCGTTTTTCCTCAACGCGTCCGGATCGGGGTTTAGAATAGGAAAGAGGTTTAATTAGGATTCGTTTTCGAATCTTGAATGGAAAAGAATGGACAAGAATGGTTCGAATCTTACCCCGATGATCGAAGACTCCTAATTTTCGTCCAAGTCAGTCCCTTGATTCGGTTTTGTGCCTCCGACGACTCCGGAATTAGGGTTTTGTGTGTAGAGAGATTTCGTAGGGTTTTGTAAAGATGTTCGGGGCTCCCAAGGGCTTTATTTATAGATTTCCCAAGCCCTAGGGCGTCCAACATCTGACCTAAAGGTCTTGGGTCGAGAGATGTTCAACCGAAAGTCGAAAAATCCGCGTTCGGGCAAGAGATTCACGCAACGGGCGAATCTGTCATGTGGCGCGGTCGTGGCGCGCTGTTTCCCCTTCCACCGCGCGGCCACCGCGCGACACTCGCCTGGACTTCGGTCCGGGCGGGTCGTGCGATCCGTCGTGCTTTTCCGCCTCTCTTTCGGGTTTCTATCCCTCTATGCTCATGAATTCCGATTTCCGGGGTATATTCGGGTTTCTACTTTCTTTCTAAATTTATTCTCGGGTCTAATTAAACGTTTGGACTCGAATCCTCGAGTTCATTAGTGTCGGGTTTTGGTGTACAATTTATTTACCTTTAACAATTCTTTTTATTTAATTAAATTCCTTTTTTTGTTAAAATCTCATTTCTCATTTCCTTATCTTTATTTATTTATGGTATTCATTTTATTTATTATTTATTTATTTAACTATTGTTTTATTTTATAATGGAAAATTCTCGGGTATTACACAATCACTTCCGATAAAATAGGCCGCAGACGCCGGACTAAAATCTTAGTAATCACCTTGAATGTAACATTACACAGTGTTAACGGCCGATATTGCTTAAGGGAGCACGGAACATCAACCTTGGGCAATAAGCAGAGAAAGGCATGCGCCAAGCCGTCTGGAAGAGTGTCCGTCGTCATAGCATCAACAACCATTTTAGTTACTGGATCCTTCAGAAGGTCCCAATATTCTTTGAAGAAGATAGCAGGATAACCATCCGGACCCGGAGCAGATAGAGACCGCATCGAACGCACAGCCCCTTCCACCTCCTCTGGAGTTACAGCAACCTCCAACGCCTGGTAATGAGTATGCGGAATGGGAGGAAGTCGCGGCAAGTCCCCCCCCCCCCCCCCCCCACCAAAGGCGAGTGATTTTCAGCAAACATATTTGTGAAATATTCTACAGCATGGGCTTGTAACAAATATTGGTTAGATTCCCATTGATCTCCATTAATCTGTAGACCATAAATCTTGCTTCTCTTACGATGAATTTTTGTTTTGGCGTGGAAGTATTTAGTATTCCGATCGCCCTGGCTAATCCAACGATCGCGAGATTTTTGGTGCCAGAAAAGCTCCTCTTGCAAGAGCAGATCAGCCAGCTCACGACGAAGCTCTCCTTCAAGTCGCCATAACCATGCTGAATCAACCCTAGCCAGACGTTTTTCAACCCCAAGAATCCGATTCTTAAGTTTCCTCTTGCGCTCCCGAATGTTACCAAATACATTGCGATTAAACTCCAAGGACTTCTCTTTTACACTAAGGAGGATAGAGGGTAAAGCAGCCCCACCACTTAAACACCCATCAACCACCACATCTTTATATAGAGAATGCTCCTTCCACATGTGCTCCCACCGAAAAGGCGTATCCCTTCTCCTCAAATTACAGTCGCCACAAATAAGTTGTAACGGGCTATGATCTGAACCAAGCCGTGGTAAATGAACAATCCGACCTGCCTCAAAGGCGTTTTCCCAAGCTAAGTTAGCCATGCCACGATCTAACCTCTTGCTAATTCGTCTGCCACCTCCCGCCATCCTTGTCCGGGTAAATACTGGTCCTATAGTGTTCATATTCATCAGAAAACAATTATCAAACACATTCCTAAGCTCAGCCGCACGCTCAGCAAGAAAGGCCCCTCCTTCAACCTCATTATTACTAGCAATTTCATTCCAGTCTCCTAAAACCACCCATGGAATATTCAGATTCTCCGCCACCTCTTGCAGCAGCTCCCAATTACCACGACGCCGTTGATAGTTAGGATCGGCATATAAAGCAGAGACAGCCCATCTTTTATGATCCTTAACCAGCTCGAAGGTAGTCATACGAGGACTAGAAGACAACACATTAATCTGGCAATTAATACTTCGAGAATGAAGAATCCAGAGACCACCTCCCATTCCAACAGCTTCCTGTATAGAGACAGGAACATAACCAAGTTGATTGAAGAAAACCCTAGCCCTTGAGAATGGTCCCCGAGGCTCCAGAATACATAGAATATCCGGCCGATGCTCTCGGACTAGATCAGTCATCCATCGTTGAGCCGTATGACTCATAATTCCACAAACATTCCACATTATTATAGAAAAATCTTTAAATTCTAACATGATATAATATAATAAGAAGGTACCCGACTCCAGGTATCCAGCTATTGAGATCCACCATATTGAGATCCTCCATCATCCGCATCTGCCCAAAGATCACTCTCTCGAGACTCCACCTCATCAACTAGCCGCGGATCGCCAGAGAGATTTTGCAACATCAAATATTTGTTTCCATCAGGCAATCTAGCTAGCGCACAATTAGAAGGTTCACCCCTTACAGTAGATCGGCCCACAGTATCCAGTCGTGGCCGTTTGGTCCCATGCAAAGGCAAGTTGACACGTCCATTACTAGGCACATATGGTACCAGCGCTAGGGGAGCTTGAGTTTCACCAGTCTTCGGAAGCGAGGGTTCAGGACTAGAATCCACAACCACCGCCTTCCCCTTTTCCTGGGGACGCCCAGGAGCCCCCGCTGGCGGGACAACCTCCTGTTCCTCCACCGTTTTCCCAGTTTTAGGCTTTTGCTGATTGGCCTTCCGACCTCCCCTCCGTACCACCTTAAGCCAATCACCATAGATAGGCTCTTGTGTGTGCTCCCCCACTTCCTTCATGCCAAGATCGCCTTGTGTATCTTTAACCGGCGCACACTCAGGCTCCGGTTCCTCTCCCTGAGCGTGTGTCTCATCTTCCGTAGCCTTCACATTAATACAGTCTCTATCAAAGTGGCCATAGCAACCACACTTTGTGCAAAGAAGATGTAATCCCTCATACGAAATCGGAATCCATTCATCGTTCACCAACAGCTTCCCCGTGACAGGTTTCGTAAGATCAAGCGCAACACAGACTCGGGCAAAGCGACCTTTAGAAACATCGCGTGTACTATTATCAAATTTAATCACATCACCAATCCCCGAGGCCAGCGCCCATAATATGTCTTCTTTGAAACGATGCATTGATAATCCATTCATCCTCGCCCATACTAGGGTTTTGTTGACCTGAGTCGTGCTAGGGTTGAAATCACGTGACCAAGGCATTATCGCTAGATAATGATCAAATATCATCCAAGGACCTCCATTGACAACCGTTTCTCTATCAGACAGCAAATCAAACCGGGCCACAAAACAGCCATGGCCTACGTCAATGAGTGTCATTGACCCTTCAATCTTCCACATACGTTTCAAGCGCTCATGCAATGCCATATATCCAATGTGTGCTCCCAGGAGTTTAATCACCAATGCCTCATCCCACTCTTTACTTGCTTCAACTTCCACCGACTTCGCAATTGTAAACTTCGGTATCGATTGATTAGGACCAACAAAACTCTTGACAATTAGGCCCTCCTTGATGAGATCGCGCCTCACGCGAACCGACTGTTCCGGCTGTCTCTGACCCTTGAGAATTTCAGCGAACGACAATGGCGCCCCTCCTGGATCAGGTGGAGAGAGCCCCGCCACTCCTGGCGGCAATCCGTGGCCAGCAGCCGGACCAGTGGCTCGAGAGGGAGAAGAAACCCTAGGCGGAACAGACATTCTTTTCACAGGTGGGGGATTTGGAATATATTGATACTAAGTGATTTGACTTTCAAGCTTTTGATTATATTTATACATATAGTATTACTTATTTATTTTATAGTTAGTATAATATATTATAATATACAAATATAAATATATATAAATTTCCGGATATTCGGATAGAAAATATGGATAATATCCGCATGATATTCGGATTTTCGGATACAGGCGGATATTTACAATCCCATATCCGGTCCCGTATCCGCCAAATATCCATCGGATTAAAAATTTGAATTCGTATACGAATATAATCGAATACGGCATCGGATCGGACGGGAATTATCCGTTCCGCCTTCACCCCTAGTAGTCTAATTCTGAATTCAATTTTTAAAAATGTCAAGCTTGTACTATTACCCCTCAGTGTATTAATTTTTTCAAAAACTACAAAATACCAAAGCAATTATTTCAAATTCTCTTATTTTTTTTCCTTCTATAATATTTGGCATTAAATGATAACGAAGAAAGTATTGTATTATGTTCCTTCTATATATATTTAAAAATATCATTTTGAATTAAATACGCGATGATTTCATGAGTAAAGTCGATTAAACATAGTACTTGTTTTACATTTTTACCATTAATTTGCATATGTTTACTTTTAATTTTTGAAAAAGAAAATGTGAAGTCAGTAGGAAAGGAAAATGAGGGAGAAAGATAATTTAAAAGCAAAAACAACTCAAATAATTAATTGTTTGAATAAATATGAGTACTATTAAAGTTGCTTTTAAAAAAACCTGTTTTGATGAATTGTATATATGGGTTGGGGACTTACCCTAGCGATCAAGTCCTCGTCTCCCAACCATAGGTTGGGGGTTCGATCCCCACCCAGCCTCCTATCCCTCCCCTTTATCCACATTTGTAATTTGTGTGGTTTGAACTCCCACACAACTTTGCCGATAATGAGTGTCACTATTTACCAAAAAAATGAATTTTATATAGAATAATTTTTTATATATTAAAATTATTAAAATGAACATCAATCTTATAAGAGTAATTACAAATTTGTGTGTTTATTTCCAAAATCACTTCTCATTTTTTTTGGAAGTTATCTCAGGTCTACACTGAAAAAAAATGTGAATTTTGACTTCTTCTACCCATTTTCCTTTTGAAAAAGACGAAAATAAATAAGTAAAAAAAATTGAAAAGAACTTTTGGGTGAATAAAAAAAAAAGAAAAAAAAAAAAGAGTTAAAAAGGTCTCGGGTTCAAGCCTTTGTGTATGCAGAATTCTGCTTTGGGAGAGGCAACCCTTCAATGCCCACCCGATCCTCGAGGGATTAGTCTTGGGTCCAATGAGGCCTGGGGATACCCTGGTATTCACCTTAAAAAAAAAAGAGTTAAAACAAACAGACACTTAGGCCCCGTTCTCTACAACTTATTTTCAGACCTTATTACTTATTTTTTCACAAAATCAGATCAGACCAGATCAGATAAGAAACATTCAGATCAGACCAGATCAAATCAGATCAGATCAGATCAGACCAGACCAGACCAGAAACATTCAGACCAGATCAGATCAGACCAGATCAGATCATTATAATACAATTACATAATTACATATAATATTTTTTTTAAAAAAGGCAAAAACATATAGGAATGTATGCAAATATTATTTATATTGTACTTATTTAATACTAATTTTAAAAGTATTTTTCAAAATATTTTTTTGCTCTTCAAAATATTATTTAAATATACTAGTCACGTTTTTAATATATTTTATATTATAAATACTTTCAAAATATAGTTTTAAATACTTTCATTAAATATTTTTGAAATATATTAGAAAATACTTTCAAAAATATTTTCAAAAATAACTAAATATAATAATAAAAACTATTAATTATTATTATTATTATTATATATAATAAATATTAAATAGTAATTATTAATTTTTATTATTATATATTATTATTATTATTACCATAATTTAATTAGAATCAAAATAGCTTATCGAAAAAAATAATTAGAATCCAAATATAAATAAAATAAGATCAGAACAGATCAGACCAGATCAGATAAATTCAGATCAGACCAGATCAGACCAGATGGAATCAGACCAGACCAGAAACATTCAGATCAGATCAGACAAATTCAGATCAGACAATATCAGATTTTACAAATTCAGATCAGAACAGAAAAATTAAGGCCTAGAGAACAGGGCCTTAATCTACTGTACAATGTATATATATAAGTCGTTAATAGTGAATACGTCATTTAAATAATAATAATGAAATTAGTAATTCGTTTTGCTTAAGACCAATTATAATTAAATTTTATCTTCTAACACTTGGGTCCAATTTAATGGTGCTATTGGTTTAATTATGTTAGTCTCTCTTTTTTTTTCTTTTTTTTTAAGGTGAATACAAGGGTATTCTCAGGCCTCATTGGATCGAAGACTAATCCCTCGAGGATCTGCAAGGGCAATTAAGGGCACCTCTCCCAAAGCAGTTTTTTGCATACACAATGCTTGAACCCGAGACCTTGCTTAAGCGACTAGAGCCCCCATCCACTCAAGTCAACAGTTGTTTAGTAATGCTAAATAAAAGCTTTTTTTTAAAAAAAAAAAGTCTAAAAAGTGAAAAGAAGAGGTATGAAAAGAGATAAAAAAAAAAAAGAAAAAAAAAAGAAAGAAAAAACAAATGAAGAAAAGAAAAAGAAAAAACCTCAAAACAATCTAATTAACTCTTCGCCTAATAGGTTCCACACTACAAGAAAAATTGAGTTTACAGACCGCACATGCGGTCGGTAACCCAAGGACGCGGGTCGTCTCAGGACTTACCGACCATACCGCCGACCGGAGGTGTCGGTCGGTAAACCTTTGGTCCGTAATCCAGCGCCGACCAAGAAAATTTGCCGTCGGGGATCCGCCGACCGAATTACCGACCGCATGGTGGTCGGTAAATTTCCCGACCGGACGTGCGGTCGGTACTATCTAGTCCCAAGGGGTCCCGGATTGAGTTGCGGTCGGTAATTATTTTTTATGGAAAAATGCTGGTAATGAAACATTTCCCTCACACGCGTGCCATTGGGACATTATACATTTAATGTCAGGATATGTAAATTTATATATATAAAATTTATATATATAATATATATAAATATATATACATACAGAAATATTAATTTTTAAATTATTAAATAAATTGAAACATAAAATAAAAATAATTAAATAATATAAAATTTTATTAATGAAATAGTAAAACATAAAATAAAATAATTAAATAAAAAACTGAAATCACTGAATTAAATAAAATAATTAATAAGATCATTTTAAAATTAAGATAAATATAAATTAATATATAAATAAATAAATTATAACATAAATAATTAATTAAATGGTTGAAATAAATAATAATTAAATTATAAAATAAATAAGGCTCCAATAAAGAAATAATTAAATTTAAAAATAATTAAAGAAATATTTATTAAAAATAAAAAATAAAAAATAAAAAATTGGAAAAAAATTTAGCCACCGACATTTCGGTCGGTAATGCGGTCGGTAGATTAAATTATTTTTTAAAAAATAATAAAATTTTTAAAAAAATTGAAAAAAAATTATCGACCGCAACTGCGGTCGGTAATTCGGTCGGTATCACCGACCGAATTAAATTTGATCGGTGCAGCGGTCGTCCGGAAACCGGGTTCACAATAACGGCTCTAAATTAACGACCACATGTTGTGGTCGGTAAATCCGACCCGCAACATGTCGGTCAGTAATTTCGATCGGTAAAATGCAATTTTCTTGTAGTGCCACCTTTCGCAGTATTGTAAGCATTCTAATTTGCTTTTTCTAATTGATGGTTAATGTTTTAATTAATTTATTTATGCATACGATAATAGTGCGACTATTGATAGATATGTAAATTTGAAATTTTTGTCATATATAAAAATATTTAATAACTTTAAAATAGGAAAATTTTCATATTTTTTAGGTGATACAAGGGTATCCATAGGTTTCATTGGACCCAGACTAATCCTTGGAGAATCGGGTGGGCATTAAAGGGTTGCCTCTCCCAAAGCCGAATTCTGCATACATAGGCTCGAACCCGAGACCTTTACTTAAGCTGCCAGAGTTCCATACTACTCAGTACAACTGCGATTAGTTTTTTCATATTGACAGTGACAAATGGATTATTAGCAACTTTTTTATTTAATTAATTCAAAGGGTTTGTTCTGCACGCATCTTTTAGGAGTTTTTGGTAACTTTAGATTTTATTTCAAAACAAAAGTCCCATTCAGTACACTAGCTTTTGGAAGCTTCTTTTTAGAAACTATAAGAGGTAGCTTTTGGAAGCTACTTTCTAAATTTAATTAAATTTTCTCTTCAAATTATAATTTTTGACAGCTACAGATATTTGTACCGAACACTTATGCAAGCTCCCACAGCCAGGGGCGGACCTGTTAAGGGGCCTGGGGGCCAGGCCCCATCATTTTTTTTAATGTTATATATATATATATGTGTATTTTATTGTTTATACCTATATATATTACATAAATTTTACTATCTCATATTTATTTTATTGTTCTTCAATTTAAGTTAAAATTTATAAAGTATTTCCAAATTTTCTTTAATCTCCTATACATTTAGTTGTAAATTCTCTTTGTCCAATTGTGAAAATTATCATACTACTCAATCATTGTTTAATCATTTTCTATAACTATGTTCTATGATAAAAATAAAGCCCTTATAATATCTTAAAATATAATTATAACTTTTTAATTTCTCTATAAATCATGTATAATTCTGTAATAAAACATTCAAAATACAAAACAAATTATATTTATTTTTAATTAAGTCATGCACTCAAAATATTATCTATATAACTCAAAATTATTTGTCACCAAAAAAAATATTGTCTATATAACAAAAGAGATCTATCGCCTATGTAGTTTTTTTTTCTTTTTTTTTTTTTATAAATGTGTAAAAAAATTCAAAACAAAAAACAAAACTACTAAAATTGGAACTCTTTGCAGAGAAGAGTCGATTTGCACAGAAATATGCTGCAGGTACGAAATATCAAAAGAAAAACTAATGAATATAAAAATGCCAGAAAAGATTAATAATTAGATAAAATTTAAAAAACGGGGCCTCAAAAATTGAAAAGTGAAAAAGCGCACAAATTGCATATCCTATTAACCTACCATGCAATTTGGCCCCCACCAAATATTTCCTAGGTCCGCCTCTGCTCACAGCTCCAAATAATTCCAGCTCACTACAACTACATCACTACAACTACAGCTCGACGTGTATAACGGAGGCAAAATCTAAAAACTTACTGAATTCACCATATGCCCGTTTTTACTTCGATCATTAATCATGGCATAATTAGCCAATAGCTTTGACTTTCCACCTTAGATCCAATCATCGCAAAAAAACTTTAGGTCACGTTGTCACATGTTTACTGCACCTAATTATTAATTAATAACCTAGCTATATAGAAGTATAATATTCCAAGTATAGTGCTGACTTATGCAACATGCTTAAGCATGTTTCCACCATCATACTGGACAAATTTAATTTTAATTAAACTATTCCTCAATATAAAATTCCATTCTTACGTTAAATGGAGTATATTTTGTCGCAATATCCGCTAACAAAATTACAAAATGACCTCTACGAATTTTTTTGAAATACTACTAAAGAGACAAACATTAATTGCCATAGCCCGCAGCCTATAGGTTAATAAACCCTAAATTAAAACAGTATAGACTATAGACTGATGATACCCAGAGAAATATTACTCATGGTTCTGATAGTCTGATGCAATCACAGATTATTAATTTCGAAATATTATAATGTATGTTTGAAATGTTTGAAATATTACACAATTTAATTAAATTTATTTATACTCCGTATTTATGTTTCGGAGGAAAATAGGAAGTTTACTAAAAAGTCGAGATGAAAAGTTAAAACGCACCGTCACACTCAATAGGGAACACGGAGGACGTGCAGTTCAGACCCCACTGTCAAACATGGGTCCCACGATAAAGTACGCGTCGGTAGATTTCAGACCGTTGATTTATCCAGATGTGATAATCGTAGAACAGGTGGCATTTGGGACCCACGCAACGGGTGTTGCCAGCTCAGACGATGCGGCAGCAACACCAGTCACGTGACTTTGCCTCGGGATTGGAGCCTGACATATTCGTACTATTGCTGATTATTAATTTCTTTTTTTAAAAAAAACAAAAAGGAGGAAACGAACGCTGAATCTTCCTAGTATTCTTTTTTTTTTTTGAATACCAGTCATATACAGGTCATTGGACCCAAAACTAATTTCTCGAGAATTTGCAAGGGTAATTAAGAGCGTCACTCCCAAAACAGTTTTTTGCATACACAAAGCTCAAATTCAAAACCTTGATTAAGCGACTAGAGCCCCATCCACTCAAGCCAACTGCTGTTGGTGAATCTTCGTAGTATTCTGAAATAGTGTGGATGGAGTATATTTGTCTTTGGCGTAATTTGAATTTTTATTAAATTGAATTTCATGATTGAGTATGATCCATTATTATATACTTCCTCGTTTTTTAATATATCGTCTATTACTATTTGTCACGGACCCATATTTTACGTAATTCAAATAATTCAAATTGCATACAAATAAAAATTATAAAAAATATATATTGTAAATCGGCACAATTAGAAGAATCAAGCAAGGTTTCACTTTACTATATTTTAACATATATAAATGAATTAAAAAATCGAATCAAACTCTCAATAATTCAGGAACAGAGGAAGTATAAACTAATTTCACGTTTGTTTATGATACAATATTAATCAAAATTTTCATTGATTCATATAAAAAGTATATAATTAAATTACTTTGATGCTAAAATTTACCATCGAACCAGATTTATGGACTCAATAGATCAGAAACTCGAGACTTATAGTAAATTAAAAGAAAAAAAATGTCGATGCATCTCAACTCGCAAATTCTCTTTTTGTTCGTTCTTCTGATCAATTATTGTATTTCAAAGCATTTGTATTCCCATTTTCTTTAAGCTTTATTCGTTAAATGGATTAGAATGTTGACAAGAACCAAACGCAGTTTGCCTGAGTGGTATGAGGCTCTAGCAGCTTAAGCAAAGGTCTCGGCTTCAAGTCTTTGTGTATGCATCTGCTTTAGGATATACAACCCTTCAATACCCATCTGACCCTCGATGGATTAGCATGAGGTCAAATAAGGCCTGGAGATACTCGGTAATTCACAAAAAAAAAAAAAAAAAAGAATGTTGACAAGAGAATATGATATTAGAACATTTATCCCTTTATTCACTTTTAATGCACATAAATACATACTGTCCGAATTAAGAGCTATCTATCGCCTATTGAAAACTTCTCCGATCCCATCAATCTCTCTTTCAAAAATTATGTACTACTTCTACTATATTTGTAATATAATCCAAATAATATTTAAATGGTTGGGAAAAAGAAAGATTGGAAATTCAATTTGCTTAAAATGAAGTCCAATCAAAACCATAAGCAGCTTGCTAGTGTGCTAGAATTGAAGTTTATTGAACCATTTTATATTTCTACCGACAAAAGGAAGATTCTTGTGGGGTCTAAGGGACGATTGGTTTTAAACAATGAAAATAACAAATATCAATGAAACAAAACTATAGTGGTATTAATTAATTAAGACTATAAGATTGAGATTTAATTTCTCAACTTCGTGCCCACTATATAACTATAATAAATTTGTGGGATGACGACGGAAAAGAAGACGAATATTGTCGCCTGACAGATTTCATCACTTCGTGGCTCAGGCAAATTTTTGTAGTGATATGTATATGTATATATATATATATGTCCCAATGCCATGCATGTATATTTTATATATATAAATAAAATAAGCATAGGAGTATTATTATTATTATTATTATTATTATAGGGGTAAATTATTAAAGTGGTTTATAGAGCTTCGGACCTAAACAAGGTCTACTAATTGCATAATTTGAACTTCATTTTTTTTTTTTTACAAAAAATACATTGCACAAAATTGAAGTGGTAAGATGTGTACATTCATATAGGAGTATTATTACAAAATTGATTTCGGGATATATTACGCGGCATAAGTAAAAATAAATTTATTTGGGGATATATTACAAAATTGATAATTTTAACATTTAAAATGGTAAGATGTGTACATTCATATAGGAGTATTAATTGGAGATAGATGAACATGAATATAATTAATTAGTGAACACATGACCAAACCCATACAGATACAACCACTTCTTGATTTACTCTCCCCAACTAAAATATACTATAAATATATACTATATTCTTGACACACTATCATTCCACTTCCATTTCTTCCTCTTGCTCCCAAATTTTTCATTTAATTATGATATATAAAAATTAATAACTTAAATTAACAAGCCCTACCTAACTCACATGGCCTTAGCGAAACTCCACATGATCGAATGACCCTTTCCACTCGGCAACAAAATACTATCCTTTTTTATCCCTTCAATTTTTAGCAATGTTGGATTGTTTCTCATGTGAGCCATGGTGGAATTTTTTTGGGATGAAACTCTTTTTAAAATTCATAAAAAGTGATTATTTATATAAAAAGAAAAAGGTTTAATTTAAATTCTCATCCCATCGATTAAATTCAAAGCAATTTATCGAATGTTTGCATATTTAGTTTTGGTATATATCTTCATATGGTTAATTACTCTTTAGAATAATTTAGGAAAAAAAATTAAATTGAATGAAATGAAATGATCATTCGATGGCATTCAAGTGATTGAATATCCAACGATAATGACACGTGGCCCTATTCAAATGGACCTGCGAATTTCTTTTGTGACTGAATTTGGATCCGAATTGCGTCAATTTAAACTTTCAACAATAGTAGGTTTAATTTAAACAACAATGACTCCTGGTTTAGCTGCCTATATATGCCTATCAATTCCTTTTTATTGCTGGGTAACCGACATTAACTTTTAAGAAATCATCAGCATTATTGTCTATATATTACTACTCATTTTGGTGAAACCAGGTATCCCAGACTACGGACTCAATAATAATTCCTCGAGGATCTGCAGGGGCAGTTAAGGATGCCTCTCCACTAAAGCAGTTTTTTGCATACACAAGGCTCGAATCCGAGAACTTACTTAAGCGACTAGGGCCCTTATCCACTCAAGCCAACTGCTGTTGGTCATTTTGGTCTATCATTTAATTAAAGGAAAAATAAGTATTTATTTTACTCCTCCTACTACAGTAATTTGTAGTAAGACGGTAGACGATCATTCACAGGTTTCACAGTGGCTGCCGCCGACAGTGGCAGGCACCGGCTACCGGCTGTGGCAGGTGGCCAAATCCACGAAACATTAAGCCTTAACCGGCAAGAGACGGTCCCCTCACGCCGTCGGTGCTCTTATTGTCGTCATTTTTTGTTTTTTATTTTTTTCCCACTTCATATAGTATGTATAGTATATTTGAATTACTGAATTTTAGTTAATTAATTTATTTATTTTAAAGACAGCGTGAGAATTGGGAATCATAAGAATATTTGTGGTAGCATCTAGACATGAAAATATCTGTATAGTTGGCCATGCACTACACATTTCACTCAGCTATACATACACATGCATACACTACCGACGTAATGTTGTAAATATATACGACGAAAGATAATAAGAAAATATGTAATTTAAATTGCATCATTAGAAAATGTAGTATAGATTATTATTAGGGCCTGACAGTGTTCTTATCTCCGTTAGTGTGTACTATAATTTTTTGGTTTTTTTAAACATTAACACTTGTGTGACAAATTAAAGGTGTGTGGGAGTCCAAATCATACAAATTACAAAATAAACAAATACGATGTATAAGGAGCCGGGTGGGAATCGAACCGCTAACAATAAGGTTGAAAATCAGGAGATAGAACCACTATGCGAAATCCCCATCCCTGCATTAATGTGTACTGAGTTAACTACACTATAGAATCAGCTAAAATTAACATATATATTCGTTTTGTAAGTAATATAATCATGAACATTATTCGGCTTATATGCTCAAATTTAACATGTTACTTTTTTACATGAACATTATTCGGCTTATATGCTCAAATTTAACATGTTACTTTTTTAGGTGAATACCAAGGTATTTCCAGGCCATATTGGATCAAAGACTAATCCCTCGAGGATCTGGAAGGGCAATTAAGGGCGTCTCTCCCAAAGCAGTTTTTTGCATACACAAGGCTCGAACTCGAGACCTTACTTAAGCGACTAGAGCCCCATCCACTCAAGCCAACTGATGTTGGTAACATGTTACTTTTTGAAACAACTTAATGAAAAAATTGGGTAGTTTTAATTGTTAAATGCTAAGTTGTCAAATACTACTTTTTTTTAAAAAAAAATTACTATTACTATTATCATTAGTAAAATCTACTTTTAATATATACTAATTAAATATTTTATCTGCTATTACAATCAAAGCCAATGTATAACTATAGTGGCTAGTCTGGTACAAACTAATTTGCTTATTATACTTTATTTTTTTTTTTTCTAATTGCTACATTACAATTATTATTTCCAACTAGCTCACTTTAGATGGTTTTATATGATTTATTACAAGGCTAAATAAAAAATGATAAAGTGATAATGAAAATAGAGATTAATTACAAACAACAAAATTTATGTTGGGCTTACCTTCAAAATTATTCTCGAACCTAACAAAATAAAGGTTCAAAGTTAGCTAGTTGAAAACATAATTCGAATGTAGCAATTAATAAAAAACGGAGGAAGTATGTATTTAAGTTGTTTATAATTATTTTCAGTTACATATTGTACAACTTCTTATAGAAAGTAAAAAGGTGTCGATTTAGCATTACTTTACTCTATTTGTTAGTGATTTTATTTTAACTAGTTTATTAGTGGTATTTATTGATAAAATTACTTTACATGAAATAATTTATATACTTCTTGTGCGCGAACCAAGGCCGTTTATAAGATTTTATGGGCCTTGTGCGAATAAAATAATAAGCTTCCCTAAATATAAAAACAAACTTGTCACAACAAAAAGTTTCACGGAAGGCGATGAAAGGAAAATCTTTTCGTCGCCTGGCGCACGAGGCGATGAAATCTGGTAGGCGACCACATCCGTCTTCTTTTTCATCATCTTACCACGAATTTCTTGTAGTGCATGTTTTTAAAAATAATTTTATTCACATTCAGAGAAATTATTTTTTGGCAACATAAATTTCTAATATTTTTTTAAAAAAAAAATCAAATTAAGAGAACATAGAGCAACAATATTTTTTAGAATAATTTAAGTCATAATTTACCAAGAATCCTAAAAATATTGTCTAGTAGAGGAATTTTATAGGATGTGGAGAGACTGTCCCGCGTATAGATTTCTTACTTAGGATGTGAATTTTTCATGTACAATAATTAGATTTTTTTTAGTATTTTTCCTTCCAACCACTAATTTGAAATTGAAAAAGTTGCTTCATTGAATTAGAAGATAATGAGTTTAGTAAAACATTTGGAAAAACAACAAGTATTGCTAAATGTTTTTCCATTCCACCCACTAATTTAATTTATTTTTTTTTTAAAAAAAATTGCTTCATTGAATTAGAAAATGGTGAGTTTAGAAAAAAAAATTGGTGAAAATAATAATTATTGCTAAATTCAAAAATAAAGATGTAGAATTTTAAAAATTAATGCCATAACTCATTAATTTTTATTTTTTTTTGGTAAAGCTGAAGCCAGAAAACAACACACAAAAAAGAAAAGAGAAAAAGGAAAACAGAACAGAAAAACTAAAAAGGAACAAAAAAAAAACACTAATATCTGGGGAAGCACACGCCGGAAGCATCCGTCGCTAGGTTCCCAAACACGAAATTTGGAGGAAACGCCCAGGAGGTGTAGAAATCTTCAATAGAGGCCCATACTTGGCGAGCCTATCAGCAACACTATTACCTTCTCACAAGACATGATAAATAAAACACTCCTCAAAAGAGTCACGAAGCTCCAAAATGCGCGAGATGGTGGCTGCCAAGGGATGAAAAGAACTGGAGGTCTCGAGCAGCTCAATAGCAGACATGGAATCTACATAGAAGCATACCCTCCTCACTCCTATATGAGATACAAACTTCAACCCAGCCAACAAAGCATAGAACTCAGCAAACGTATTGGAATGAAGCCCAAGGAAGCCACACCCTCCACCAAGCCAATGCTCCATGAGTCTATGTCATCCCTAACCACAAAACCATACCCCTAGCGGCCGAGCGACCAGGATTTCCTAAGGCACTTCCATCATAATGGAGTACAGTACCTCGGCTACCCCTCATGTTCCAATGAACCAACCTCATTGATCGAGAGGAAGATTCAGACCTGAGCCGCGCCGAATGCGGCTCCGTAGCCAAGGTCACAATGTCCCGATGAATAAATCATTAATTATTTAGTAAAAATAAAAATAAAAACAGAATTTATTAAATAAAATTAAAAAAATGAGCCCTCTAATAGATATAGGCCCTGGCGCTAGGGGTGTTAACGAGCCAAGCCGAGACCGAATAATGATAAGCTCGGCTTAAGTTCATAAGAATTCGAGCCGGGCTTTGACCGAGCCGAGCATTGACCGAGCTACTTCGAACCGAGTATTGATCGAGCTTTGATCAAATCGAGCCGAGCTCGAACAGTATCATTTTCATTCTCACATAAATTTATAAAATATACTATATTTAATATATTACCTATATTTAATTATATTTTATTTAATATACATATTTAAATAATTTTAAAAATATATTTATAATTTAAAAATTATTCTATCTGTCCAATAAAGATGTCATGTTTGATCCGGACACACTTTTTTTAATATTTTATATAATTCCTATATATTGATAAATAAATATATGTATAAAAATAAATATATTTACTAATAAATAAGTATGTATAAATATATGTCTATCAACCTTCATCTCATACTTATTTAAAAGTAGATGCATTAATTGTATATGATAGGCATGTGATAAATGTAATCATAGAACTCTATATTTATTTTATTTATTTCAAAGTTTAAACAAATATGGTACTCTTAAAGTACATTTCAAATGACGTGTAGAATATGAGACTTGTATTGTACGTTAATAGAATACGAGCCTGTTCGCGAGCTTTTTTCAAGCCGAACTCAAAGGTGTTCAACTTAGTTTGTAAATTATTCGAGTCGAACTCGATTCCAGCCTATTCGAGTCGAATATTGACAAAACTTTCACCGAATCGAACTCGAACTGTTCGCGAACTACCCTGGCTCATTAACACTCTACCTGGCGCAAACACACATACCAATTAACACCCTTCTGGGATTAGTTATACTAATAAATAATGATTAAATTAAGAGGTTTAATAAAAAGAAGAGATAATTATAAGCTATATATATATATACATATATCAATGTTTATTTCCTGTAATAATGTTCATTGTTCAACATTCCAATGATAAGCTATATATATACTATACGAAAAATGTTATGTCACAAATAATGTATAAATGTTATCTTTATTGAACAACTAGCTTAACCCGCCCGCGCGATGCGCCGGGCTTAGATTATAATGCTGATAGGAAAAATTAATTGAAAAAATAATTTTATTTTTAATAAATAGCAATTTAATATTATAAATACCATAGATATTAAAAGAAATATATTATGCATTGTTATTTCAAGTCTAACAAATACCTCTTTAAATTAGTTGTTATATGTGTAAGGATCTAAAGTTGCAATCCTTGAGGAACGACATCTTTAGTACTACCCGCCTGGGCGATGTGCCGGACTCAGATTATAATGTTATATAGGAAAAATTGTAAGTAATAATAGATTAAAATTATCGATTGAATATCACATTACTTTTTTTTCTTTGGGGGCTAAAATTATACCACTTTAATTATTAATATATTTAATGAAAAAGTATATATTCTTTTCATTGTGAGAACATGTAGATATAAAGTAAGTAACATAAAAATAGTAAAAAAAAAATATTAGATTTTATTTGTTTAAAACAAAGAAAAAATTGTAAATCTTGTATATATTGTGAAAGAAAAAAAATTTTATATGGATACAGTAAAATTTCCATATATAAAATATTTAATTTATAATATTTATTATTAGATGTGGCCCTAAATAGGTCAGCTCGCGGGCGTTGCCCGCGAGCTGACCAATTTAGGATCCCATATAATAATTAATTTATAAATTAATTATATAACAAAAATATTTTTTATATAATTGAGACACAACGATGTTATTAGTAATTTATTAATTAAATTGTTCCCTATAATAATTATATTATTGTAAACTTATTTTTAAAATTCATTTATAGGGTATGTATATTTAATATTGGCATTAATTAAATTAGTTTATAGAAGTAATATATATTTCTTATAATCATCATCTATTTTTTTCTATATAGATAGATATACATATGAATAATTTGATATTTTAGTGCAAGCATTTATTAATTTCTCTTTTAGTTATTTATTTGATACCTAATTTATGTGATGAGAGAATTTAGAGATGTGGTTTTGTAATGGGTGAAAAAACAGATAATGTATGTATATAGGACTATATTATTTGTATACATACTACAATATAATAGATAATAGATGGATATGATACTCTGTAATAATGTCACTCATCATAATTCAAATTCAAATGGATTTAATTTTAAAAATGAAGTATAAGTTTTATCCCCAAACTAAATCCATTTATGTGATAAATCAGAATGGTATGAAAAACATTTAAATTATTCATATTTAGAAGTTATAATTAATTATGATATACCAACAATAAATATAGTTTTTTTTAAAGTAATATCGAATCTAAACAATGTATTGCAACTATAAAAATACCAATCAATTTATCCCCAAATTAAATCAAATTATGTTTACAAAGTAAAATGTTGGAACCAACATTAAACCATTCATATTTGGTAATTATAATTAATTATGCTCTAAATGTAATAAGTTTTTTTTTTTTTTTTTTTTTTTTGTAAATGTAATATTGAATTGGGTAATGTATAATTTTTTTTCCCAAATGCATCCTACAATAATAAACTTATAAATTAGTTACTCGGATAATGTATAATTTTCTTTTGCATATTCCTAATATATATTAATCTAAATGTGAACGTAATTAGTAGTAAATATGTCATTATATACAATTCGAATTTAGATTTAATTTTATATACGGATAAAGGATTATTAGTTATTAGTTATATCCCAAAATTAAAACCATTTATGTGTGTAAACTAAAATGGTAGCATGTCAATATTACCATAATTTATATTTGACAATTATAGTTAATTATGGTATACCTACAATAAATGTAGATTTTTTTAGATAATATAGAATTGGGTAATGAACATAAAAAATATCTATCAATTTATCCCCAAATTAAATCAATTTATTATGTGTATAAATTAAAATGGTGATACCAATATTTAAACCATTCATACTATGGAACCTATAATATAAACAATCAAGATCAAATCCAAAAGAGCAAATCAAACAATGAATTTAGTAATAATAAACTCCATGCCCAATATAAGATGTTTTATTATAACTTAGCATCCAAAAACAGGTGGAAATATGTTCAAAAGCACGATACCGATGCTTCATAGACTTTACATATGCTACAATGGAAGAAACCTACTCCATATCACTACAATCTTCGCCAACCACCTGGCCAAATCCTGGTAGGTATCTCACACTTTTATTCTGTAAATTAGCATTATTACAAAATGAAAATAAAAGATACAAAGCACATGGCTAATAATGAGAAAACAAAAATCACAGAAGGAGAAATCAATCAGCAGAGGTAGAGTATAACCTAAAATATGTCGGAAAGGATAACAACAAACCGTCAAAGAGATACCACTCTGCATACACCTCTTTTTGCTCGAAATCTGCACTATACTGCAGCAGGAGGGTGAAGAAGGTCCATATTCAGTAAATGTAACATACACGCAGATTTATTTTTATTTTATTTTTAATTTTTACTTTTTGGAAAGGAATAACGACGTACTCACCACTTGATAAGACGGGGAAGAAACACAGTTCTCTCGGTGAGATCAATCTACATTTGATCATCCCTCTGGAAAAGAAAAGAGCATTGGCCCATTTGGACACGTTCTAGATCTTCCTCCATTAATTCCTGGCCTGCAAGAAGAAACCAAGAAAAAATCTTCAAAATCGAACAAAAATCGATCGAAGGGAGGGGAGAAGATGGATGGGGCGGAGAAGAACCCAATTTAAGGGGAGAAAATTCATGCCACCGTAATTGAGCTTTTGCAAAGTTATGATTATATTAGGGAAAATAACTAATTTAGGAAGTAGAGGTAATTTAGCAATTTTGGTAATTTAGGTTAATGTGTTGTGGGTTAAGAAAATTAAAAATTGAATAAAATAAAATGACAAAAGTCAAAATATGTAATATGTGTGAGAGATGTGAATTTAGTAGTTATTGTGAGGGGAAAGGGATTTGGGCGGGAAACTATGTGTGGGTAGAACCTTACTTTATACAATAATATAGATATAGATATAGATATAGATAGATATAGATATAGATATAGATATAGATATAGATATAGATTGTAATCTATCACATTACGAAATGACACTATAATTAATCTATGCAACAAAATCAATAAATTATGAAAAATTTAATTAAGAGTTATGATTTTGTTTGTTGTGTTGGTTACTAAATACGGGAATAACTTGAACAATATAATATTGTTATTTGGACTTATTTTTTGTTTTACATTTTTATTAACATGTTTATTTATTTTTTGGTGAAGAATTCAATTGTAAACTTGAGGTTCACAATATTTAATTTTAATTCACGTTATTGAAGAATAGTTTTTAGTTTTAGTTTTCGCATTTCATAAAATTATGATCCTGGTCAGGGGTGATCTAAAAAGTTTAAAAGTTACAAAGAAAATACTATATTTAAAGATAATGTAAGTACTCCCTCCGTTAAAGTGTAACGTTTTGACTTTTTCTATTATTCATTTTAGCATTTTGATTTTTGAATTCTATTTTTGTTATAGTTATAGAAGACAAAATATAGTCAAATGGGATATTGTTAGATTCGTCTCATCTTGTAGTTTTTAAATATCAAATTTTTAAAATTTTTACTTGTACCGAATTAGAGTTATGAATCGTTGAAAATTTGTATTGGCATACGTATATTACAAGTGAAAAAAGTTACATGCTCTAATTGCTTATGCAAGGTCTCGGGTTCGAGCATTGTGTATGCAAAAAACTGCTTTGGGAGAGGCGCCCTTAATTGCCCTTGCAGATCCTCAAAGGATTAGTCTTGGGTCCAATGAGACCTGCGGATACCCTGGTATTCAACTATATAAAAAAAAAATCTTTACATAGCGCAGTGAGGTATGTGGGTGGACAAGGATGTACAATTATAAGACAAAATAGAAATTCAAAAAATCACAACATATGTCAAACTCTCCTCCTTAAATCAGGCCTATAATTCTCAATTTTATAACTACAATGCAGTAGTATTATTCAACGAAAGAGCGATATAAAATACTGCGTAAATCTGAAAAAAATAAAATTAAAAAAGCTACAGTATTTAAGTTTTATTTTGTAATTAAACCCCGTCATAAAATGGTATTTAGGGTTAAGTCCAAGTGGTTAAGTCCCTTGACTACCAACGGAAGGTTGGAGGTTCGATTCCCACCGGCCCCCTATCCCTCCGCTTTATTCCCTTTGTAATTGTGTGGCATGGACTCTCACCACCCATTTCTCAGGCCTTCAATGGCTCATCCAAAAAAAATATGGTATTTTTTTTAATGCTCAAATCATAAAATGATAATTGATGTATTATTAGTACTAGATTTTTTTCGCCTGTTACGCACGGGTATTGAGTTAATATGATGATATAAAATGAAAATATAGTATTTTTTGGATTACATGAGATTCAAAGTCATTTGCTTAATTAGTGGTTAGAATGCATGCAACAAAAAATTAAAAGGAAAATAAAGCAAATAATACGATGAATGATGGAAATTCAAACCTAGGTGGAAATAATATAAAATCTTTACATATTGTTTATACTAATATACTTCTTATATTTTTTACAGTACAAATTATTTATAAAAAAATTATATAAAAATTACTCCGAATTTTAAATACATTTTTATTTTATATTGAAATAGATGATGATTATCGGATTAAAGATATTATGTCTAATAATTAAACTATGATGCGTTTTAGTCTCTTTTTTCCTTTTCTTTCTTTTCTTCTTTAAAAAAAAAATTTATGTAGAATATGTTTAGAATGATATAAATTGTTTTAAGTTATTAGTCATTTTATATTAATCAAGATTTTTTGGTCAATTTAATGTTTACATTATATTTTTAATGAAATATTTTTATTTAAAATATAATTATTATATTCCTTATATTTATATATGATTATATATTTTTAGACATAAATTTTTAACCTAATTAAATTTATTTAGTAATATTATAATATTAATACTTTAAAATATTATGTACACAATCAAATAATTTATATATATATATATATATTTGTAATTAATTATATCTTTTTAAAATATACATGGAGATTTTCAAGATTTTGTTATATTAATAGATAGATTTATTTCTAAATATAGATATTGATGATGTGTCCGATGACGTGTAATTAATCAGCAGATTACGTGTGAACACTGTCCGCCTACATATTTTAATAAGAGCCGTTGATCTAAAAAATAAGTGTATAATAAATGATTAATCCCTCATAATTAGAAATAATAAATTAAAATTAATAAGAATAAATAAGTCTTCACATGCCAAAAAATATTTAGAATTTATTACGAAGTACTCCCTCCGTCCCACGAAGTTTGAACCCTATTCCTTTTTGGGGTGTCCCACGAAGTTTGAACCCTTTCCGTTTTTAGAAAAATTAAATTAATATAAGTTTGATTAGAATCTTAATTATTGTCAAATCCCATTAAAAATACTTACTTTTACTATTCTGCACAAATTCCAATGCATTATTACTTTCCTACACAAAGTCCCTTATATTTCTTTAACTCTTAATATTACAAAATTGATACAAATAAAAATTGTATAAAATATATATTCTAAAACTACACGATTAGACGATTCTAACAAGACCACACTTGAATATTTTTCTCAAATTACATCACTACGATAATATTAAGTCAAAGTTAAACAATAAACAGTATCAAAATTCATTATAATCTTAAACACAAATACCCACACCACTTCAATTACTAAACTCCACTACCTAAATTACCGTACCCAAAAGAAAGGTTTCAATCTTCGCGGGACGGAGGGAGTATATAAACTAGTAAAGAGGCGTTTACAGTAATTTTGAATTATATAGCATTCACCAATTATTTTAATAGGTCAATTATTTTAGGGAATGGGTCCCACTAAAAACATGTCGCATGTGAGTTGGCTCGCAGAATGGCGTAAGGTGGGGGCACGTGATTGTGACACGTGGCAGTTGATGATTTAATATTGTTATTACCACTTTACATTAGCATAGTCCATAAATACATGAGGTGATGGTGACGTGGAAAATAAATGAATTTTAGTGAGGTGAGGTGAACAGTGGCAATGGGCTGTTGTAACCACAGACCACCGCTTTATGCGCCGTTTTGGTTGTGACATTTTAATTTTTTCATGTGACATAATATAACCATGACCATGACCTGATTTTTTGTTTCTTAAAAAAATTACTATTAGTTTTTTTTTTTAAAAAAAAAAAAAAAAATTCACAAACCCATTGTTTCATTTTATTTTCTATATTTAGTCTACTCACTACCACTAGTTGATGTGAGCCGAATTAAAATTCAAAATTTAATTTTGAATTGCACAATCTATTTATTTGGTCAAAGAGATATTTGAATTGCACAAATTGATGTAGTCTTATATACGTGTAAGTTGAATTAATTAATTTCTTGTTACAGAGTAAAATTAACATTTCAATCGCATAATTTTAATTTAACGATAACGAAATTTATCGAGTATATATAATTTGAAATCCAATGAGTTCCATTTATTTATCTTTTTCGAATACTAAAAAACATAATGCACTGGGTTATCCCATGATTTTCGCCCAATTTTGAGTTTATTTTCGTTTAACTTTCTGCTAGAATGTATATACCAAATATATGTTAAAACTTAAGGATAATCAGTTATTCAAAATATATATATAATATTTGTGTAGTATTTAAATTTAGACATAATTCAGTATATTTTCCTTTAGATTGCCTTGAATTTCAATTTCCTTATTTCTATGATCTATGCATATTCTTCAAGAGAAATAGTAGAAAATAATAACGTGACCCTCGTGATTGGGCTTTTTACTGAGATATATATTTGGGCCATGTTTTATTCTTCTTTCGGGCCTAAAAATAATAAGAGCCCAACAGAAGTTGAAAATATAGATTGGTATCATTTTAGTCCGTAATAATTCAGCCCTCTATAGTAATTTCTTAGGCTTTGAAACTTAGAAGTTGTGCAAAATTTTAATCTCCCAAGAAATACATAATATCCCTGTGTTTATGAATTGTAAATTGTAAAGATTATTTTTATTTTTTTATTTGGTAGGAACGAAGGTCCAAAGGCCTTTTAAAAGAATTTGTTTAAACTTAAGCTTGGTTAAGATTTACCATTCTAAAAAGAGCACGGAGTATTATAAATTTGCTTTGTAAAAGCACTTATACCGAATGTCTGTCTTAGGGTAAGCTTGAATTTCCTGTAAATTTGGACCTAATAACTAGCCTATTTTTACTATCCATTCTTGAGTATATATTCATATAAAACTGGTTAGAGAGGAGCAAGAAATTTTTTCATAATTAGCGGCTTTTCCCATTGAAAAACAAACATAAATACTTTTGAAACCCCTTTTTGAAACAAAAGATTTCTCACAAACCCCACCCAAAAAAAAAGTTTTCTAATCCCAAAAGTCTAATTATGAAATCAAATGGACATGCATTACAGCAAATATCTGCAAATCAATTCAAAAGGTGCATAGAGAAATTCAAAGCAATTGTTAGTTGTCACTAAAGCCTTCAAATCACTTTTAGCAAGCAACCCACGCTACAAAAGAATGGTTAAGAGAGATCATTACTTACAAAGACCTACCAAAACTCTTTACAAACCTCAAAAATCTAACTTTCAATAAAATGCTTCCAAATACTGACTCCAATGAATCAGACATATAGCAAAGAATGACAGCAATAGCAATAGACATGCATGAATAAGGTTTTCGAGGTTAAAATCTTTCCATAACCTCTCACCTGTTTTAGAGAGAGAGCGCTTTCAGAGTTTTAAGGAATTAGTATTGTATCTTGCCAGTTATTGAGTCCACAGATATCGACTTTGTTGCGTCCAGATGGTTCAGTCGACATGTCCCAAGTAGAAATTCTGGCAGCTCTTCTGGCGTGTTTCCCTGAAAAGACCAAAACAAATGGTAAATACGGTTACATGTTTGGACAAGAAAGCAAACCAGTGTGTATCATACTTATAATACACACAAGGGCACACATTGTTTGAGAAAGGAATCATGGGGCAGGAGTCTTTAGAGTTCGAATGGACCTAACATAAAAGTGGAGTTGTGCTTGAGTTCACATATACCTGTATTAGAAAAGCCATTTCTATAACAAGATTTTTGAGGTACCCGAGAACAAGGCTCACAACTCCCCTTGCCACTGTTGATGAGCCAATGTCGACACCAAGCTGAAGAAAACCATCAGGGGTGCATAAGCATATAAAAAGGTGCGAGGAAAGAAAATATGAACCATTTTCAAACTAGGATCACATCAATCCTTTTATCACTTCAAGTTGATACAAGTAGATGGTTAATATATAGTATTATGCAGTTTCCATTCTACCTCAATGTAGTTCTTCCCTCTAAAATAGTTGATTTCAAGTGCTTGACCTATCAAACAAGCCTTCCTTCCAACACTCTGCTTCACTATCCACGATCCCTATATAATAATAATCTCAAAACTTCGAGAAGGCACAATTTTTTGGGAAGTACTGAAAGTCTGAAACAAGACAGAACGCTTGCATATGGATGGGAGCTGTATCCAACTTAACAGGGCTGTATACATACTGTAGAAATATAGGGTATGAGCTTGAATCTTGAATTTCTAAAAGCATCATCTCCATTGACAAATCGGTCCAAAAGAGGTGTTTCTTCCAATGGAGTTTCAAGCATGTAGTATAGCACCAAACTGTAAGTGGTTGTGCCAGGAACCTGATTTTTTTTCCATGAAACAAATAAATCCAAGTTTTAAGAAACATGAAGTTATTGAAAGCAATTACGTTACCTGTATGTTAATGACATAAAAGAACTCGGGTCTTCCCTTGGCTGCATACGTCTGCATAGTTTAGATTTGATTCAGGATAAAAATGCTTAAAACTATACTTTTAGCAATGCTTAAAACTATACTTTTAGCATTGATCTGAAGACACCGTCAAGCTTAACTTATCCAATTGCACAAATGGGAAACACATTTTGGAAAAAGATGGAACAAACCTGAACAATGCCCCCATATCGGCCAGAAATATCATCTTCCCGCTTGTCAGAGTTAAGCCAATCAGCTGCTACGAACTGCAGCAAAGTGCCTGTTGACTTGATCTAGCAAGAGACAAATTTCAAGAAACGAGATTGGGAACCTTCTTTTAGAATTTGATGTATTTGCAAACTAGTAGAAGCATGGAAAGTAAGGTAAGTGTATTCACAGGCAAATCCAGACAACAAATTTCTACACTTTCTACTGAGCATTTTCATTTTTATTTTTTAATGAATGCAACCTTTTTGCGATCTTCAAGATAATTATGACCACGGACAAGGAACGCAGTAGGATCTGATGTTGCCCAGCTACATGGCATTTTCAAGGTTGTATCTTTCGGAAGTGTCGCGCCATAGCAGCACAATACAGTGTCTTCCCAAGATATCTCTTGCAAATCCATATAACCCCGTTTCTGCACTGGAAACATGATATGATACATGGAATTCATAAAAATTTCCTTTAAGTGTCCATCAACAATAGTTTTTGCAGGTTGGGTGCTTACCTGCAAGATCATGCAATTTTTTCACGAAGCATGCAGCAGATGATAATTTGGGCTGGTGCTTGTCCTGCAAATTCAGGATTTGTAAGAACCATATTTGAGGTTACGGCATCCATACAATATCAAATGAAATTACTAAGAGAGGCACTAGATAATGCTCCAGATTGAAATTGATTTCTTTGACATGTTGCATCACAATTAAAAACAAACTTAATTAAAATACGATGCTGGAGATTTGAGTTTTGACATACTGTTGAATAACATGATTCTGGATCCAGATTTGAAGGCCATCCATTTTCTAGAGGATCATCATCCGAAGGTTCAGGAACATCAAAAAATTCATCCTCTGCTTCATTCAGTAATGACAAACCAGAAGTCCCAGCAAGCAGTAAAGGTGGCCTGTCTTCGGATGTATTCCTTGTTTCTGTTTGCTTGTCACGGTCTGGACGTGGAACCCCAATATCTTTTGGTTGCTCTCCCAATACAAATTCAAAGCTAGTGCTTCTCGGTTTCACTTTGAAAAACTCACTCAAGGCTGCAAAAGGGCGCCTCACAATTTAAGAGACCTCAAGTTAGGAAAGCAAAACTATAATTTAAAAAATTGGGGAAAAATGCACCTGCTACAGTTTCAAGCATATGCGTAGTAATGGATCTTTCATATGCCTTCCTTAGAGATAATCTCCAAAACCCCCAATCAACAGCAAGCATGTGTTTCACAACACATTCTTTACCTTGTTTCATTGGAGTGATAACATATCCACCACCTGCATGGTCAAAACCAACAAAAACATCCAGCACCCAATTAGAAAGTGATATATTCAGCGTATGAGCGTGCAAAGGAGTGCATTTTAAAGACCATTCCTCACAAAATAGTGTTGGCTCATTTCAATAAGAAAAAGACAGTAATATGTTTATCATCTATGACATACTTCTCCATCAGTAATGATGAAAGGCATATGGTTATGGTTAGTTTAAGAAATTCAATATCACATTTGCACATTAAATGAAGCCCCAGGAAGTAATGATTAAACAGGACATTTCAAAGTTAAAAGCATACTTTTAATGCAAGAGCGAACATATCCTTTTTGAGGTGGGCAGCATTTGTGGAACACAGAATGGTAGAGAATAACTGCATATATATAATGGTGGCATAATATGTGTTAGAATAATAGCTTTACTATTATCAAGTCATCATCAATTTCTCAGCAAACAGTACCATATGTTCCATCATCTTCTCTTCTCCAATAACGTCGCAGCAGCAGGTCTCTTCGTCTCATAGCCCTGCAAAATTGAATGCTGTTAATAAAACTAATTGCACCCAGAATGAATTCTTGGCTTGAGAAACAACACAAAACTGACCATGGCAGCCAGTGGTTGTAAAGCTGAATGTGAATTATATCAGTATGACCATCAAGGGCCTCAACCACACAACCCTTGTAGAAACAAAAATCCCATCTGTAAAAAAGAAAATGCCAAACAGTTGAAACGAAAGCATTACCCTCTGTTATAGAAATCTTGACAAAAATATTACGCTGTGAAGTTGTTTGATAATTTCATTGTAAAAAGTTGACTGGAAAGTTGTTGATCAAACATATCTCAAACGTAGGTGGATCAAAAGACAATAGGTTCTGATGATGTTAACCAGTTCTCCTTTACCCAAATGAAGGGATTGAGAAGGACTAGAGTTCCTGAGATTACCACAATGAGGAACTGAAAATCTCCACATAAGGGAAAAGTGGGGATTGGTAAAGGATGTGCAGCATTTTACACTAGATAAATGCATAGATACCCTGCTTTGAGTTAACATAGTTTCTGAATTCTGAATTTCAAATTCTTCAAGTGGACAATTGCAGACAGGTAACTATGGTTTATGACTACTCTAAGGCCTTAAATTCCGAAAAAGAAATTCCCAATCGCCTTACTCTGTTCTTGAGTTGCCAAGAGACATAAGGGTATGGAAAACCATCTCTGAGGGTCCATCAACAGCACCAACTGCCATTATAGCCGGATGATCACTCCAATACTAAAAAATCAGAATACAGAATGCATGGGTGATGTGAGCATGCATTCTACTTAGAACATCAACTGTAAATGAATAAAAAAAAAAAACCTCTACCTTTCCATTGGAATCTGTGTCTTTTGCTTCTTTGAAGAAACGTAAGCCTATAGAAACATAAAATGGCATTAGAAACAACACTTACAAGATGATATGTGAAATGCTGAAAGCTTGTGTTACCATTTTTACAGCCAAATATTTTCCATGGAGATGAAGCCAGTACATCAGAGGTCATTGCATCTACATGCCGAGCACAGGGGGATGTCTGGCCTGCACGCATTCTCTTTGGAACACTCAAGCTGGGTCAAACATGAAATGTGATTTACATTTCCAATGATTGAAATAGTAGCCCAACACATGTAGATGGAACATATTGGAGGGTGTGATATAAGGAAAACATAGATAAAAACAAGAAAAAAAACATATTGTAAGTGGCACAACCAGACAATGAGTCATAAGAAGAAGGTAGTATAAAGCAATATACACAATACATGAATATATAATTATAGGCTATAGCCACGAAACATCTAAACAAAGTTCTGATTGATGAAAAGGAGACATTTTTACACACATATTGAAATCCATGTTTTAATTGTTGAACATATATATAGACTATATATAAAATCCCATATAGTTCTGCTTCTAAAAATTCTGTTTATAAGAGTACCAGAGCATCGATGCAGGCAAAGAAAAATATGCACACCTAAAAGGAAGGTATTCTCGTTTGGAGCTAGACGTGAGGTTTCTAGCAGCAGTGTCCCGTAGAGAAAGAATCCACCTAGCAGCTTCTTCTGAGCTGGTTGCCCCAAGCTTTCAGATTACATATTGAAGAATCAATAAGATGCAATAAAATAATAACTGTAGTTAAGTTTAGAAAAATTGGTGTACCTTCAGAGTGTCATCATGGTTAGAAGTATTGTATAATGTGAAAATGAAAAATAACTGCAAATCACAATAAAATTTCATATAAGCATCCATTCAAGTAGATTTTATGACTGTTTTGGTACTATCAGAGAGCAAACCAAAGAATAGTTGTACGACACATACTCTCCTATGATGATGCTCTCTGCCATTGTCTAAGACACGAATCCATGGGGATATCATGGCACTCCTCACAGGTTCCTGAGAGAAGCACGGTTAAAAATTCTCAGAACACATTGAATGCAACAGTGTGAAATAAGTAGGTGCATGTTGTCATCATTTGTGTATGGCTGGATAAGCACTCTTTTTCACTTCCAAGTTAGAGCAATAAAATGGAGACATATATTCTAAATCTCCCATTCATCATTTAAAAACTAGTAATTGATGCACATTTTCTCAAGACGCACAAAATGGATACAACAAAAGAACTGATGATAATTTAATTAATAAAACACAAGAATTGAATGAGAAACTAATGAAGTGGACCTCAGAAAAAGGATAACTCAAATAAAATTAAAATTCAGGATAAATCATATCCGTGGCCCTCAGAAAAAGGCTAACTCAAGTAAAATCTAAATTCAGGATAAATCATATCCGCGGCAATAAAATAGCAGTTTACAGTTAAGAATTTATGAAAAAGCGTAAGATGAGACAAGGCACATGTATGTTTGATTTACTGCAACTCGTACTCATTTATTCGCACGAATATATAACCATTTTGCAAATTGATGGTTTAGTAGTCTTCTTGGACTAAAACAAAAGAACTTCATTTCGAATCAAAGGTTTACTTTGTAAGAAAGGGGATCATCACATAATTACTAATAAACTTCCATTCCTTCTTTAGTCTAAATGCAAAACAAAGGAGACATCAAGAGCATCAATACTACTTTCTTTCATAGATATTCTCTTTTCATCAGAATTGATGATCATAGTCCATCAACACAAAATTCACATTCATAATAATTCTAATATTTATTAACCGAAATTATTAAATACTGAATCAAGACATCAATGAAGAAAACATATAAACCCAAGTAAAAAACACAACCATCAAGAATGCGAAAAAATTTCACCTCAGTCCCTGAACTCGGAATCGACTTGAAACTCTTGAGAACGTTGTCCTGTAGAACAAAGTATCGCTTACGCGAATACTGCAGCCCTAGACGATTGCAACGAATCACAAAAAGCCATCCCTCCATTCCCCCTTCACTTCCTTCCATTCCTAATTCACCAAGATTCCCAAAACCAGATAAAAAAGACAATCCAATATCCTCTTCGCCTCTTTTCACTTTAAATCAAATCCACAATCATTGAACACTTCAAAAAATATATCTCCACACATTATTCACACACATATACAGGCCGCGACAACAAAATTCAGAATATATATACACACAATCGGGAGGAAATTAACTTGTAAGAGCTGTAAGGGATTCTGCTGAGTGCTGAATGATCCTCTGATCCCACCAAAGGGAATCAGGGAATTAATTGCAGAAATTTATCGATTTTAATCCTCAGAAATGAAGAATCCACGATGAATTCTCCTTGAATTTTAGGGGTTGTGTTTCCCTTTTCGTGTATTTCTTGTTCTTCGTCTTCCTTCCGTCATGAATTCAACTGATTCGGGTGTTTATACGAGGATGCCACTACCCATTTGCAATTACCAAAAAGCCCTTGCAGAATTTATTAATCTTTTCCTAAATAATTTTCTGATTTTTAAAATACTTAGCTGTTCAGCTGTTGTTCATTACGAAACGACAATTAATCTATTTTTTCCAAAAAATAAAATGAAAATATATGGCATGTGGTGTGGAGTTACTTTTGCCGTATAAATTTTTCAAGTAATTAAAAAGTTCCGAGTGAATTAAATAGGAGTATTTTCCATTTTTCTACTCGAGTCATGACTTTTTAGAAAATTAGTAGAAACATTAATCAGTGACTTCAAACTTATTCGTTACGTATTCCTTTAATTAATTTTCATTTCTATAAAATAAAATAATGTTAGTTTTAAATTTTTTTGTTGAACCTCATAATACTTTACTCACTTAATTACTCCCTTGTCCGCCATCTTGATTTTTTAACAATATTTACTAATAAAATTTGACTCAACTTTCTATAAACACTACAAGAAAAAATCCAATTACCGACCACTATAGTACGGTCAGATTTACCGACCTTATTACCGACCCCAAAGTGAGGTCGGTAAAATTTAGCCGTTATTGGGCCCATAGACATTTGAAAACCAAAACACCGACCATAATTAATGTGGTCGGCATTACCGACCCCAATTGGGGTCCGTAGTTTTTTTCAATTTTTTTAAATTTTTTTCCATTATTTTATTATTTACTTTATATTTTTATTAAATATTTATTTGATTATTTATATAATTTAATTATTTGTTTATTTATTAATTTAATTACTGAATTAATATTTTATTTAATTAATTTTATTTCTAAATTTTTATGAAAAATAATTTTATATTATTATTTAAATTTATCTTAATTTTTAAATAATTTTATTATTTTATTTAATTCATTGATTTTTACTGAACACATTTTATTTCATATAAGAAATTTACCGACTCCAAATGGGTCGGTAATTTCAGGCCCCGAGGTCCATAGACCTCGCTTACCGACCCCAATGTTGGTCGAAAATGGGGTCGGTAATCTCCCGACCCTCAGAATCTTTGGTCGGCGCCAGATTATCTACTATCGATTTAACGACCCTGGATTGGGGTCGGTAATCCGTGGACGACCTGTAAAACCTAGTTACCGACCCCATTTTGGGGTCGGTAAAACGAATTTTTCTTGTAGTGAAATGCTACATCCATTTCAAAATAAGTGTAATGGATAAAAATGATACGAAATTTAATGCAAGGAACAAAATGCTTTAGTGGAAGTTTTATACCTTTAAAAACATTTTATATATGGTAATGTAACATTTATTATGAAACACCCAAAAAAAGAAAAATATAACACTTAAAAAGAAACGAAGAAGTATATGATAACAAAATATAATCATGCTGTATCATGTTTTTTTTTTGGGGTGAAAGAATATTTTTTTTGGTGAAAATGTTGTACTATCATGTTATATTTGTGTGTAATCGCATAGTTATACAATTAGATGCATGTAACCTCACAATTTAAAATTTTATATTTTAAAATGATGTGATTAGATGTATCTAATAAAATTTTAATAAATTATGGAAATGTTTGGAGCAAGCAGATCATCTGGTAGTGAATAATGATGTGAGGAGAGTGAGTATCTCAAATTATGTATTAGTAAAAATTATATAAAATATACTCCCTCCGTTTTTCAAAAATTTTAACATTCATGCATTTCACGTTATCCAATGCACATTTTTAATGCTTAATATCTCAAATTGTGTAAAAGTAAAAATTATAAAAAATTGATATTATAAAACTACGCGATTAGACGAATCTAACAAGATCCCACTTGATTATGTTTTATCTTGTATAACTGTGTTAAAAATTTGAATCAAAGTTACTTAGTGAATAGTAACAACTATGCTAATGTTACAATTTTTAACAAACGGAGGGAGTATACTCTAAAACATGCAAATAAACAAATTTAATAAGTTTTAACTTGACTATTTTTTATGTTTATATAATTTGAATAATATTAGATTAAAGTAATCAATAGAGAATAATAAAAATCAAAACGTGACAAGATCAATAGCATCAAGGGAGTATTAACTTTTTTTATTAAAAAAAATAATTGAACACTTTTATTATGATACTCGGGATTATTTTTGTTTCGGAACATCAATGTTTTTCCCCCTTAAAAGAGCTATAATTAAAAGAAAACAATTAATTTAATTTTTTCTAAAAAAAATAAAGCCATTTTGTGGGTACATAATACAAAAATATTTTAATATCAATCAAAAATTAATTACTGATATAAGCTTAAAGTTTTAGATTTATGTACAAACACTAACAAAGTTGCAACTTTCAAAGAATGATTCAACTCATACTCTATAATGTGATACAAGTTTGAAAATTTCACGTTGAGTTGATTTTTTTTTTTTTTTTGGAGGAGAAAGGCCTGGAAAGGAGTGGTGGGAGCCCATGCCACACAATTACAAAGGGGAATAAAAGGGAGGGATAGAGGGCCGGTGGGGATCGAACCTCCAACCTTCCGTTGGAAGCCTATGGACTTAACCACTTGGGCTAAGTCCACATCCCTTCACGTTGAGTTGATTGAATCATAGTATTAATTAGATTGTTGAATGTGATACTTAGGTTTGGGTTAAATTGTAAATTTGATTGTATTTTGAGTGAGTCAATTCACTAAGTTAGGTAGGATAAAAAAAAAAAACACTTAAACAAGCTTAATTCAATTTAAATTTGATTGAGTTGGGTCAATTTTAGACCCAGCTAAATTAACTTAGGTTATACATGCATAATTAAATTAAGTTTAATCAAATCACATATGGTTGATGTGAGTTAGTAGTGCCAAATTGGATTGAAATGAGTTTTTTTTAATAATAAGATTAAAGATTTAAAAAAAAAAATCACCAAGAATGTTGTTGTTCATAATTTCTCCCCCTATGTAACAACAAATTAAATCTTGCACGCTTGGTTGTTTGATGGCCAGCAGCATAGCTGGAAAAATAATAGGTCAAAATAGTTTATCCTATTAGTAGAATTTAGTTACGTTATAATCTCTTTAAAAGTATTATGCATGTCCATATTTTACAAAAAATATACTCCCACCACAGAGAATATACTATTTCATCAATCACATAATACAAATCTCACATCTCACCGCACTCAATATTCTTCCATTAAAATAAAATTACACTCCTACTGTTTCATAGGAATATATTTTCTGCACATTTTTTTTGAAACATTGATACTCATGTGTCGACAAAGGTGTGTGTAAGTCCAAGTCACACATTATTTACAGGACAATCTTTTTGTGACTATTAAAATTATATTGATCGAATTGCTAGTATTGGTTTGAATTGCTATTTTGGATCGTTGTTCTTTCTTTTCTTTTTTCTTCTTTTTTTTTGGATGAGTCATTGAAGACCTGAAAAAGGGGTGGTGGGAGTCCATGCCAAATAATTACAAAGATAAATAAAGGGGAGAGATAGGGGCCGGTGGGAATCGAACCTCCAACCTTTCATTTGAAGTCAATGGACTTAACCACTTGGGCTAATTCCTCAAACCATTTTCTTGATATGTAGTAAGTGCATTGGAATTCTGAAAGCAACATAAAAGTACAGTATTTTTAATTAGAAAATTTGGGGGTTTTTGTTTAAAGTTTGGTAAACAATTTAACATGATTCAAGTAGATGGGAAACGGGCCCACTTTGTCCAAATTGTATTTTGATGGTAATTTTTATCTACCTATTTTTTATATTTGAAAATGGATTCTTCAGTCATTACTTGTAAGGAATTTTGTTTCAAAGGAATTTCTTTTTGTTTGTTTTCTTATTTCGCCTCTCGTACCCTTTTTGCCCTTTTTTCCTTCCCAAGTCAACCAAATTTAATTTCCTTACTAATGGAGTATCTTTTAACCTTTCAAATTATATTGAGCCACCTCAATTTTAATTATTTTATTTCATATATGCCATGAAAATCACACGACATTGTGACGTCATTGTAGTAGTATTCTAGGTCGGCACGAAAAATATACTACTACTACTACTAGTTTTTCAATTAAAAATCTTATGGTCTTTATATTTAGGTGAAATTAGAAAGTAAGGCAAAAAATATTTACTTGTGTACATCATTATTTGTGACTATAATCCTCATTATTATATGTGGTTAGTTACTGATTTTCAGAGTATTTATTAATTTCTTATTATCTACTTGCATTGTGTGTAAATACTAAACAAATATTGGTTTTAACGTCCCTACAAAATACAAACCAATTAGGTGACAATAATATTAAAAAATAACAAAAATAAAAGTAGTAGTATATTTTTTATAGCTCAAAACATCCATATCGTATTATATATTGCCTGATGGGCAAACACACCACTTGGAGAGCCGAGCTTTTTAATTTTAAAATATTTACTATCTTTTAAAATAAATTCAATAGTCATTCGGCAGTGACAAATACTACGTATTTAATTAATCCGCAATGCGGCCATTTATACTACTCATACTAATGTTGGTTGATTAAATATATACAAATAATAATAATAATAATAATAATAATAATAATAATAATAATAATTTTAAATCTAATTCATAGTTTTTCAATATCATAAATAAGTTTTTGACAAAAAAGAATTTAAAAGTGAAAGAAAGATAAATATCTAAAGCATTAATTAAAGTCTAAAAAAGAAACCTATTAATTTTTTGGTAAACATTGACACTCATGTATATATCGACAAAGGTGTGTGGGATCCCAGACCACACAAATTAGAAAGGAGGATAAAGTGAAGGGATAGAAGGCCGGTGGGAATCGAACCCATAACAAATAACCATAAAGTTAAATTAGGGACATGACCACTATGCCAAGTTCCCATTCCCAAAAAAATGTTTTGTTTTTTTTGGCGAGCCAAAGGCCAGAAAAAAAAAAACAAAAACAAAAACAAAAAAAAAACCTCTTGTTAAACAAACATAAAGAGTGAATGTGTCAAAAACAAACATAATAGTAATACTTTTTGCTCATTTTTATTTATATATTTTGAAACATTCGATTTTGTTCTTCCTCGGTTAAACATTTCCTCAATCAAGTTGACAAAATTATTATAATACTAAGAGTTAGACATGGGGGTCGTTTGGGAATAGCATTTGGACAGAAATAGTTGGGTTTGATAGCAAAGTTTGTGCTCGAAATAATAAATTTAAATAAAGAATAATTTGTAATAAAGAAAGTTTGGTGGCGTATCACTTTAAATTAATTTCAATATAATTAATATGGTATTTCGACGTCGACCCATAGATAGTTGAATCTATCGACTATATTGATGCTGAGTTCATCTCATTGAACTCAATTAATTCTAATTTCCTTTTCCCTTCCAACTTTTATTGTTTGAATTATTTTTGTATTCAATTTTAAAAATAAAATTAACCAGTTCACCCAAAAAAAAACAATTGTTCACCCAAAAAAATAAAATTAACCAGCCTTAGTTTATTTGTTTAGTCCATGTTTGTCAATTAGTTGTTGCCTGTTAAATGATTATGGAAGTAATAAATTAACTAAAATAACTGTTGACAATTTCGAGACTAATTTTTGGCCTATAATAAACTGAAATTTGCAATCCAAAATATTATTATTTGCAACGAATTCAAAAAGAGCCGATTGAATATTGTTTTGAGTTATTTTATTTCTTAGAAAAGTTAGTTTATCTCATTATTTCTTACAAAAATAAGCTGATTCAATCCAATTATTTTGCCAAACACCATATTAATATTTTATGCCAGTGTGCAGACATGATCATATTATTGGAATTGCTTTTTGTCATGATTTGCCCTAATTTTTGTGCAATGATTAATTGAGAATTTCGACTTTCCCAAACCGAATCATTCTGTATTTTTTTTTCAAGAATATTCCATATTCTTTATAGAACTTTTCGTATTTCATTTTTTTTTAAAAAAAATCTGAAATATAATAAATCTTAAATCTATTACTAATATATGGTTTCGAAAACCTTCATTTTTTTTAATAAATCATCATGCGATCGCCACCTATGTTTTTTTGTGAATGATTTTTATAGTGGAAATTTAATTAATACTAGTAGTTTAAATTATTTCCTATTTGAGTTACCAAAGACTATTAACTATATTCAATATGGTTACATTAGAGGCGGTCCGGTTAGGGGGCTGAATATTGATTATTCAGCCTCTGCTGAATGTTCTAGTACAAGTATATTGTGTGCTATGCGGTGGGAAGGTGGAAAAACTAACATTTATGGGGCTCAAACGTTTATGGAAAAACATGCATGTACGACCACTACACTAGTAAAGTTAAAATTTCAAATATGCACATAGAAACAACTAGACCATGAAAGTTATAAATTCAAATATGGAAATTAAATAATTTTACCCTTCGGTGGGTAGGATTTCATACTTAAATTTTTTTTTAAAAAAAAAAAGGTAAAAAGAAAAAAAAAAATACAGGATCCCTTATAACCAAATGCTCAGAGTTAATAAGACAATCCAACAAACATATATGTAAAGGCAGTGGCTATAGAAAAGCAAATTACAACAATTGGACCGTTATAACACCAATCAATGCACATGTAATACACCAAAATCTATTTTTTCTTAAGAAAAAAAATGAATGCAATCACTTAAAAAATGAACTCCTAACCCTGTATAAGCAAAAAATGTGCACCCCAACCCCGGACCAAAAACAAAGAAATATACCACAAAAGCAATAAAAAAAATTTCAAAATGGGTTCAAATAGTAAATCTTACCCTGAGAGCGGCGACATCAATTGAAAGCGGAAATAGCGCGATCCCGGTCACAAGAACATGCACATCCCGAGTGTCCTTCACCTTTTTACCACAACAAGCGGCGGGACGGCAGCACCCTCTCTTCCGGCGGGGTTTCGCGGTGGTTTATGGGAGGGCAACACGGAGACGTGCAGACGGTTCGGGACGACGAGTAAAATGGGAGAGGAGAAATGAGGAGAGGGAAATGGAATGGAATGGAAATGGGAGGGGGCCGGAATGAGTGGACCTAATTGATTTTCTTCCTTTTCAAGACCGGCATTAAATTATACAGTATACATTAACTAACCTAAAATAAAATATATCCTTTGATATTCCCTTAATTAATGAAATTTGACCACTAATTATACATCTAGCACACTCCCAACTTAAATCCACCTATTCAGCCTCTGCTGAATCAGCAGGGTAACTATACCCCATTAGAGGATTGATGGGTAATCCAATCATTTAAACATTTAGACAAGTACTCATCCCATTAAGTGAATTTTATAGTGGCCATTATTGGTAAAACAATTAAATCCAATCAGTTAATTTGTGTCACAATATGAGATAAAATAACTTATTTAAAAAGACAAAATAACTTAAAATAGTGTTCAATAAGCTGTTTTTGAAACCGCTGCAAATAGCAGCATTTTGGATTTTAGCTTATTCTAGGCAAAAAGTTAGTCTCGAAATTGTCAACAACTAATTTTAACTAATTATTACTCACATAATCAGTTAACAGCTAACAACTAATTCTCAAACAGGGCCAGTATATCAATCATATTATTTTTCTTGTTTTTTTAAATAAAAATTAAACTTTTATACTAAGAATTAACCAATGAATTATTAATGTACGGAAGAAAATTGAATGTCATCCCGATCACTAATTATCATCGATTTAACAAAATAGTACTCCATCCGTTCCTTTTTAGTTGTCTCTTTCAGCTCAATTTCAATAACCAATGTTTGCATTAATTAACTCATAAATTTATATTTTTACCCTTCAATTAAATTTATTCTTAATAAATGTCCAACAAATAGCATTTTATGTAAAGTGAAGGCAATATAGTAAAAACATAGCATAACTACCTAAAAATGACAACTATTTTGGAACACTTTTTACTCTATAAAAAGACAATTATTAAAATTAACTAAAGTAAAATTAATATAATGGAAGTTAAGATCCAACCAAGCATTTCCTGGCCAATATTTATTCATTGCCACTCATAATAAAATAAATAAGTAAAAACCTCCCCTAGCTACGTCCAATACATGCACACATCAAGTAGCCGTAAATAAAAGTGAAAATGTTTTACTGAAAAAGTTGCAAATAGAAAAGATGGGAAATAGTATATGTATGTAATAGAAGTATGTGCAGGGCCGGTGCTTAGGGGAGCACCATGAGCCCCGCTCGGGGCCCCACATTTTGTGGGGTTTCATTTTAAAAATTAATTTAAGATTATTTATTTAAAAATTATAAATGTATATTTATATGGGAGATTATAAGTAGATATTTGTTAAAATTTTACTACTAATTAATTTTTTCTACTATCATTTAATTTTGGGCTTATGTTATTTAACTAACTATATTATATTTAAATTATATTTTATTAGTTACATTTTAGTTTAATTTATGTAAACTTATAGCTAACACTTATAGCATGATAATTCCTTCTATCTTTTATTGTGAATTTTTTTTTATTAAAAGAATATATATTTTGACAAAGTTTAATAGTGTGTTCTGCACGACTAACTATAACTGCAGAATGGAGTTGTAAAGAATTGAGAGCTGGAGATTTGATAGGGGCTGAAGTTTTAAATTTTATATAAGTGTTTTTAAAAATAACCTTAGTTTTAATTAAGACAGTTAAAAAAATTAATTAAATTGAGAAGTAATTTATGAAAGCTGCTAAGGGTAGCTTTTGTTTGCAGAACTTGCAGCTATTGTAAAGCTAGTGTAAAGAACGATACCATTATTTCATATAAAATTTAAAGCTCCCCAAACTTCTGAAAGCTTTTAAAGAATGCACGTAGAACAGATCCGTAGTAATACAATACTAGTATAATTTATTTTATAAGGCCTATTTTTTATTTTCGCTCGGGGCCTCTAAAATTTCGGGGACGGCCCTGAGTATGTGCATATAAAACGACGGATGATTATAATTTTAATCATGTAGGCCCAAAAATTGGGCCCAAACACCTAAAAACCCAATAGCCCATTAGCTAATTACTTAAAACAAGTAGTACTATTTATTTTTGTAAAGAGAATGTTGAAAAATACAATTAAGGACATTTCATACTCCTACCATACTTGTAACTTGTCTATATAATCGGCACGTCTTAAATTTCCATTACTATTTATACATGTATATATAAAATTCTGAAAAAGTAATTTCCATTCACTAAAAACATTTCAACCTATATCTTTGGTTTGATGATGATTTGTTATTTGATTAGTAGGGAAAAAAAGGCTAATATGGTCCTTTTTTTTACAAAAAAACCAAATCAGTCATTTTTTTAATTTTTTAGCCAAATTGGTCCGCTACATATACTAATTACGTCTCAATCGGTCCTTCACCCACTAATAATGCCCTAATTACACATTTTAGGCCAAATCGGTCCTTTTTTTTCCAAAAATCTAAATTGGTCCATTATTAATTTTTGCCCATTTTCATTCAGTCAAATGCACATTTCAAACCACTAATAACTCAAATTCGATATAAGTAAAAATTCTAAAATTTCGATATTTACTCCCTCCGTCCCACTTGTATTGTCCCATTTTGACTTTTGACACTGTTCATTGATCAACTTTGACCTAATGTTATCACAATTATATCAACAAAAAATATAGTGAAGTTCGGTCTTATTGGATTCGTCCAATCGTGTAGTTTTAAAATATATATTTTTTATAATTTTAACTTTTCTACATTTTAAGATATTAACTGCTAAACAAAGGCATTGGACTGCGTGTCAAAAAGTTTTGAGACATTTCAAATGGGGCAGACACGACGAGATGAATCTAACATGATTCGACTTGGCTCAATTTAATTTGTATATCTAGGTCGGTCTCGTCGTGTTAATAAAGGACCTAGATATACAAGTTAAAATGAGTCAAGTAGGATCTTGTTTGATTCGTCTCGTCGAGTAGTTTACAAATATCGAAATTTTAGAATTTTTATGTATGTCAAATTTGAATTATTAGTGGTTTGAAATGTGCATTGGACTGCATGAAAGTGGGTAAAAATTAATAATGGACCAATTTAGATTTTTGAAAAAAAAGACTGATTTGGCCAAAAATATATAATTAGGGCATAATTAGTAGGTGGAGGACCAATTGGGACGTAATTAGTATATGTAGCGGACCAATTGGGCCAAAAACTAAAAAAAGGACTAATTTGACTTTTTTGTAAAAAAAAAGACCATATTGGCCTTTTTTCCTTCAAGAAATTATGTGAAGTGCTAATCCTAAGAGATTGAGATTAACTTTTATGGTTTCTTTTATCTTGACATCAATTAATGATAGGTTATTAAATTGTAAAATGTTAGTAAAATATAGGTTATCAAATTTACACAATGATATGTGAGCTAGCTAGAAGTTGGGTTTTATGACTTCACTTAGCATTTTGTACGTGAGTGAAATGTGCATTGTGATGCTTTCATAATTTTGCAAATGTTGGTCCAAAATTGTGATTGAAATCGAGTTACTATAATATATATAAGGAGATAATGTTGCAAACCTTAAATAGTTTTTTCTTCTTTTTTTTTCCAAAAACATTGACACTTGAATCGGCTACAAACCTCGAATAGTTTGAAATAAAGAAAATTTTATTTATTTATTGATAATTAATTGTAAGTATAAAGTCGTGGCTAGGTAGGTTAAATTCACAGCAGTACGAGATTTTTTTGTTCTAGCAGACGAAAATTTTAATAAACTTTGGTCACTAAAGAGATTAGCGATCGAATTTGCGATTGAAATTCGGTAGCTACCACAAGTTTAGCGACCGAAATTCGTCAGCTACCACAATTTTAGCTACCAAATCCACAATTTTTCTAGTTGAGCAGTGTTTGAATGTTAAGAGACTTCACATAAAGTCAAGATGATATTGATAGCATAAAGTTCAATAAGACCACTTAATTATAAGCTCAACACTGGATCAAATCACGTTAAGCACACCCTTAAGCATCATTATCGTGCACAATCTTGTTACGTATCACGTGCCAAACGCACGTGACCATTCACCTGAAAATAATACTACCTCCGTTTTTATAAAAATGAAACATTTGGTGTTTTGACACTATTCATTATTCGACTTTGATTCACGTTTATACAATAGTTATAGAAAGAAAAACATAGTCAAGTGAGATCTTGTTAGAATCGTCTCATCTCGTAGTTTTATAATATCAAATTTTTATAACTTTTACTTATATACAACGTGAGTTATTAACTGTTAAAAACATGCATCGGACTTCGTGCGCAGAGTGAATGTTGCACATTCACAAAAACAGAGGAAGTACTAAATTATTCACTTCCTTTATTCACATGCATTCACATACTAATAATTTAGTCACACCAATTAATATTAATTTTTTTAATATATCAGTTTATTTTAAAAGATAATTTTACTGTCAAAAGTATGCATTCCCTTCCAATAAATATCCATTACAACTTGTAATTTACACTTTGATAATTTTGGGCTAAGGCGAAGATCGCATTTCCTCATTCTCTATGGTCTATCTAAATTAAGATTCTTAATTATAACATAAAATTGAAGCTACCTAGGTATATTTTACATAAAATTATTATTATTTCTTTAATAATACTCCCTCCGTTTTTTTTTAAAGATATAACATTTGCATAGTTGATACTATTCATTGAGTAATTTTGATTCAATTTTTTAACATGGTTATATAAAATCAAATATAGTCAAGTGAAATGTTGTTAGATTCGTCTAATCAAATAGTTTTAGAATATTAAATTTTTATAATTTTTACATATATATACCATTTGAGATATTAAGTGTTTAAAATGTGTATTGGATTAATGTTACAATTTTTGGAAAACCGAGGGAGTATTTTTTTTGGTTTTGTTTAAATTAAAGGATACTTATACGTAGTTGAAATAAAATTAATTGAGATCTTGAAGATAAATATAAAAATCCAAAGGAGGTGTAGTCTTTAAATAAAAAATTTACACTCATTGAATGGGGGTGAATGGCATTTAATTACAATTTGAATAATATTCCTCCGTTTTTCAAAAATTTTAATATTTCTGCGTTTCACGTTATCCAATATACAATTTTAAAGCTTAATATTTCAAATTGTGTAAAAGTAAAAAAATATAAAAAATTGATATTCTAAAACTACGCGATTAAATGAATCTAACAAGATCTCAATTGACTATGTTTTATTTTGTATAATTGTGTTAAAAATTTGAATCAAAGTTACTCAGTAAATAATAACAACTATGCAAATGTTTAGAATTATTTTCAAACGGAGGGAGTAATAATTATAATAATATCAATAATTAAAAAATCCTAACTTGTCTCCGACATTTATTATCTACAGAAATGCTAATCATTCTACCAAATTGCGCCACACCCCTAAAAGTTCCCATTTCCTAATTTCATAAATAAAATAAAATAAAAAATAAAAATAAAAATGAATGCAGCGTACAAATTAGTATCCCGGTACTCTATATTATGCACGCTTTCACTCAGGAGTAGTATTGATTTCCGGATTTCCCTTGAATTTGTCGGAAACTCGCCGACCAGAGAACTCTGAAGCAGTCGGAGGGGATGATGATGATACCAAACCTTTTGGTTGTGTTTTGTCGCCGTCACTGTTTGTAGTCTCCGTCCCCCAGCAATTTAGCAGTTGGCACCACGTTTTTTCTTTTCAGTTATTTGTTTTGGGTATGCGGATTTTGGGAATGAGATTGTGATGAGAATTTTGAGAAATGGCATGCATGAATCTGGATTCGAAGGAAGATATGTTTCGGTTGGATGGCCGGAGTTGGTGAGTATAATTGTTTGGGGTTAATTTCATTGTTTTAGTTGTGTGTGTTTTGCAGTTCAGGAATCAGGAGAATTGTTTTTAGTCTATCCTGTTATTTCGCGCATCGTATAATTTATAAGATTCTCACTGAAACCACATATTTGCTTGCTGGAATCTGGATGGTTGAAATTTTCAAAATTGTTGAAATGCTTGCAACTGGTATGCGTTGATTGATTCATTTTTTCTTCACCTGCGTTCAATAGGATTCTGTTTTGTATTTGAAGTCTTGTTGATATTATTCATTTGGATTCTTCAATTTGTGAAAATCATACATTGCATCCAACCTTTGAGTGGCTTGAGACGAGGTTTATTTGCCTGCATTACTTGTTTAATGGATTGAGACTCAATTCTGTTCAGGCTGTGCGCCACTGGTCCTCCTAGCGATGTTTTCATTGAAGTTCGAGATACGTGCTTTCATCTTCATAAGGTATGATAGCAGCACATCTCTCAGTAACCATATCAACTTTGTGATGACAGTACAGTTTTCTTAACCTACCCAAGCGTTCAACTCTAGATATTCTCATTAAGCTAAAGAAACAATTTTGGAATTTGAAGTTAATGCGTCCATGATGCATAAATGCTCAATGAACGATTTGTTTGATCCTTACTTTTGGCAATGCCTTGATTAGGTTCCTCTGATGTCCCGGAGCCGTCTGTTGGAGAAACTTATCAAAGATTTTTCTGCGGAACAGAGGAATGAGGAAGAAATAAAATGCAATATAGCTCTTCATGATTTGCCCGGTGGAGCTAAGTCCTTTCTGCTTATAGTGAAGTTCTGTTATGGGGTTAAGTTTGAACTAACGGCAGCAGATGCAGTCTATCTGAGATGTGCAGCTGAGTTTCTCGAAATGACTAAAGATTGTGAAGATAACCTGATATCATGGACAGAAGATTTTCTTGATGAAGTGTTGACAAGCTGGTCCAACACCATTACAGCCATCAAAGCATGTGAATCAACTCTTCCCCTTTCTGAAGAGCTTCATATAATTTCAATGTGCATCAATTCCCTAGCTGATAAAATTTGTTCAAATTGGCTTATTTTCAATTCGCCTATGTCTGGCCGGAGTCCAGCTACTTGTCTGCTAAATGGAAAATACTCAGCTTCTGAGCGTTGCTCCCCAACCGAAGATTGGTGGTATGAAGATGTATCGATTCTTAATCTGCCTCTCTTCAAAAGCTTGATGCAGGCTGTTTCTTCTAAAGGCATGCCATCCTGCAGAGTTGCGGAGTCAGTAATGTTCTATGCTAGGAGGCATCTCCCCTTGAATGGTAGGCACTCTAACTATCAGAAAAGAATCCTTGGATCAACAATCTACACATCTATTTCGGATCAAAGGACTCTTGTGGAAGAGATAGTTGAATTACTCCCCAACCAGAAGGGGGTCACACCTACAGATTTTCTGCTTAAGCTTCTGAAAACATCGATGATATTAAATGCAAGTAAATCATGCCGGGAGACCTTGGAGAGAAGGATTGGAGCCCAGTTGGATCAAGCAGTCATGCAAGATCTTCTTATACCAAATACAGGTTCTTTGATGGAGACCCTTTATGACATTGAGTGTGTCCAGCGTATAGTCGACCATTTCCTGTTTGTTAACCAGGATGATAATTTTTCTGATTTCAACCCCATGGGGGAGGTGGACGAGCTACTGGATGGTTCACGCCCATATACGCCTTTGGAAACGGTGGCTAATCTTCTAGACAGTTACCTTGCTGAGGTTGCACCTGATGCCAACTTGAAACTGGGAACATTCATCCTACTTGCTTCCTTAGTTCCCGACTATGCCAGACCGTTGGATGATGGGTTTTATCATGCCATTGATTTATACTTAGAGGTACCTTGCATATCCAGACTCAGTTATTTGATTTCATTTTCCAAAAAGCACATAAACATCAAGCATGCCTATTCAATGTCTGCTATATTCATTGTTTCTACATCTGACATGATTACAAACTTAAGGCAAATATGGAGCTAGATAAATCTAAAATATGTGGACCCGTAAGGAATAGCCGAGCGCTGGAATGTGGATAGGATAGCCAATGCTTGAATACACACAGAACTTGCTTGTTCATATGGCAAAATATATAGAATGTAGTGATTCTCTGGATGCTAGTGCCTATTCGAGTGCATTCTTCTTTCCTCACAAACTAGCTAAGCTGATTCATCATCTAAGTTTTTAGTTTGGTAGATGGGATCGGCTATAAGGCAACTAATTTAATTACCAGCTCATTTTCTTCATCTTTGTTAATGCTCAATACAGGCGCATCCATGGCTGACAGACTCAGAAAGGGAGCAGCTCTGCTGCCTGATGGACGGCCAGAAGCTCTCATCAGAAGCCTGCGCGCATGCTACCCAGAACAAGAGGCTTCCGGTGAGGTTCATTGCACAGGTTTTGTTCATCGAACAGCTCCACCTCCGTACATCCGTTGCTGGATGGTTGTATGTCACCGACCAGCTTGAAGCATCACGGAATCTCACCAAGAACCTGGAAAGGAGTAATGGCCTCATTGGCACATCAAACAGGGAAGGCAATCAAGGCGCATCCTTCAATGAGATGAGGGAACGAGTGTCTGAGCTCGAGAAGCAGTGCGGGAACATGAAAATCGAGATAGAGAAGATCGCGAAGAATAAGGGAGGTGGAGGCCTGAGCAGCAACTTCCTTTGTCCGAGGTTTTACCCGAAATCAAAGATGAGATTCCGTTTTTTAAAGTTGGCATTCTTGCCTTGCTCTGGTGAGGCAGATCAACTGGCTGTAAAAGAGATCTCAGACAAGTAAACATGAACCAAACAATAAATTTGTTCATCCAAAATTTGAGGAATTGTTAACACGGAAGTTGAGATGACTTCTGTTAGATTTGAGGTAATACTATAAAATACTCTTTATTTAGTGGAACAGTTGCTAGTCAACTAATGATAACTTTTCAATGATTTCAACCTCTTGCTCTTCTTCAACACAAAATTCCCAGGTATGAAAGAGCTTGAACTTGTTCTACTCACACCAGTGTAACTCAGATTTGGCCCTTGTAAATGGGGACTTGAAATATACTACTCACTATTGCATTTCACGTCTAACTTGAGTAGCAAGGTGCTCGACTCAACTTAAATTCCAAAAAAGTTAAATCTTTTTAATAGATTTGAGTCCCAGATTGTATACAAGGAGGATGCATTATGTTGCCAAGCAAGTTCCTATATATGTAGAAAAACAATAAGATTTCACTTTTTTTTTTATAAGTTAGAAAGATGAGTATAGCCTTCAAGTTGAGAATTTCTTTGATCATTACTCACTTCTGATTGCAAGTATTTTTGCGCAAGTATATTTGAACCCATAACTAAGCATTTCTTTCAATGTATATAGTAAACAGTTACACCACACTAACAAAGGACATCTGATCACATGACCCCTTTCCTTCCCCATTGCTGAGCTTTTTCATCCCCTTTGCCCAGTTTATATTTACTTCCACAAAATTACAGCACAATAGTTTCCAAGCTGTGTGTATTGCCTCATCACTCTTGTGTAGGTGTTGGCTGTGAGTCTGGAGGGTTCTGCTGCCTTTAAGGCGATGAGTTGCTTGCCTGCGAATGCCTGACCAAATGAGACATGCTGGGGGTTTGATATGTCCAAAAACGACCCATCGAACCCCCTATGAGATCACCTCGAGCTGTTGCTCTCTGCCAAGAGTGTGAACTCAGTCCCGACAGAATCAACGCCCTTCCTGATTTCTCATACATTGGCCTGTTCAGCATCCTCTCTTGCACTTTCTTCAGTTCGGCAACAAGGGAGATGCAGAGCTGATCTTGGGACTTAAACGACACAGTTTCAGACAGTGCTTTTCGAGCATTCTCCAGTATTGAGGCTGCGCCTTCTAAGTCTCCATATTCTGCAGCAGTTTGCGCTTCTGCCATTGCTTCTGCTGCTCGGATCCTGTTCTGCTGCCTGTCCACTTCAATTGAAATCTCTTCCTGTCTTGCCGCGTCTACACTCTCAATTCGAACCCCTACAGCTTCTACAATTCGTTGTGTATTTGCCAACGGATCATGGTAGACGCATCCTACCTTCAACAGGCTCGTTTCGTTCCCTGATGCCTCACTTGGAACATCTACGGAAACCATGAAGTCCCTCTCCTCGTCTGCATACATCTCACCAACCGTGATGGCTCCTGCACGTTGACTCAAAAATATGTGGTTCGGATACTTTCCAGTTTCTAAAGAGCCAAGATGGACTCGGTCGACACACTCCAACCTAACAAAAAGATTTGTAGCCACAACACTCAGAAGCCCACCGATGCACTGTGCAAATGCAGCCTGGATCACCTCTTCATTTTCAATGAAAGAAAACGTCCCTCCTGAAACGTCTGAAATCGTATGCAGAGCAAGTGCATCATGATCAGTGCCAAAGCCGAATGTGTGAACTGAGATCTTGGGACCTGAGTTTTCTTCCATGCCAATGGATGTAGGAAGCAGCTCCTTGTAATTCGGCTGCTCCAGGTTTTGGCCGAAACCACTATAATTGAGAGTGTTGGTATCCCTCCCATCTGATAACAGCAATACATAGGCGACACGGTTGCTTACGTACCGGTCTTCCATCACCCTGGCACCTATTCTCAAGCCTTCCACAATGTTGGTTCCTCCAATGGCTTCCAAAGCACCAACTGCTTGCAGAGCCTGACGCCGCCCATTATCAGTCATTCTTCGCAGAGGAAAGAGTCGCTGGGCTTCCGAAGCAAAGGAGACAACCGATAACCTATCATTCTGTTCCAGATTCCCGATCACAAATCTCATTGCTTCTTTCAGCAACGCAATCTTGGTCCCAACCATGCTTCCACTTATGTCGAGCACAGCAACAAGATCAACCGGCGCGCGACTGATAATCTGATCTTTAACCAAACTAGGAGCTTTCAGATGAACCAAGACGGTGAAAGTTTTCACTGCACTAGAGCTCGGGACTGTTGACATTTGTGTATGAGTATTGATCCGAACCATCCTTGAGCTATCGACATTCTCAGGAATCTCAGTAATCGTGATTTCCCTTCCCACAAACTCATCATCATTGAGTGCTTCCGGCAGTGCTAGCAGCCCCGCACCGGTGGTGGAAGGCGAGCGAATCATTATCGCCCTTGCACGGGGAATGGAAGATCCCATTCGTTCTTGGAGGGCCTGCACCACAATTTCTTTTCTTTCCTTGGGAGGTACGGCGGGGATTATTTTCCATTTTTTTCTGCATATGGGGCAGTCGTGTTGAGAATTGACGAGTCTGACGACACACATGAAATGAAAGACGTGGCCACACGCTCCGGTGTACAGAACGTCGCCGGTTTCAGGGTCGCCTGTTTTCATCTCCTCCAAGCACACATTACACTCCCTAGCCCGATCTGAAGACTGCTAAGAATGAATGAACAATCATGATACATGGATTTATTATCAATCGAAAGAAAACTGGACGAGTTCAATTTCTTAATCAGTTCATCTCTCACATGTTCTTGAATTGTGCCGATCGGATGGATGAACCCTAATTGCGTAAGAATTGAAATCTAATCGAACTCACCAAAGAACCAACAAATTGGCATGCCAAAGATGAATTGGAGATAAAAAGGAATAAATTAAATCACAATTAATATTGGAAGCGGTTAATCGGACCTCGCTCTCGCTACGCCTATGCTCGCCGGATTCCCACGTAGGCACCAGAAGCAATGACTGGTTCCCCTGTACAGTTGTGGGCACCAGAGCCTGTGTCCGGTCACCCTGGGCAGTTTCCCGAGCCGATGTCGAAGCAGGCACCACTGCTAATGATTGGTCACCTTGGGCAGTTTCCGATGTCGGCTCAGGAACCAAAGCCAAGGACTGTTCGCCCTGGGCAGTTTCCGGAGCCGCTGACGACGGATCACCCTTTTCAGTCTCCGAAATATCTGGCATAGGATTATCCTGCGCCGGCTCCGGCGGCGGAAGCGGAGAAATATCAACGGGGGGAGTGGCTTCGACAGTTGGAGTGACGGAAAAACACGAAAAAGGTTTTGCAATAGTATCCCAAAGTTTTTTCCATTTACCCCTTCCGCTACTGCTACCTCTACCTGTACCTCCTCCGCTGCCACTGCCGCTTCCACTTCCTCCACCGCCGCCCCTGGCCATTATATTAGAGATAGATTGAAGGAAATTAGGGCAGACAGCAGAGGAGGAAGAATTTGGCCGGAGGGATAACCGTCACTACAAAGTGGGAGAGCGCGCGCGCGCTTGCTTTTTATAACGGGAATTTGGTGACCGTTGTTAGACGACGTCGCATAATCTTTCAGGCCCAATATTCGGCCCATTTCTTAATAAAAAATAAAAAGCTGCGTAAAGGAGGATCTGGCCCATTAGACCCATAGCCCATCATTGATATTGCTAACATTATTTCTTGAAGTATAAGTATACAAGCACTACTACATTTTTTCTTTTTTTATAACATTGACACCACAAAGACAAATATGTGTGGAAGTCCAAGCCCCATAAATTACAAATGGGATAAAAGGGAGGGATAGGGGCCGGCTAGTACATTTTTGTTTTGCTTTCCATAATAACTATACAAGTAATTTTATTAAATCGCAATCTACATGCCTCCATATAAAATTTAATAAATTAAATGAAATGAAAAAAATTTAATATTTCTTATTCTTCTGTGAGTAAATAATAATACATGGATGTTTTCATTAGAAGTGAATACTCTCTTCTTTAGTTTTAATTTTGAATATTCTTTTTCATGTTGTAGAATGGTGGAAGTGGAACTATATATTAAAAAGTATGCATACTTGACAACAATAACAAGAAGTCAAGATTTTCAAGGACAGAAAAAGGAAAAATCCAAAGTGAATCTTTGTGACAATGAAGTAGAAAAGATAAAGAGTGACAGAGTCAGAGTCAATCTCCACAAAATCAAACCACAATACTGTAAACAGCAAATCTGTAAATAAGTAGCCAAAAGAGTAAAAAAGTAAACCCTAGCCTTGTGATTGACCAGTGTCCATTCCCATACAATTTATACCATAACCCCACAATCCAAATTCCAAAACACCAAATATAGTAAATAAATAAAGCAAACCCTAAATCCAAAAAAAAAAAGAAAAAAAAAAAGGAAATTCAAATCAGATGTAGATACTGCAGCTGCTGTCAGAATACCCTAGAATTCAGTGCTTCATAATGCCCCGAATTAATTTCTTTTTTCTTTTTTCAGAGAAAATCATCTCTATCCCTGCAGAGGAAATCAAAGAAGGCATAATGGTCATGATGCTGATCATCATGATCATCAGTGCCACAATTATTGTCAGAACCAAGTCTGGGTGTTGGGAACAGCGTCATCATCAGGGCATTTGCCATCTTCATCCCCTTCTTCTAATTGTTCATGAATTTCAATATAATTATTTCTCGTTTGCAGAATACCAGTGGGGTGCATTGGGAATAAATCTAGGGTTTGTTGGGGATGGCTTGCCCTCATGATTTCATCTGTAGGGGAATTCATGAAGTGGAATGTCTGTTGTTGATATTGGCTTCTTCTGGGGTATCCCTGAGTTGCTTGATTGTACCACAGCTGGGTTGGAGGCTGCTGCATTTCATTGAGAGATTCTGGTGGTGGAGGTGGTGGTTGTACTTGTACCTTTGGGAACTGATTATAGAACCCTAAATGTTCATTAGGGATGTGATGACATGGGCTGCAAACAACTGCATCATGCATCATAAAAGTAACAAAAAATTGCATTAGCTAGGTTAAAATTAAACTATACAGAGAATTAAACTTGTAACTAGTGATATCCTAACTAAAACATGCAAGAAAAAATGGTACATGAATCACTACTTATAGACACATAAAAAAACACAAAGGAAGAGATGGAGCATTGCAGTTGATGAAATCATTTTATCAAAGGATGTATGTATGTACCTGGAGGTGGATTAGAACAAGTGGGGTACTGAGGTGGATAATGTGGTGGGGGGAAGAAGGGGAAAGGAGGGGAAGGAGGGTAGTCGTTGAGATAGCTGCTGCTGGGAAAGTTGATATTAATGTGTTGGGGATTATTGGGATAATGGTGTTTGAGTTTGTGTCTTTGGCGGGCCTTGTGATTCTGGAACCAGTAGAAGACGTTCTTGGGTTGGATGTGGGCGGCGCCGTGGTTGGTGAGGATGCGGGTGATGTGTTGGATTTGTTGGGCGGTGGGAGTCCTGAGTCCCCCACTGTACATTCCCTCCAGCACCCTTATCTGTTCCTTTGTGGGCTTCCATCTGCTCGACGACGACGACGACGACCCTCCATGCCCAGCTGCGCCATCTTCTTCACGTTGATGATGTTCTTGATCATGGTGGTGTTGCTGCCTCATGATGATCTGACGACGACCATTGTCATATTCTTCAGTAGTAGTACTGCCGCCGACCATTAATTATTGTAATTATTGCAATTGTAAATTGTACTAATAGGAGGATAGAGCAATTAAGCTGCAAGTAGGAGTAATTAATATCATGAAACGAGTATATATGATGATGAACAAAACTAAAGTACTAGCATATCTATATATATAAGGCCGAGTGTGATAGTAGGAGGTTAGGTACTATGCATGGGTTATACTAGTGAGAAAGTAAGAAAAAAAAAAAAGGAATTAATTAATTAATTAGAGGGATATATGATGCATGATGATTGGTTGCCCAATCATCAATCATACGAGTAGGAGCTAAGCTAATTAAGGTCATTCTTCTTCAATATGCGTGCAGCACTCACCACTCACCAGCAAAATAAGACATTAGTAGTAGACATGAATGAATAAACCCAGCCAGCTTGAGGCTGGCTGGTTGGCCACTACTGGCCCGAGTCAAACAAGAGATTATCAGAGAGAGAGAGGGGGGGGGGGGAATATAATTATATTACTAGTGAATTACTATTGCATGCGTATAGTTTTTGGTGCATATATATATATCAGTGGTGGTGGCAGGGAAATGAAATGGAAATCTCTGAAAAACATACTACTAGTACATGGGATGGGTAGACTGATGAAGAGGTGGAGATGCAGGCAGGAGGAGGAGGAGGAGCATGCATGAAAAGACGGAATTGCCCCTACTTCTTATTGCTAATTACTTCACCTCGGGAATCCATGCATATAAGTAGTAGTAGTATGTAGTAGTACTAGAGTAGGCCCAGTTTATTGGATACATACTACAGTCATAGAGATGCACATTACTACTACTCAATTCAAATACTATAAATGAGTTACTATGCATATATGTTGTCAATAACATTCCAAATATGAAATACCCACCCCCACACATTCTCCAATCTCCATATACCCACCCCTCCCCCCTATGAATTGAATTAAAAGGATGTGGTCTGGGAAAAAGACTGAATTGGGGTTGGTTGGACTTCTGGTCTGCCTGGGGATCTCTCTCTCTCTCTCAAAATACATAGGGGGTCTATGCTGTGCTGTGCTGTGCTTTGTTATATGCTTTGGAAATTGAAGCAATTCTATAGGAGTACTACTAACTAGTGTAGCCCTTCTCCCACTGGCTCCTTCCTGCACTGCACACACACATTCACATAGAGACTGTAGAGATACTCCATTTTCTTGTAGTGAGAGAGAGAGAGAGAGAGAGAGAGAGAGAGAGCCCCACCATTATTTGGCTTCTTGGTTCAACACTGCTATATGAATTACCACTACATTTGGTAATTAGTGTACTACATCTTACAAAATCCCTCAGAATGTATGTCTTGTTAAGGTGTTTGCTAAAATAAATTAAACTAAACTATAGAATAATTACTAACATACAGTAGAAAAAGTGCTTTTTAAAATTATACTATCTTCTTTCTTTTCTAAAGATCTTTATACACTTAAATAGTATTACTAACTTATACTTCCTCTTCCTCTGTTTTTTTGTAATTGCTACAGACTCACCCAGCACGCAGTCCAATGCACATTTTAAAACATTAATAACTCAAGTTCGGTACAAGTAAAAGTTCTAAAAGTTCGATATTAAAAAACTACACGATGAGATGAATCTAACAAGATCTCACTTGGTTATATTTTAACTTGTATAACTATGATAAAACTTGAAGTTAAAGTGTATGTGTGTGAATAGTGTCAAAATTCCACGTGTTGCATTTATTTAAGAAGGGAGGAAGTATAAATCAAATATATTTTCATTTATCCAAACATAAAACTACTTACCATTGTTCAAGTAAAAAGAATCTTGTAAACTACTATATTTTCCAAAAACCCTGTTAGTTGATTGGGTGAAATAACTTCACAACACACTACATGCCCTCTTCTAAATTCTCACATTATGATTAAATCAGGATTGACCTCAAATACTACTTCCACCTACAAAACTGCTGCAATTGACCAAAATTTTTCTTTGATAATTACATGTATGGTTAAAAGAACCAAAGATGATGAAGTAATCTTCACTCTGACGAATGGATGAGCGCTGTTTCCCAGTCATGTACACGAAGCAGCATCTCCTTCTCGCCATCTTTAAGCTCCAAACAATGGCAGCAACCAGATTTCCTCTGCAGGACATTTGAAGCCAACATTAGGACCCTCTCACAGGCATGAATTTCAACCAGCTTCTCCTCAGCACCAACCTTCATGGATAGATCTCTCCAAGGTTGGTAATATGACCTATTCACAATGCATAAAATTCCGTTGATGAAAGGCGAAAGAGAACACAAGTGTCATTACAAAGGATCTTAGTCCCATCCTTTTTAAATAGGACAAGCAACAAGACAGGGTGGATAAGAGTTCTTACCATCTCCAGGCAGCATTTGCTTCGACTGGATAGTATATCTTTGAACAAAGCAATTGGAAAGAAACCCCGAGACTAGCCAGACAGTCTGATTCTGTTAATATTTAGGTAAAATTTGTAAGAAGGGTCTGCAGGCATCAAAATGATCAAAGTGGAGGAGGTGGCACACAAAGCCATTAATTATATCATTCACAATTTAAGGTGTTGATGCTTTTTGTGTGTACTTTTCGGCAATTATAACCCCTCCGGAAACACCATCAGCGACTCGTGCTTATTTTTAATAAAAATCCAAGACAATAAAATGTAAAACGGTCATATAATTATTTAAGAACATAAATTAAAAAAAGGCTAAGATATAGAAGGGAACCTGTAAATGAATCTAAAAGTAAGATACAGAGAGCTGAAACAGCTGAGGGGAGCAGTCCATGGCTGAATTCCAGTTTTTGAAGTAGGAAAAAAATTGATGCAGCTAACATGTCTGCACATCTGTCCCCTACATTTTCTCCACATTGTTGCTCTTTGCACCCAAATAGAGACAGAAAAGTGTCCAGATTCGTTTTCTTCAGAGAATCATCATGGTGAGTCTCGGGATACATTTTATCCAGGGAACCATCCTTGTCAAGCTCGTGTACTCTACAAGAAATCTTTCCAAGGATGGCTGAGGCAATGAGCCAGCGCAGAAGCTTCGATAAAAGGGATTCTTCAGGAGGACTTTTCCCTGAATTGAACCGGTCATCACCATTGTCAGGCTGAATCACTGGCGAGGTTGATTGGATAGCAGTCATGACAGCCCATCTCAAGAACTTGGAAAGGTTTTCCTGACCCTATATTAAATAATCAAAATAAAATGTGAATAATGCAAAACTGTTTAAATTAAGGTTGAAAACCAAAGATAAGAAAATTCGTTTAAACAAGATACCAATTGGAGAATAGTGACAGGAGGAGTGTTCATAAGAACAGCTTTAAGTCCCAAAACCATAGTGGAATTACAGCGTGATTCCGAGCATGCTTCAACAGCCTCATACAGCCGAAATAAGCCCTCCTCAGACAATGTAAAATGTGGTTGAAAAACTTTTCTCTTCTGTGATATCTTCAGAACTAACGTCAATATTTGCAGAGCAGAGTTGCAAAAGATTCTTTTTTCTTCAACGGGAACAATATCATCAACTAAGAGTTTGTACAAATGTGATGAAAGTTCTGAAAGCTGCTCCATGGCATTCTTTTGCAATGACTCAAATATGCTCCTCGGTGTTATAATGTCATTTACCACCTAACATGGCACATTTTTTGGGGGGAGGGGGGCGTCAGCATTCAACAAGACAAAAACACAAGAATGAATGCCAAATAAATAAACAATAGTTTCACGTAGTTCTGGTTTATTTTCCAGCTTGAGCGCCAGATAACGTCAATGAATCTTATATTATGATATTTTATGATTCCACCACCCCTAGATTTAAAGATGTCCATACGACTGGACCTTTCAGATTCTCATCAGCATCAATTCTATGAACACTGAAAAATCTTGTCCTATTCTCCTCCATCCTCAAACAAATATAGTACTAGTTCAATAATGATGTCAATCAGAGATGATACAGACCATGTGAGCCGGGATTGGAAGACAAAAGGCTGGCAGCATTGACTAATGCATTTCCTGGGTCCTAATAAGCCAACGGGTCATCTTCAAGGAATGACATTGAGGAAAACAAAAAGGCGCACATTAAAAACAGTCAACTAGCAAAGAGCCTGGAAGCCAAAAGAATTCATCATGTCCAAGACCAAGAGAATTAGATAGTATTTTTTTTGTTTGTTAAAGAACTCTAAGAATAGTAGTAACTTGTTTGGATTTCCATCCAAATCACCCACCAAATGTGCATCAATATATGCAATGTATAGTTTTAACTTCCACTAATGTCTCTTATGCTCTTAAGTTTAAAATTAAAGGGAAAAAGTTACTTTGATCACAAATCATAAATACTACAAAAATTTTATGCGTTTAAGAGTGTATGATCGTAAGATCGTAGAATCGTTTGAGGGAATATGACCATAAGATTATAACATTCTACTATCAGGATCGGGATCTTACTAATTTTAAGATCCTTCAAGGATTGGGATCGTTTTAGAGATGTGTGATCGTAAAATCGTAAGATCCTAAGATCAGGATCGGGATCTTAACAACAACTATGGTTCCAACCCAAAACTAATTGACAATGGGAGAAGTAGCTCCTATTCCATATAAACAAGGGGGACATCCGCACCTTATCCGATATGGGATACACCCCCTCAAGATGATATTCATCTTGAGATCGAATCCCACATTCAGGATTGAAACGCACCCAATCCCGGTACCCATGGCTCTGATACCATGTTATGTTAAACAAGGGGCAAAACCAATTGGCAAAGGGTATTGATACCATGTTGAACAAGGGACGGGAGGTTCCAACCTAAAACCAATTGGCAATGGGTAAGTAGCTCCTATCCCATATAAACAAGGGGACATCCAACCTTATTTGATGAGGGCTCTTAACACACTTTTCATAAAACTAACCTAGATGTTTTCAACACTTGGTAAATCACAACACCAATCAAAGAGACACAGATTCAAACATAAATTAAGGGAAGACACACTACCTCCAAGATCATAGGCAACTGTGTGTGAGTAATTTTTTTCTGGTCAGGGCATTTATTCCCACAGAATGATGAAACAAGGAACGAAAGCCATGAAATCACACCGTGTTGGAATAAAGACCAAACTGCTTTACGTAACTGAACAGCCTTCTTAATTATCTGCAGCAGATACCATTGACACCGATTTAGTGGGACAGTCGCTAGTCGAAGAAAATAATAATATTAAGAAAAGCATCAAATGAAATTGAAATGAAAGCATAGTCACATATATTTCATTATCCAACAAACAGATTAGGAGAAACCCTTTCTTGTTGTCACTTAGCAGTTAGCACATATCCTATGGGAGGAGACCAGAAACTGTACTAACTATGGATATTTGAACTCATGAGAATCTATAAACATAATTAAATATAAAAAGACACCTACAGTCATGGAAAATGGAGAGAGACAACAGGGATGAATAGTAAGGTACTAAAGTAGCATGATAAACCTGAATAATGAGTCCCTTTGAATCATCATCAGAAAGAGGAGAAGAATAACATTTCATAAGATTCTCAAAAACAGAATTTCGAATATATGTTTGAGCATCATCTTCAGTATTCAGCCCAGAATATAACAATCGAAGCATCCACAACCTGTCCGATCCAAAAGTTCTGGAACTACTCCATAAAAAAGTTTGGAATAATGGTATGCCCTGTCATAAATTGAAAACAATAATAAATGCTGGAAGTTATGTACTTGTAGCAAATTGTGACATGAAACACATAAAACTAAATTGAAGATAGTATACCATCATGTTCACCCTAGGAGAGCCCATAAGATGCTTGCTTATGGTCGAATAGTTATCATGCGATGAGTCCAACAGTACCAAAGAAGCCTCTGCTGCAAATATAGCAATAATTGATGGAATCCTCTGCCAAGGAACTTCTATTCCGTTTTGCAAGTATGACAGTAGGAGACGAAGCTGCGACACGTCTTCCTTCTTTTCACATTTCTGTTAGCAAGATATCCAATTATGTCAAAACAGTTAAAAAAATGAAGTGCATATGATGGATCCTTCATAAAATTCAACATAACTCAACATAAATGCAAACAAGTACAATATAAGCCCAAGGCTTAATAAAGGAATTCTGGCTCTTCAAAATGGTTACTTAATTTCCCTAGTTTAATCAGTGAACAGAATAGGGCAATAACAACATAATCAAGAATGAAAAAACCTCCTGAACTAATAAATTTTTGAGTAATTAGAAACACGAAAGATTGGATCTGAGATTATCTTAAATATATTTAAACCACGTATTCAAATCACTTTCAAATTATATGGAGTACATTCTTGTTTTATATTCGATCATATGCACGTAATGCATACGGATTATTAATATATCTGTATAAGTTGCAACTTGCAAGATTAAATGTTAAAATATAAGCATTAGCTTAGCCTGTTAAGAAATATGAATATATATGTGTGTCAAAAGAAATAGCAATATTATGAATTTAAATTTTAGTTCCATCCTTTTACCAGAAAGATTGTGCAGGTCTGAACTCTGAAGGGTGCTTACTTGAATCATGCAAATAAAATCAAATCGGCAACATACTGAGCAATAAGAAAATATGATGTATTTGTTGGACAAACATAATTACCTCCAGGGCACTCTTGAACTTGGCAAGTGTCTCGTATCCCAATTTCCGCAAATCATCATGGGGTGAAGATATACTGACAAATGTAACAGCAAGCAAGCCCACACAAGCAAACTCAATGGGTTCAATATAGCTCATTGACAGACAGTGGACTGAGAAGCGGAGAATGAAGAATGGATCATATACTTGCAGCTTAGAAGTCACAGAATTCACCTGCACAAGTATCAGCACAGTAATATGTAAAGATGTTGCACAGAAACCTGGGAAACAGATATAACTGTAATAAAAAGTGTAGTATGTAGAAAAGTACCTCATGCATAACCACAGAACTATCTTTATGAAGCTCATGCGAATTTTCTCCACTGAAAAATCTATCATGAGGAAAATACAACACTGTTTGAGCACACAGCTTAGGGTCAACCGGAAAGTTCTCTCTAAATCTCATCTTCCGATGCTCTGCAAGGGCTTCCATGTTTTTTGGTTCAGCTGATTGTGAGTGCTTTTCCTGTTCCAAATCACTTCTCACTTTTAAAGCAGCAATTCCCCACAGGTAATCCATTTCAGCAACAGTCCCAGCACACAACCGATTATTCGACTCAATTTCTATCAACAAGTGGTATATTTCTATGTCAATATCAGTACATGTTGCCCCATAAGAAGACAAAAGAAGATGGACCAATTCCCTGGAATTGATGTCAGTGTCACCTCCAGAATTAATGTCTCTTTGGTGCACATAAATACGGAAAAGTACTCTGACAAACTTTACAAGCTCCAGAGAACTCAAATGTGGCTGAGATGTTAATTTATTGTTTTCGCAATCTGAGGTATCTAAGGCAGGCTGAGGGATGACCAATGACCTTAAAATGCTCTGCATGGGAGTCAAAACTAAACCAAGCTGATTAGAAAGAAGTGATTGGCAAGCCGACTGAATGGTCTGTGCAAACTGGGAGTGGAAAGCAACAGCTGAATTATTGACGAACAAGAAAATTTTCCATCAAACAAAGAAGTGAGTATGGTTCGAAGCATTGTCAATGTCACAGGGTCCCCAAACCTATAGAGAAAGAAATGATTTAACAAGCTGTTCTACAAAGGGGAGGGAATCCAATTTGATAAGACACTCACGCATCTCAGCGTCAGTTCCAATATATTATTAATAACAAAGATTTCAAGAAACCTCTCCAATGAAAGATATTTTCCATCGACATTCACAGAATAATCAAGATACTTGGACGGTTTCTTGATAATCACTATCCAGGAATTGACCAGTGTCCTTAAAAACCGAAGTCTTGACTTTTTCTATTCGAGAGGTAAGTCGTGGAGTTATCAAGTTTTCTTCTTCACAATCCATCTCAGGGCAAGACTTACTATAATCTGAAAATAACAGAATTCGAGAAAGTTTTATCTTTGCAACAACTATGTTCACAAAATCTACAGGTTGCTTGAGCAAATGAAGTCCAGCCTCACTAAAGCAGTGGTCAAAAACATCATCTGCACTAGATGGGGCATACAGAATTAAATAGAGTCAACCTTCTTTTAGGCTTCGACATGTCTTCACTTAATGCTAGATGGTTTTTGTACCATAAGGACAGCCTTTCCTAGAAGACTATCCGAGAAAAGATTTACAAAATATTCACTAGATCCAGTCAAGGGCTGGTCACACCAATTGCAAAAACAGATCCAGAAACAAATATCTTCCACCGAGAAAAGCCACCAAACAGCACATGAACATACGTCAAAATTATATTTTCATAATATTTGCAGCTTGGTCCTCCAAATTTGGAAATAAATGATTCTAAGTATAAAACCACAGTGGGCAAAAGCATCACCAATTCTTCTTCAGAATATTCACAAGGTTCTCTAGTCCCATTGGTATTTGAAAGAGATAACTTCTCTACTATTTCAGAGAACAAAAATCCAAAGACAGATGTCTGCCAGGGGCTCATTCTAGAAATATGATACAGCAACTTGGCTTTTGTCCTATTAACCCTGTGTAAGCAGTTAGAGATCATATCCACGGGAGCGCTTGCCAGAACTCTTGATAAAGTCATAGATGAAGGATATTCAATGTCTTTATGCATCATTACAACCTTGACAGCTTTAAGAAGACATGTGTCCGCAATGCCTAGCTCAAATTGATTGCAAGCCTCTAATGCATGAAAGAAAATATTTTCAAATGTGAGAGCATTAAAATGTGTCTCATCAGCCCAACCCAAAAAACCACTTATTTTACTTCTTGAGAGTGAGTTATCCATAAATGCTGAGATAGAATCAAAGCAGCAACAAGCTAAGTGTAATGCAACAAAACGAGCATTTCTTTCTGATGATAAGGTTGTGCTGTAAATACCAATCCGGGAGAACACCCAATTCGCCAAGTCAAGCAGTTCAAAGGGAGATATACAGCGAACCAAAGTGCATAAAACATAAAAACGTTGGGACCAAATGCTTAAAAGTCCCCTGATCGGATACAAGCATCAAACTTGTTTCTTAAATACTAGTAACAGTTTTTGCTCCATCACTTTAAATGCTCTTGATATTCGTTTTCTGCTAACTTGGTCATATATCTGATGCTCAAAAGTAGCAAAAACAGTTCAGAAAACATTATTATCAAATCCAAGAGGACTCTGATCCATTATATGAATTCCCTGTTTAACCGAATCAAGGAGCTTCTCCAGAGGCTCCCCAAAGATCAAATCAGAAAGCACTTCATCACCAGATAGAGGACAATTCAGTAATGATACAACAGCAGGGTGACTCAGGATAACTGCTATCACTTCTACCAAAAAATGTAGTGGTAGATCCTTAACATAACCTGGACCAACAAGGGTCCCTGTTTTTGATCAATAATTTTTTCAACAATTGCTCCCACGATCTGAAAGCATATTTTGGAAAAGCATCTTTAGCTCATCCAAAGAGATCTTACTCGACGGCATGACCTGGTGTTATTAATCCAGAATAGTACATTGCACAATGAAAGAAACCAAATGATCATAGGGCATCTCAGCCACCTTCTCAAAAAGCAACTTTAGAAGGCCTGATTTCTCTAGTGAATGTAAGCTTGTGCTTTGTACAATGGATGGAAAAAGCACATGAAATGGAGTGCTTCTTAAGTAACATGCAAATGCACAGGAAGCAGATTCCATTAATTCAATGTCACCATTACATAATCTCTCTTCCTTTTTTTTCTCAAACTGAACCACAATGTTCAGAGCGAGGCAGAGAACATTTCTGGCCATAATTTTGAAATTTTCAGTGAGATGATTGATTCCAGGAACAAAATTGATTGCAACAATGGAGAAAGGGACCTTGTTAAGGTTATTTGAGATAAACCAAGACTGATGGAAGATTCTTCAATAGCTCATTATATCGTGAGCACATCAATGAGAAGGAAAATTTCTGGGTCAATCCAACAAGTGCGATATTACTAAATCAGCAATTCTCATATCGTCTCTAATGTTGTGAAGAGTACGGGCAAAAGAATTGTCCAATTGCACAACTTCCTCAGCATTGGAATAATGACTATAATATTGCTCATTCAAAATGTCACGGGCAAAATGTAACAGACCTTTCAGTGCCTCCACTCCACAGCATCAACTTTGCTGCCACAATTCTCAAGTTTCTCAGATAATACACGATCAATTAGACATGATAATGGTCCAGCGTTCACCTAATAAAATTTAAAATTGAATCATCTCTAATCATCAAAAACCAATGGTGTTGGGAAAGTGAAAAAGAACATTTATTAGAATGCAAAAGAATTAAAAAAATAAAAAATAAAATAAAATAAAACAGAGGAGCCCATTTTACCTGTGTATCCGAATATGTATTTGATTGAGTTGCAAACGTAATGAGATATCAATGACTTGCTGGATACTGGATGAGATTCCGACTTAGAGCTCAGCAACCGCAGACATTTATCCCAAGATGCCATATAAGAAAAAGGGCTAAATTCAAGATTTAGATCTGTCAAAAAAATATTAGCAAAACAGTCAAAATAAATTCCGATATTATTGGGAAAGATGAAGCCCTCAAGTAACAAAGAAAACAATGGCTATAGTTATACACTTATCCCATTACAGAAAGATAAGGATGGCAGTTGCCTGCTGCCCAATCACATATTGACAATACTTCAGCGAATAGTAAGATTCCCCACCTCAAGATCATCATCTTCTAATTAAGAATATATAAACTTGAAACAGAAATTGCAAAAACTATTCAAGGGGCTGATATTATAACTAAATTGTTTGGAAAAAGTTTTGCAACCATAGAGCTCAATAGCTCCACAGGCTAAATATTCAATCTCGTAGGAGATAAAATTATTTAAATATAAAGGAGAATATAACTATATAAGTCCATAACATACACTTGCTAAAGCTGAATTTCTTCACATTAAAGCCTTTGACTCAGTCCCTTGCAACTAAATTCCAAAACTATGATCCCAGAAACCTCTCAAATGTACTTTTAAACTGC